>CM057349.1:72134880-72734880 GCA_030015575.1 Agapanthus africanus
CACTTATCGTATAGTCCGGTCTGTTCGTCTGATATATCGCATATCTCGCCTAGGGGTGGTAAACGTCAGACCCCAATAGCTCGATAAGTTATGTCGACTTGAGGTCCATAACATTCGTGAAACTACTGATAACTCTTACCAGTATATCACTGCAACCCTGGCCAGGATTTCCTGTTATGGCCAGTCGAGCATTGCACAACATCAACCCCCAATACCGGGAGAGACGAATCCCCTCCTATCGCTCATTGCCTCCATGTGAATCAGGACTGTACCCAAAAACCACCTGTTTGCACAACTCAGTAGAGCCGTGGTAGGGTGGAAATCAAAGCACAGTGGGAGACACACAAGACTCTATGACGATCTCGGGTCAACAGACTAAGCTGTACCAGTGTGTCACCAGAGAACTGCCATCTGACGTGAGGTATAATACCATCTGGGAGTTCTCGGCGAGTCCGTTCAGTGTACCCAGTCTCCACTGAGCACCCGCATACCATCTTCGATGTCAAACACCAATGGATATGGGATCATCCATCGCCCATCGCATGGGTCGAGAAGATATGCGCTAGTCTACTCTGGAATATCGATGCCCGTCTCGATATTCCCTCGACTAGGAACATTTCAAGGATGTACTCATGGACTACCCAGGCCCCACTAGTATGATCTACATCATAGTCCTGGAAGTCGAGTACACATCCTATGGGCTTTATCAACATGCAATCAGAGAGACAGAAAGTATACATGTTAAGATAAAGTGCAACCAGATAGCGTACTATCATGTCGAGCATGAAAGTCCTTCTATATATGTCCCAGCATCCACTACAATATACATCCAATGTACAGTAATGGCCTCTAGGGCATACATATAACTAACAATTCTAAGCATACTGGAAAAATTCGATGCAATGATTCCTTACTATGACCGCGGAAACACGGCCAAACCCCTGGTTTGGCCGCGGTTCCGCGGTGGGTAAGTGTAATCATTGCACCAGATTTTCACAGTAGGCTTCTGAATAGGAAATAGGGTTTATGGAATGTTCTTTTGGGCCCAGATTTTCTATGAGAGCTACAGTACTGCTTGGGGCCCACTTCGATAAATTTGATCGATCGAAAAGTTTAAACATGTTAGTTCACAGTATTTACATTATATCTGCGACCATGAATGTCACTCGTTCGGTAAATCCTGTCTAACTGCTATAGCCCGGTTAGACGGATTTGCGAACGTGACATTCACGTTGATATTCTGTGTTGTGCTGTGATGTTGCGGATTGGTCGTGGGGGATAGCCTGGATGCAATGGTAGTACAATTTTGTTTAATATGTACATTTGATATTGCGGGGCGAGCGTCCGACATGTGGACTGCCGTCACCACCTTTTTGTATATTATTCTTTTGGGGCACGACCGGGTCGAGGTCGATGTACCCATTGTATGTATATTTTACTTTCTGTACTAGGATTGCCCCGCGGAGGGGTGCACGGATAGCCGGGTTCTAGAGGGCAACGGGCCCGCATCTCATGGCATTAAGACGGAAGGGGCTTTACTCTAGAATTGGCGGGCTATTCGCCGCACTCGTAGGGGGTATAGGTTGGCCCAAGGAGGGGTGCCCAAGTTACCGGATTCCGTGAAGTGCTGGGTGGTCCATTCACGTTGCTGAAGGGGGCTGCCTCGCTTCAGGTTTTGGCGGGTAACTTGCCGCTCCCGTAGGGGTCTAGGATTTCATTGCACAGGCTATCCACACGACCAGGGGAACGTCGGGTTTCAGTAGCAGCTCTATGAAACCCGGGGATCCCAGATATCTGTATTGTTCTGTGATGCTGGTTACATTTCTGTGATGTTGCATTTTATCACACCTTGAGCGAATATTATATATTGATATATATACTAGCAGATGTTGTATATGTTTTTGCATCCGCGCTAGTCCAGTCCCCGCTCTGTCGTTAGTTAAGTAACCTAACGGGTGATGACGGGACCCAGTGGCGAATGCGGATGGCATATACGTACATCATTATTTTCGTTTTTTTGTGGTGTGATCAATTGATGGGACTGCGTTGATTCGGATCAATGCAAGATAAACAAACCTATTCTGATATTGTTGGAACATTTTTCAAAAAGCTGTTATTGCAAGGGCGTTCTCTTTTGTTTTGCACAGTGGTATTCAGTTGGAATATCCTGCTCCTCAGTCGACGAGGCAAGTGTAAGTCGATGTGCAACACCCCACGACTTGCGGGGAGGCGGAAATATGAAAAACGATCTTGTTCTTTGCTTAAACATCGACTAACCGCATGAATCGAAGCTAAACGATAACTAACAACAAACATAGAAGTTCTAAACTACTATGTAAAGGGATTATACCTAAAGAACCGTGTCCTTCGTCTTTATGAACTCCACCTCCTCTTCGGCCTTCTCCAAGTAGTAGACGATCCACCACGAGAGCTAAACTCCAAGCTTTGCCTCTAAACTTGAGGCAACTAGGTATCTTTAAGTGCTAATCAAAGTACCTAGATGAAATAGAGTATGGTTATGGATTAAGTAGTCTAACTAATCCTTGTACTCAACACATGAGAGGGGAGGATTAGGGTTTGAAGAGGGAAAGCTTGAGGAGAGAGAAGATGAACATAATAATGAAGTGAGAATAATGAGTTATGATAATATATATCAAGCATTTCTTTTTATCAAGAAAAGAAAATAAATCAATTTAACAACCATGCTTGATAATATCTAGTGATGATTCATCTCCATGAGTCATTAAGCATTTATGATGCATTAATGACATGGATGAATCATCCATATGACTCACTAATCACATTCATTGTATATGCCACCTAAACCCCTTTAGTCACCACCTTCTAAAAGCTTCTCGCGCAATTACGAGAACGCCCCTCTTTTCCGCAAAAATACGGAAAAACTTTAGACTGTATAAATCAAATAACCGGATACCAGTAACTGGCTTAAACCAAAGCCGACTGGTAAAAACTGTCCGAAAGTCGTACGTGCGTAAACACACGTATGTGTCCGAACCCTTGTCGTAAAACCATACGACCTCTATATCGTTTCGCCCGGAGTAGGGAAACTCTCTGTGTGGGACTCTAGAGACTCGACTACTACGCTGGCAGTGGGTTTAACCACAGACCGCAAGCGGCACTAGCTGTACGTAACGGTCCCCAGGTAGATGTCGATAAGAAGGCCGATGAGGAAACCCATCCGAACGCCTACTGAGTCTGATGTGACAATCTCCGTACAGTCCGGTCCGTTCGTCTAAGACTATCGCATATCGGGCCTAGGGGGCGGCAAGCGTCAGTCCCCTAATAGCGGTATAAGTCGTGTCGGAGTGAAGCCCATTACACCCTGAGAAACTACTGGAACCTACCAGCAAATCTCGCTTGCCCTGGCCAGGGACTTTGCGTAATGGCTCTCTGACACAGTGCGATATCAACCCCCAATACCGGGAGAGACGAATCCTGTCTAACCGCCACTGCCTCCAAGTGCTCGGGACTGCACCCAACTGCTACCTGTTTGCACGACTCCTTTGAGCCGTGGTAGGGTAGCAATCTAAGAACAGTGGGACACACTCGAGGCGAAGTAGCAGTGTCAAGTTTGCGGACTATGCTGTACTCATGTCACCCGGGAACTGCTCACTGACGACTGGTATAAAACCAACCAACAGTTCCCTGTGAGTCATGTCCGGTGTACCCGTAACCTAATGAGCACCTGCATACTATCTCCAGTACGACGTACTGACGGCTGTGGGACAGACCATCTCCCCAACTGGGATGAGAAGCGTACACACTAGTCTACTCCGGAGTATCGATGCCCTGTCTCGATAATCCAACGACTAGGGACCTGAATAAGGATGTGCTTGTAGACTACCCAGCCCCCACTAGTGTAACTGCCATCACAACGCTGGTAGTCAAGAAAGATCCTAAGAGCTCTATCAATACGTATACTCACATATTAAGATAGAAAAACCAAGTAGCATACTACCATGTTTTAGCAAGACTGTTATATACATGTGAATATCCCAAGCTTCCATTAAGTAATATACAAACTAGTATGATACAGTAATGGCCTTCTAGGGCATAAACACTAACAGCAAGGGCCGAGATCCCTTCATCAGGAGTGACCCCTTGGACAGAAGTTTGAGTCAGGGAAATAACTTCACTATAGTCGTTTACTTTTGCTTTGCATCATGGTATTCAGTTGGAATATCCTGCAAATCATTCTACTGGGAAAGAGCCGAGATCCCTTCACCGGGAGTGACCTCTTTAGCAAAGGTTTTCGTCACTATATTTTTTATAAAGCTATCCGATTCTTTCAACGATATCAAGTTCATTACATTAAAGGTTTTCGCCAGAAACCATTCGTAGCCCTCCATTGTTTCATATGAATAGTCAATAAGTATTCAAGCTGTGTATGTTGGTCAAAGTCAAGACACAGTGATTGGTAGCTATTGGGTATTCATATGTTGCATAGATAGATGCGTTGGCTTGGGACAGTCGTACTACTATTTTGGCCAAAATCAAGGGTATGTACGGGTGGGTTCAAATTAACCTGGAGAATGACGGGTAGAACTTGACATGTGACTTATGATATATTGGCCAAAGTCAAGGTCATAAGAGCATGGGGCAAAAATCACATCGGAAGTTTCTAAAGAAACTGAAACTTGCCAGATATGCGCATACCTTCTGGAGTGTGATAATGTGAGCGGATTCCGTCATGTTATCATGCGATAATAGTAGGATCCCGATTCCTACTGATGAGTTGGTTTACTCCTCGGGTGATCCCGACTAATTCTTCTTTCAGGTTTGGAGAAGAATTTGACGGTACAGTGGGAGGTTTACAGATTAGATAAAGTGATAACCATTCTGATCTAGGTTAGAGTGCACGCTGAGTGTTTCTTTTCTCTCTCTCTTTGGCAGCGACCATTGACCCGACCCTAGACTATGACTCAGTGACCAAAATTAACCGAACATTCTAAAACACTGGCTTTTGGATTGTCAGAGTTGCAAACCTCATTGCCACTCCTACTTTTACCCTTTTCTCCAGGACACCCCGTATTACTACGAACATCCACTTCCATTGGACAAAACCATCGTATGGTTATATACGAACTCGAAGGAATTCGAGGATGGTTTCCAGTTCTGGAGATAACGAATAGGACTATTCAGTTGTCTTTTCCTTTTACCTTCTCTCAGGTTGCGAGTACTCCTTGGTTTAGGAGATAGTACACCTATTACGCAAATTGGATAGTCTTCTTCCAAACGTTAGGCTGGTGCTGAACGGTGGGGAATGAAGAAAACCAATTAGCATAACGATGGTGTGCAGAAGGTATTAAGTTAAGACAAAGAAAGGGATTAGTAAGAGGGCAAAGTAAATTACGACTGCTATTCACGACCAAACCAAGTATTTCATTACCACTCCCTTTTCACCTTTGTATTTCTCCAGGACACTCCGTATCACTACGAAGATCCACAGTTTATTGGATACTCCATCGTATGGTTATATACAAACTCGAAAGGAACTTGTTCCAGTTCGGGGATGGATTCTGGTTCAGGAGAAATAGGAATAAGGTTTATTCGGTTGTCTTTTATCTTCACCTTCTCTCGCATTGCGAGTGCTCCTAGGATTAGGACAGTACACCCATTATGCTTATTGGATAGTCTTCTTCCAAACCATAGGATGGTGCCGAACGGTAGGGAAGGAAGAAAACCATTTGGCCTAAAGGGGTATGCAGAAGGTAATGACTAAAGAATATAAAGGGATTTGGAGAGGTGGCAAAGAAATATACGGTTGCAGTTGTGAATCTGATAATGGAAGAGGCATTACTAGGAATACCCGGATACCCCATCGAAACATTTCAATGTTTCAGTTTCATTGTGTACTGTTAAAAGAAAACCGATTTCCCAATTAGACACTTGCTCCAGGGTATGTATTTACCAGGTATTATTCTCACATCTGTATGGTTTTACAGATGATGAGTGGGAGTAAGTTATTAGGAATTAGGTGATCATCCTCATTATATCGGAATTCGTTGTAATTGGTGATATTTGAGGAACTCACCTGGGTTGTTTGCCGGACGACAAATATTTGGTTTTGAATATCCGTTGTTATGCACCAATTTCAAATTGATATATCTGTACGTCTATTTTTATAGAGTGAGATATACCTTTCTGAAATTATGTCTATGACATTTACCTGTATCAGTGGATGGTTAGGTAAGGAGTATTGAACAGCGGTGTAATTCTTCATAACCATAAGTACAGTTTTCAACCTACGACACACAGCGAATGAGTCACTAGACTCAGGGGACTTATACAGAATATTGTATGTTGTCCAGTGTCCATTAGGACAGAGGGGTTGGTCCTCATACTACATTCGGTTTACTTATGACTTCTCTAGTTGTTAGACAGGTGTTTCGTAGAAACACAGGGTCTAAGTTTTGAGAAGTTATAGGTATAAGATTAAAGTAGAGAACCAGGTGTTGCAAGTATCGGGATTCTTCAAAGTGATCGAAGATGTAAATACTTGTGTGTGGTATTCAGTTGATAGTAATGATTAAGAGGACTTGCTTCTCTTTCAGGTTAGTCATAATTGGAAGCATTCCTAAGTTGAGTAACGCTGATCGGCCTCGTTCCATTTACTTGACATGCACTGGAGACAGCTGCATGATTTGAATCTGGTTCAATTAAATCAGTGCCTCTGTTTCTATATTGGATATAGAACAGTTCATTAGCCACTCCGCAGATATGGTGGGTAACCTCAGGCACCCGAGAGGTACTCCGGTAGCCTCAAGGACGGTGACAGGGAGGTTCTTGTTTACCCAGACTTGCCATTGCTGTTGTTCCAGACTGTGAGACCCGGTAGGAGGATGAGTATAGCGTCGTTCTAAACTAGCTTCAGAAGTGTACGTCTATATGACTCTGCCAGAGGGTTATCGTAGTCAGTGGGAGCAGCGGAAGCATTGGTGGACAAGTGGCTTATGTCTATTTATAGACTAAAGCAGATATAGCGGAGATAGATCATCTATTTCTGATGTGACAGTCATAGGTTTGACTTCATCAGAATAGGGGGTGGATCTATTAAGAAGGTAGTAGGGTGTGATGTCCTGGTATGTGGATGACATACACAGAGTAGAAAGTGATATTCCTATACTACGATCGGTTAAACTTTGGTTGTCACACAGTGGTTTCTCCATATGGGACTTGGATATAATATCAAGACATTCTGGTCACTAGATCTATGGTTTTAGATCTAGATTTGGGTGGTTTCCCAATCAGGGTACTTAGACAGCATTCTAAGATTTTTTAGAATGGACGACTCCTGGCACGGTAGTGTACCTGCAGGTAATGGAGTCACCCTCTCTAAAGGTGTCTTACAGACTAAAGGGGAGAGGGATGTGCATGATTGGCAGATCACTTGCTTAGGCAATTGAGTCAATTATGAGATGTCAAGTACCACACCAGATGTTGTTCTTGCAGGATATGCAATAAGTTGATATTAATCCAATCCTGGAGAAACAATCGGAAGCAGCTTTAGAACATAAGTGCATGTTCTAGGGATTTGATAACGATAGCCTCCTTTAGGAGACAGTTATCATTCCAGGCTTCTAAGGTGACATGGACGACAGGGTGGTCGTCAGAGTTCTAATTTTCCCTCTGACGAGGGGCAGTATTTTGGACAGGTGATCCAAGCAGATACTGCAGGAGGCATGGCGTAGGACACTGATTAAGTTCAGTTGACGATACAGTCTAAGAAATTTGGATTTGGAGTTCATTTATGAACTAGGTCCCATCAGTCATCCAGACATTCTAAGACAGGTATTGCTCATTTCGGGAGATGTCTTTCTCCGCGAACATGGGATATAGAGAGACATAGAAAGAAACATTACAGCGGATCCACTCGCTGAGGCTATTCCTCGAACGCAATAGTTTCGCAAATGAGCTTTGTGAGACTGACTAGCAGAGAAGTTGGGTGTTCGGTATCACACGGGCTATGAGTATGCGACATCGCAATAATTAGCCTTGAGTACAAGTGGGAGATTATTGATAGTGCCCTCATAGTCAATTATTGGATCACAGGCACGTGATTGCAATGATTGAGGGTGGACCTATACCGGTAGGACAGTCTTACTCGAGATGATAGTATGCTATCTGGTTTATCTTTATCATCGTGTACTGTTTTAGGTGACCTTACAGGTCGCTATTGCACATTGATAGAGCCCCTAGGATTCTTGCTTGACTACCAGCAGTATGAGGGCGATCATAAACGTGGGAGCTGGGGTCTATAAGCACATCCTTAAAAAGGTCCCTAGTCGTGGGAGTTTTGAGACAGGGCATCGATTCTCCAGAGTAGACTAGTGTATACAGTCGAGACCCCGACGAGTGGCGGTGGCCGGTCTCACAAGACACTGGTGTCAGTTGGTTCACCTAAGATATATTCTGGTGCTCATTGGGTTATGAGTACACCGGACAGGACTCGCCGGGAACCTGCTAGTTGGGATTATACCATACGTCAGATAGCAGTTCCCAGGTGACATGTGTACAAGTTAGTTCATCGACCTGAGATCGTCATTTGTCTCGTGTGAGTTCCCACTGTGCTTTGATTACTACCCTACCACGCTCAAAGGAGATGTGCAAACAGGTTTTAGTTGGGTACAGTCCCGAGCCACATGGAAGCAGTGAGCGGATCTGCAGGGGTTCGTCTCTCCCGGTATTAGGGGTGAGGTCGCGCTGTGTCTAGGAGAGCCATTACACAAAGCTCTCAGCCGAGGCAGGAGATTTACTGGTTGGTATTCCAGTAGTATCTCAGGGTGTTCTGGGCTACACTCCGACACGACTTATACCGCTATTGGGGGTCTGACTTTTACCAACCCCCTAGGCCCGCCATGCGATACTCATAGACGAACGGACCGGACTGTACGGATATTGTCACTGACAGGCTCAGTAGGGTGTCAGGATGAGTTCGCTCATCGACGTCCCTTTTGGTCTATAACTGGTGGCCCGTCACGTATGGCTAATACCTCTGACGTGCTAGTGGTTAAATCCACAGCCATAGTATTGACGAGTCTTTAGAGTCCCCCACACACAGTTACTCAAGTTTCGGGCGAAACGCTGTAGAGGCCGTATGGAGATATGGCAGGGTTCGATCAGATACGTGCCGTATTGCACGGATCGTGATCGGACGGATTTTACTAGCGGGCTTTGGTTTAAGCCGGATCCTAGTATTAGACAGTGTAGATTTTGTCTCTTTGCTTTTGTGTTCAGTGGGAATACAAATGTGGGCATGTATATACAGTCGCGGGGTTTTCCTGTAATTTATTACGGGAACAGTTTTCTGAACTTGCCAGTTTGTATTCCGTTCCGGCCAGTTTTCCTTTGTTCCTTCGCGGCCGGACTTTTCCGATGGAGGGGGTTATTTGCAAGTGTGCAAATAACATTTGTGGAGGGGGTTTATTGTGATTGTGGCTTCATCATGATGAGATTCCTTTTGCATCACATGTCTTGCATTAAATGAGAAAGGGATTGAGTTATATTTGTTTTTGACCTTGGTGTGACTTTAATCCTTTTATTTTGATCATACATCAACGGTGACAACTTCCGCAACCTGGGAGTGCCCCAATAACGAATATTACATACAAGTTTTTACATGAATGAAAATGAAAAACATTCATCTCACATAAAAACCCCCGGCTATTCAAACACGACGATCCAATATAACATATCCAGCAACACATAACATCATATGTCATCAACGTAAGTAAATATGTGCATCCCAATTGTCGTTGACATATAGCAACGAAACCGGCGATATCACATATTACACTTACGATCACAGAAAAGAAAGTGTAAAACTACAACAGTTGGAATCCGCAACCTCTTTAGACATCACATGCCTAATCAAATGAATTACTTAGACATCGCATGCCTAACAATTATAAACCCCGCATTTTAGTCTCAAAATCGAAAGCACTTTTCAATATCAAGTCGGGCAATTCAACAGGATTCCCTACATTCTGATCGAATGCTCGTCGCAAACTTTAGTAGGCGGCCGCACCCCTGACGCCGTCGACAAAGTGCACCAAGACGGAACACCGCTGCCGCGAGCACCCGAACGGATGCTTTCGGCGACGGGGTTCTCCTACAGTCACTTGGTCGGGGCTATGGAGTGAGGCTGTCTATTAAGTTTACCCGGCGAGTATCCGCGTACGCTACGTGATTGCGACGGACTTTTGATCACATCAAAACTCCGTGGCAACCGATCAAATGAGACTAAAGTGCTATATTTATAACATTCATTCAGTTATCACATAACTACTTGTGAATTCCAATTATTGTATCACATTCCGGATAAATAGAAAATGTTAAACTTTCCGATCGAACAATCGAACACCCAAGTTTTCCCGAAATAGCTTAACACATGAAATAAATCTAACAACATTCAGTTCGTGCCTCAGTACCAACAGTCCAGCCGTAGAAGGGTCAAGCCAACGCCTCACATGTGGCATGCCGTACTGCCCCAAACCCGAAGGTTCAAAGGGCAGTTCAAGACGGTCACATAATCGAGTTAAGGTTTGTTGTCTTCTAGAGGGACCATCGCGTTACTTGCACTACTTAGAACGTCGTTAAACTACGGAAAAATCCAACAATTGGAAATTTCCCGGCAGGGGAAAAAGTGGGTATTTATATCCGGTCGAACTTTTTAACATATTCTAAAATACCCGGAAAAACACACTGACAAAATTAGACAATCCGATCGATACACTGAGTTCCCAATACAACCCAGAAAATAAAACTCTGGAATAAATATTAAAATATTCCCAGGAAAACCAGCACAGAAAGATAAGAATTACTGTGCAAAATTAGATGCACAAAAGGACAAAATTGCCGCGGAACCGCCGCATGAGCAAGCTCATGCCGCGGATCCGCGGTGAGTTTAAGGAATCAGGCCATCGAATTTTCCAGTAACCCTTACAATCCCCTGCTGATTTTTCTGCATATTTTTAATTCACAAAAATCCACGAATTTCAAAAATGTCCAGAGAGCATGTTAAAATCGGGGTTTCGGGTCGATCGGACTTCTAACTCCGTCTACGCATCGCCTAAGGCTTTAGCTAGGCTCTGATACCACTGTTGGGTTCCTAGGCACTCTAATGGAGTCTCACAAGTGATCAAACATGCACAAATCAAATTTTACGGGTGCCTACAAACCCTAATACGGATCGTCAACTAGATATATAGGCGATGCAAGCAAGTAAACGGAAATATAGCTAAAGGGAAGGGGCTACAACCTTTGTAGATCCGGTCCTCCACCTCCTAGGCTCCGTGATGAAGTCTCCTCGCTGTACAAATTGGATTTTGGGCTCTAGCGTCGGCTTCATCGGAGAAAAACGGGCTAGGTCATCGACGACGATGCCGAAGATGATCTACGTCGAGGCATCGCTAGATCAAGCTCCAACTTCACCAAGTCAAGAAAACTTGTGAAGGAAACACCCTATACTACTTGGCAAGAGGTAGAGGATGAAGAAATAGGAAGTGGGTAGACTTTAGATTTGGATTTCTCACACTTTTTCATCAATCACCATTGATGTAGCAAGCTTTCTTCTCATGAAAGAAGAAGATGAAGAAGAAGAAGAAGATATGATAAGTCTTGAATAATAATATAAAATAAATCAATACTTATCATATATTAACCCTTGGTTAATTGTAGAGAATGGACCATGGTTAAATTGAATGGTTAGGGTTAAGTATAAGACAAGAGTGGTGACTTAGTCAAGGTTTCAAGAAGCTTCAACTAAAAACAAAACAAGCCCACCATTTATCTTTCTCTTTTCCAAAAAGAAAAAGATAAATAAATTGATAAATGAATAAGTGAGAAAAAAGAAAACCCTAATCATAAACTTAACCATGGTTTAATTCTTTACACTTAACCAAGTAAACATGTATCATCAAATATGATACAATCATGTGCACAAATGTATATCACATATACAACTTGCACAATTCAAGTGAGAAAATCCATCTAAAGTGAACCAATACTAGTTAATGCAAAGTAATATATCAAATATATAATTATACATTAAATCATTAAATCAACACTTGATTCAATGATCCGGTCATGTCGCATATAACCGGCTAGTATCCAATGTATCGGCTTATCGAATCAATCCTTGATTCGATAACTAGGTTATATCGCATACAACCATTCGACACATTCATCGCGAGAATGAAATACGATATCACATACACGCATTATTCTCGGTCCCGCACATATCTCATATGCGCTCCTATTTCGTTTCGCTTGAGCCAGGAAACCTCTGTGTAGGACTCTAAAGACTCGTCAATACGCCGGCAGCAGGTGATGATCATATCAAACACCCACAAGCCGCAAGCGGTCTGCTAAACGTAACGGCCCGGGTATTGAGCGATCAGAAGATCGACGAGCAAGCCCGCTCACACTCCTGTGAATCCAACCAGTAACACTTACCGTACAGTCCGGTCTGTTCTTCTGATATGCCGTATATCTCGCCTAGGGGTGGTAAACGTCAGACCCCAACAGCTTAATAAGTCATGCCGACGTAGGGTCCATAACATTCATGAAACTACTGATAACTCTTACCAGTATATCACTGCAACCCTGGCCAGGGATTTCCTGTTATGGCCAGTCGAGCATAGCGCAACATCAACCCCCAATACCGGGAGTGACGAATCCCCTCCTATCGCTCATTGCCTCCATGTGAATCGGGACTGTACCCAAAAACCACCTGTTTGCACAACTCAGTAGAGCCGTGGTAGGGTGGAAATCAAAGCACAGTGGGAGACACACAAGACTCTATGATGATCTCGGGTCAACAGACTAAGCTGTACCAGTGTCACCAGAGAACTGCCATCTGACGTGAGGTATAATACCATCTGGGAGTTCTCGGCGAGTCCGTTCAGTGTACCCAGTCTGCACTGAGCACCCGCATACCATCTCCGATGTCAAACACCAATGGATATGGGATCATCCATCGCCCATCATATGGGTCGAGAAGATATACGCTAGTCTACTCTGGAATATCGATGCCCCGTCTCGATATTCCCACGACTAGGAACAATGAAGGATGTACTCATTGACTACCCAGGCCCCACTAGTATGATCTGCATCATAGTCCTGGAAGTCGAGTACTCATCCTAAGGGCTTTATCAACATGTAATCAGAGAGACAGAAAGTATACATGTTAAGACAAAGAGCAACCAGATAGCGTACTATCATGTCGAGCAAGAAAGTCCTACCTATATATGTCCCAGCATCCACTACAATATACATCCAATGTACAGTAATGGCCTCTAGGGCATACATATAACTAACAATCTCCCACTTGCACTAGGGCCATCTGTAGCAGTGGTTGTAATATCTAATACTCAACCATCCCCTAAAAGTCTCTCTTTGGGAAAAAGCCTTCGTGAGTGGATCCGCCGTGTTCTCCTCTGAGTCTACTCTCCTAACCTCGATCACCCTGGAGATCAACTATCTCCATGATCAGGTGATATTGCCTCAGAATATGTCTGGGTCACTGATGGGACCAGGGTTCCAGGGCCGAAGCCACACTTCCATTGTCATACAATGGCAGGAACCTAGTTCATCTTATGAACCAATATGCACCCAAACTTCCTCTTTGGTAGTATCTTTAATAGCGATGTTACCAGCCTTTATCGTCTAGTTTGTCACGGTATCTAGCTAGGAAATCTTCCAACATACCGTCCCTTTACCGAGGGTAAAGACAATGCCTGCGACTGACATTCAGTCATCCTTATCACTCTGGAACCCTTCCAGTGATTCTCCCCAGGATCGATTGATACCATCTCACTACAACTAGTGAGTATCCTAACATCCAATTAAATCTATCTCATAGATCCAAAGCTTAGGATTTAGTAGGTATCACTTTGATCCTATATGGAAAATTATTGTGATAAGCGGAGATTGATCGAGCGTAGCATAGGAAACTCCTTCCCTAACAAGAGTATGTCATCCACGTATTCTACGAGGATCGTCACCATACTCCCTACTACCTTTTTGTTTATACAAGGTTCATCTACCATTTTGATGATGTCAACTTCTTTGACTAATCCATCAAAACAGATGTTCCAACTCCGCGATGCCTGCTTTATCCTATAAAGCATCTTACACACGTTTCCGCTGCTCCCACTGTCTACGAGGCCCTCTGGCTGTGTTCTTATAGACGTTCTCTTCTAAATCAATATTTAGAAAAGTAGTCATGGCACCCAACCACCAGATATCGTAGTCATGGTACGTAGCCGTGGCAAGTAGGATCTGGATGGACTTAAACATAGTCCCTGGAAAAAGTTTCATCATTATCCGTGCCTGGTTGATGACGAAAAACTTTAACAAGTCTAGCTTTGAAAGTCTCAACCTTTCCATGTACACCAAGTAATCTTCTCAAGATATACTTGCTCCTGATGGGGATTTAACCCTTCAGTTATAGCAACCAAAGTCCATACTTTGTTGGTGTATAAGGATTCCATCTCAGATCACTAAGCATCCAGCCATTCTTACAGAGTCCCTACTCTCGATGGCCTGCTCGAAACTGGTTGGGTCATCATCTCATGATGCAATCCTCGCTCCCACTGTCATCGAGAAACCGAGGTATCTCTCAGGCAGGCGAGGAACCCTACCAGATCGGCGGAGAGGCTGAGGTTCGTCGGGGACTATAAAATCCTTTGGTTCTGTCAAATCTTCAGCTGTAGTTTCGAATAGCTGGAACCTTTCCAGTTCTACAGAACTGACCTTGCCTCGATCTTGTCCGGATTTTGCTTTTGACATAGGCCGGACAATCCCAAATCTTAACTTACTTAAGAGATAGGATCTTCCCACACCATATCTCATATGGAGTGGTAGGCACTGATTTGATTCGAACCTAATTCAATATGTATGCAGCTTCTCAAGCGCATAACTCCTAAAAGGAAATAGGTAACTCAGTAATACTCATCATAGAGCACACGATATCTAATATTGTGTGATTGCTCCGTCCCGATACACCGTTGTGCTGTGGTGTATTCAGAGGAGTAATACTGAGAGAGAATCTCATTTTCCTTTAGAATAGTCCAAGGATTCCATGCATAAGTATTCTCCTCCCTGATCTCATCATAGGACATAATACTTATACCCGTATATTGGTTCTCTACTTCCTACTTATATTTTGTGAATACCTCAAAAGGTTCGGACTTATATTTCAACAGGAATATATGACTGAATCTTGAGAGATTATCAGAGAAAATAATGAAGTATAAAGAACCAGTCCTGGCATGTGTAGACAGGAGACCTTACATACATCATCATGCATCAGTCCCAAGAGTTTACTAACTCTTTCTCAGTTTCCAGTAAACAGAGCTGGTGTCATTATATCTTTGTGACATGACTGGCAAGTTTCACAAGATATAAATTCAAACTGATTTAAATATGCATCTAAATGTAACTTCAGCTAGTCGGGTCCCATTGATATGACCTAGTCTACAAAACCTCAAGAAGAATTCGTTCATTTCTGAACTCTTCCTCTTGTGTGTGTTCTGAATACTAAGAACTGTAGTTTGATTTAGAACGTCAATGCTTTTAGATAACGTGCCTGAACCGATCAACTTTTGATATAGGAAATGTTCAAAACATTATCCATCAATACAAAATTTTATCATTTCTTTACTAATAAAGAGACTGATATGATTTTGTATATCAGGTTCGGTATCTAATAGCATTTGTTCAGAATCAATGTATTGGTAATACAGGGTGATAGTGACCAACAGACTTGGCTGCAACACTTGCCTCGTTTTCTGCCTCATGAAACTTATCACCCGTTCTCAGTTTTTCTGTAGGGTTCCTAGGCACCCTAATGAGGTCACACAAGGCATCGAACATGCTAAATTAAAATTTTAACGGTGCCGAGAGACCCGACTACGGATCGTTTGCTAGATGTTTAGGCGAAAAAGCTAACTAGTTAACACTTAACTACAAGATACGGAAATACAACCTTTGTAGATCCGGTGCTCCACCTCCATAGCTCCGCAACGAGGTCCTCTCCGCTGTCCAAATCAAATCCGGGCTCAAGCGTCGGCTTCGTCGAAGAATGGGCAAGCTAGGTCGTCGATGTCCATGCCGAAGATGATCTACGTCGAGGCATCGCTAAATCAAGCTCCGACTTCACCAAGTCCAAAAACTTGTGAAGAGAACACACTCTACTACTTGGCAAGAGATAGAGGATGAAGAAATAGGAAGTGGGTAGACTTTAGATTTGGATTTCTCACTCTTTATCATCAATTGCCATTGATGGAGGCAAGCTTTCTTCACTTGAAGAAATGAAGAAGAAGAAGGAAATAGTTATGATAAGTTAATTAAAAAATGAAAAGAAAAATCAAAACTTATCATAATCTAAACCATGGTCAAGTGTAGAGATTGAACTAGGGTTAAATCAAATGGTTAGGTTAAGCATGAGATAAGAATGGTGGACAAAGTCAAAGGTTCAAGAATCTTCAACTACAAACAAAGAAAGCCACCATTCTTCTCATTTCTTTTTCCAAAAAGAAAATAAATAAATAAATGAATAAATAGATATGAAAAACAAAACCCTAACCATTTAAATAACCATGGTTTAATCTTTACACAAACTCAACTAAACATGTATCATCAAACATGATACAATCAAGTGCACAAAAGTATATCACATATACAATGTGTACAAACCGAGTGAGAAAATCCATTTAAAGTGAACCAATACTAGTTAATGCAAAGTAATATATCAAATATATAATTATGCATTAAATCATTAAATCAACACTTGATTTAATGATCCGGTCATATCGCATATAACCGACTAATATCAACAGTAACAACTTATCGAATCAACACTTGATCCGATAACCCGGCTATATCGCATATAACCGATCAATGTCACATCGCGAGAATCGAATACAGTATCACATACTCGTATTATTCTCGGTCCCGCACATATCTCATATGCGCTCCTATTTCGTTTCGCTTGAGCCAGGAAACCTCTGTGTAGGACTCTAAAGACTCGTCAATACGCCGGCAGCAGGTGATGATCATATCAAACACCCACAAACCGCAAGCGGTCTGCTAAACGTAACGGCCACCCGGGTATTGAGCGATCAGAAGATCGACGAGCAAGCCCGCTCACACTCCTGCGAATCCGACCAGTAACACTACCGTACAGTCCGGTCTGATCGTCTGATATGTCGCATATCTCGCCTAGGGGTGGTAAACGTCAGACCCCAATAGCTCAATAAGTCGTGTCGATATGAGGTCTATAACTGTTCGAGAAACTACTGGTAATACTTACCAGTAAATCTCAGCAACCCTGGCCAGGGATTTCCTGTTATAGCAAATCGAACACAGCACAACATCAATCCCCTATACCGGGAGAGACGAATCCCCTCCTATCGCTCATTGCCTCCATGTGACTCGGGACTATACCCAAAATCACCGTTTTGCACGCCCTCTTGGACGTGGTAAGATGGAAATCAAAGCACAGTGGGAACCACACAAGACTCTATGACGATCTCGGGCCAACAGACTACTCTGTACCAGTGTCACCAGAGAACTGCCATCTGACGTGAGGTATAATACCATCTGGGAGTTCTCGACGAGTCCGTCCAGTGTACCCAGTCTCCACTGAGCACCCGTATATGATCTCCGATGTCAAACACCAATGGATATGGGATCATCCATCGCCCATCTGTATGGGTCGAGAAGGTATACGCTAGTCTACTCTGGTATATCGATGCCCCGTCTCGATACACCCACGACTAGGGACTTTGAAGGATGTACTTATGGACTACCATGTCCCCACTAGTATGATCCGCATCATAGTCCAGGTAGTCAAGTACAGATCCTAAGGGCTTTACCAACATGTAACAGAGAGACAATCAGCATACACGTTAAGGTAAAGATCAACCAGATAGCATACTATCATGTCGAGCAAGAAAGTCCTCCCTATATACGTCCTAGCATCCACTACAATATACATCATATGTACAGTAATGGCCTCTAGGGCATACATATAACTAACAATCTCCCACTTGCACTAGGGCCATCTGTAGCAGTGGTTGTAGTATTTCATACTCAACCATCCCATAAAAGTCTCTCTCTGGGAACAGGCCTTTGTGAGTGGATCCGCTGTGTTGTCCTCTGAGTCTACTCTCCAAACCTCGATCACCCTGGAGATCAACCATCTCCATGATCAAGTGATACTGCCTTAGAATATGTCTGGATCACTGATAGGACCGGCGTTCCGTGGCATAAGCCACAACTCCATTGTCACACAATGGTAGGAACATAGTTCATCTTATGAACTAATATACATCCAGACTGCCTCTTTGGTAGCATCTTAAGTAGCGATGTATCCTGCCTTTATCGTCTAGTATGCCACGGTATCTAGCTTGGAACTCTTCCAGCATACCGCCCCTTTACTGAGGGTAAAAACAATGCATGTGACTGACATTCAGTCGTCTTTATCACCCTGGAACCCTTCCAGTGATTCTCCTCAGGATCGATTGACACCATCTCACTACATCTAGTGAGTATCCTAACATCCATTTAGATCTATCTCATAAATCCAAAATCCAGGATTTAGTAGGTATCACTTTAATCCTATATGGAGAATCTTTGTGATAAGCGGAGATTGATCGAGCGTAGCATAAGAAACTCCTTTCTTATCAAGAGTATGTCATCCACGTACTCTACGAGGATCGTCACCATACTCCCTACTACCTTTTTGTTTATACAAGGTTCATCTACCATTTTGATGATGTCAACTTCTTTGACTTATCCATCAAAACAGATGTTCCAACTCCGCGATACCTGCTTTATCTTATAAAGCATCTTGTACACGTTTCCGCTGCTCCCACTGTCTACGAGGCCCTCTGGCTGTGTACTTATAGACGCACTCTTCTAAAACATCATTTAGAAAAGCAGTCATGGCACCCAACCGCCAGATATCGTAGTTATGGTATGTAGCCGTGGCAAGTAGGATCTGGATGGACTTAAGCATAGCCACTGGAAAAGGTTTCATCATTATCCACGCCTGGTCGATGACGAAAAACCCTTAACAAGTCTAGCTTTGAAAGTCTTAACTTTTCCATCTACACCAAGTAATCTTCTCAAGATATACTTGCTCCTGATGGGGATTTAACCCTTCAGATATAGCAACCAAAGTCTATACTTTGTTGGTGTATAAGGATTCCATCTCAGATCGCTAAACATCCAGCCATTCTTACAGAGTCTTACTCCTGATGACCAGCTCGAAGCTAGTGGGGTCATCATCTCATGATGTAATCCTCACTCCCACTGTCATCGAGAAACCAAAGTATCTCTCAGTTGGGTGAGGAACCCTACTAGATCGTCGGAGAGGCTGAGGTTCGTTGGTTTCTACTGAATCCCTTGGTTCTATCAAATCATCTGCTGTAGTTCGTATAGCTGGAACTTTTCCAGTTCTACATTACAGACCTTGCCTCGAGCTTGTCCGGATTTTGCTTTCAGACATAGGCCGGTCAACCCCAAATCTTAACTAACTTAAGAAATGGGCTCTTCCTTTTCCATATCACATGTGAAGTGGTAGGCAACTGATTTGATTGGAACCCTATTCAATAGGTATGCAACTTCGTAAGTGCATAACTCCCAAAAGGAAAAAGGTAACTCAGCAGTACTCATCATAGAGCACACCATATCATATAGGGTGTGAATGCTCCGCCCCGATATACCATCGTGCTATGGTGTATACAGAGGAGTAATGCTGAGAGAGAATCTCATTCTCCTTTTGAATAATCCAGGATTTCCGTGCTCAAGTATTCTCCTCCTTGATCTCATCAAAGGACATAATACTTATACCCGTATCGGTTCTCTACTTCTAACTTATATTCTGTGAATATCTCAAAAGGTTCGGACTTGTGTTTCAACAGGAACATATGTCTGAATCTTGAGAGATTATCAGAGAATATAATGAAGTATAAAGAACCGGTCTTGGCATGTGTAGACAGGGACCTACATACATCAACATGTATCATCCCTAGAGTTCATTAACTCTTTCTCTGTTTCCAGTAAACGGAGCTATGGTCATCTTATCTTTGTGACATGACTGGCGAGTTTCACAAGATGTAAATTCAAACTGATTTAAATATGCATCTAAATGTAACTTCAGCCAGTCGGATCGCATTGATATGACCTAGTCTACAATGCCTGAAGAAGGATCCGTTCATTTCTGAACTCTTCCTCTTATGTGTGTTCCATATACTAAGAACTGTAGTTTGATTTAGAACATCAATGCTTTTAGATAACGCGCCTGAACAGATCAACTTTTGATATAGGAAATGTTCAAAACATTATCCAACAATACAAAATTGTATCATTTCTTTACTAATAAAGAGAGTGATATGATTTTGTATATCAGGTTCGGTATCTAATAACATTCGTTCAGAATCAATGTATAGGTAATACAGGGTGACAGTGACCAACAGACTTGGCTGCAACTCTTGCCCCGTTTTCTGCCTCATGAAACTTATCACCCGTTCTCAGTTTTTCTACCCTTTTGCAGCCCTATGTAACAGATTACATATCTGGGATCCTGATCCGGTATCATATACCAAGGATGCGGAGGATACTGAGAAACAGTTCTGTATAATGAACACACCCGAAGATGATGCATCAGCATGCACTCTCTTCGTTTGGGCGGCACGGGAAATCTGGTATTCCCCAATTTCCTGCTCTGTCTTATAACAATTATAAGTTGGAGCGGGACCAACGTTCCCCGGCTCAGTATAACAAGCGGGTTCGGTCAATAATCCGTATTATTATCTTGATTAAGGCGTGATATGGTCGCTACCTGGAGAGAGAGAGAAGAAAACACTCAGCGTGCGCTCTTGCAAGAATAGATTGGTTATTATTTTATCTAATCAGGATGGCTCCCACTGCTTTTTATCAAATCTTCCTTCAAACCCTAAAAGGAAAGACTAGCCGGGATTAATTACACACTACAAGTTCGCCAATCTTTCAGCCAGGCCAGTGTCGGTACTTTGAGGGAGGTCCCCCGTGCTTTCGCACGAACCTAATTAATGTAAACCTCGTTTTCCCAGAGGCGTAACCCCGTTGACACCTTTCTAGACACCTACTTGATCGGCTAATTGTAATGTATAAAACTCTCCTAGGAGTAACAATTACTCACAGCGGGTATCGGGATCCAACTATCTTATAGAAGGTATGCAATCTCATTGCAAATTTCAACACTTGAAATTCCCGATAATATTTTGCCCCTAGCGTCCTATGACCTTGACGGAGGTCAACAAACCATAGGCTACTAGTCAAGTTCAACCCGTCATTTCTTGATCGAATTAAACCCACCCGCACGACCCTTGACGGAGGTCAACAAGGCCGCACGACTACCCTAACTCAATCTGCATCATATGCATAAACAGATAAATACTAGTTAGCTACCGCACACTACGCCTTGACGGAGGTCAACAAACGTAGCACGAATACTAAATAGGACTTATCTGAAATGACGGAGGGCTACGACAGGTTTTTCTGAAAACCTATTGCGTAATGAACTTGATATCGTTGTAGGATCGAATGAATTTTTTAAATGGAGTGTTTTTGAGGCTTTTCTAGTTTTGCTAAAGGAGTCACTCCCGGTGAAGGGATCGTCGGTCCTTTCCTCGTCGAATGAGGTGCGGGATATATCACATATATCACTGTGCAAAGCAAAAACACTTAAAAGCAATCAAAAGACAAACCGAGTGTGTAGCATCTGCCAGTTATTGCTAAAGGAGTCACTCCCGGTGAAGGGATCTCGGTCCTTTCCTCATCGAATAAGGTGCAGGATATATCATATATACCGCTGTGCAAAGCAAGAACTGTAGCTACCTGTTTTATTTTGAAATTCGATTCTACAACATCTTAGGTTTCTTTTATTTCATTAATCTCATTAATGAATTCCCATCATTTAAGTACCTAAACATCACAGATAAATACGACGTACACTTATGCCATCCGCATTCGCCTCGATGTCCCCTCGTGCACCGTTAGGTTAGGTAACTAACGGCAGAGCAGGGCAGGGCTAGCGCGGATGTAAAACATAAGTAACATCTATATAATATATCATATATACTATATACTGTATCTATCATCAGAACATCACATGATCACATCACAGATAAAACACAGCAGAAGAAACATATGAAATATTGGATATACTAGGACGTCCGTGTTTTCAATACGAGCCAGTATAAAACACGGATTCCACGGTCGTGATGAATAGCCAAACCCACACCCCTAGACCCCTACGAGAGCGGCAAGCAACCCTACCAATTCTAGAGTTAGGAGACCCGGACTCGACTCCTCGAGTTGGTCTCCCACTGGACTCCAGAACCCGGTTACTTGTGCCCTCCTCCTTGGGTCTATCCTAGTGCGGAAAAATAAATAATATACAAAAGGTGACATCTTCCGCAACCTGGAAGTGCCCCAATAAAAGAATATTACATACAAGTTTTTACATGAATGAAAATGAAAAACACTCATCTCACATAAAAAACCCCGGCTATTCAAACACGACGATCCTAAATAACATATCCAGCAACACATAACATCACATGTCATCAACGTAAGTAAATATGCGCATCCCAATTGTCGTTGACATATAGCAATGAAACCGGCGATATCACATATTACACTTACGGTCACAGAAAAGAAAGTGTAAAACTACAACAGTTGGAATCCGCAACCATCTCAGACATCGCATGCCTGACCAAATGAATTACTTAGACATCGCATGCCTAACAATTATAAACCCCGCATTTTAGTCTCAAAATCGAAAACTCTTTTCAATACCAAGTCGGGAAATTCAACAGGATTCCCGACAAACTGATCGAATGCTCGTCGCAAACTTTAGTAGGCGGCAGCACCCCTGATACCGTCGACGAAGTGCACCAAGGCGGAACACCGCTACCGCGAGCACCCAGACGGATGCTTTCGGCGACGGGGTTCTCCTACAGTCACTTGGTCGGGGCTATGGAGTGAGGCTGTCTATTAAGTTTACCCGGCGAATATCCGCGTACGCTACGTGATTGCGACGGACTTTTGATCACATCAAAATTCCGTGGCAACCGATCAAGTGAGACTAAACTGCTATGTTTATAACATTCATTCAGTTATCTCATAACTTATTGTGAATTCCAATTATTGTATCCCATTCCAGATAAACAGAAAATGTTAAACTTTCCGATCGAACAATCAAACACCCAAGTTTTCCCGATATAGATCAACACATGAAATAAGTCTAACAACATTCAGTTCGTACCTCAGTACCAACGGTCCAGCCGTAGAAGGGTCAAGCCAACGCCTCACATGTGGCACGCCGTACTGCCCCAAACCCGAAGGTTCAAAGGGCAGTTCAAGACGGTCACATAATCGAGTTAAGGTTTGTTGTCTTCTAGAGGGACCATCGAGTTACTTGCACTACTTAGAACGTCGTTAAACTACGGAAAAATCCAACACTTGGAAATTTCCCGACAGGAGAAAAATTGGGTACTTATATCCGGTCGAACTTTTTAACATATTCTAAAATTTATCCGGAAAGCCACACAGACAAAATTTGATACTCCGATCGAAACACCGAATCTCCAAAAACACAGGAGAAAAATTCAACTCTTGAATAAATATTAAAAATTCCCAGAAAACTCAGCTCTTTGAACTAGGAATTACTGTGCAAAGGAACAGGGCTGACGTCATCAAGGGGCAGCTGATCCGCCGCAGAATCCATGATTCTGCCGCTGATCCGCCGCGAAATTTACTGTTCACCATAAACTTTTTGCACCGTAATTCTTATTTTTCCCTGCTGAATTTTTTAGCAATTTTTAATTTGGAAAAACTCACTGTTTTCAAAAAAGTACAGAGAGCAAGATTGATTTGGTGTTTCGGGTTCGATCGGGTTTCAAATTACGTCTAGACTTCGCCTAAGGCTCTAGCTAGGCTCTGATACCACTGTAGGGTTCCTAGGCACCCTAATGAGGTCACACAAGGCATCGAACATGACAAATTAAAATTTTAACGGTGCCGAGAGACCCGACTACGGATCGTTTGCTAGATGTTTAGGCGAAAAAGCTAACTAGTTAACACTTAACTACAAGATACGGAAATACAACCTTTGTAGATCCGGTGCTCCACCTCCATAGCTCCGCAACGAGGTCCTCTCCGCTGTCCAAATCAAATCCGGGCTCAAGCGTCGGCTTCGTCGGAGAATGGGCAAGCTAGGTCGTCGATGTCCATGCCGAAGATGATCTACGTCGAGGCATCGCTAAATCAAGCTCCGACTTCACCAAGTGCAAAAACTTGTGAAGAGAACACACTCTACTACTTGGCAAGAGATAGAGGATGAAGAAATAGGAAGTGGGTAGACTTTAGATTTGGATTTCTCACTCTTTATCATCACTTGCCATTGATGGAGGCAAGCTTTCTTCACTTGAAGAAATGAAGAAGAAGAAGGAAATAGTTATGATAAGTTAATTAAAAAATGAAAAGAAAAATCAAAACTTATCATAATCTAAACCATGGTCAAGTGTAGAGATTGAACTAGGGTTAAATCAAATGGTTAGGTTAAGCATGAGATAAGAATGGTGGACAAAGTCAAAGGTTCAAGAATCTTCAACTACAAACAAAGAAAGCCACCATTCTTCTCATTTCTTTTTCCAAAAAGAAAATAAATAAATAAATGAATAAATAGATATGAAAAACAAAACCCTAACCATTTAAATAACCATGGTTTAATCTTTACACAAACTCAAGTAAACATGTATCATCAAACATGATACAATCAAGTGCACAAAAGTATATCGCATATACAATGTGTACAATCCGAGTGAGAAAATCCATTTAAAGTGAACCAATACTAGTTAATGCAAAGTAATATATCAAATATATAATTATGCATTAAATCATTAAATCAACACTTGATTTAATGATCCGGTCATATCGCATATAACCGACTAATATCAACAGTAACAACTTATCGAATCAACACTTGATCCGATAACCCGGCTATATCGCATCTAACCGATCAATGTCACATCGCAAGAATCGAATACAGTATCACATACTCGTATTATTCTCGGTCCCGCACATATCTCATATGCGCTCCTATTTCGTTTCGCTTGAGCCAGGAAAGCTCTGTGTAGGACTCTAAAGACTCGTCAATACGCCAGCAGCAGGTGATGATCATATCAAACACCCACAAGCCGCAAGCGGTCTGCTAAACGTAACGGCCACCCGGGTATTGAGCGATCAGAAGATCGACGAGCAAGCCCTCTCACACTCCTGCGAATCCGACCAGTAACACTACCATACAATCCGGTCTGATCGTCTGATATGTCGCATATCTCGCCTAGGGGTGGTAAACGTCAGACCCCAATAGCTCAATAAGTCGTGTCGATATGAGGTCTATAACTGTTCGAGAAACTAATGGTAACACTTACCAGTAAATCTCAGCAACCCTGGCCAGGGATTTCCTGTTATAGCCAATCGAACACAGCACAACATCAACCCCCTATACCGGGAGAGACGAATCCCCTCCTATCGCTCATTGCCTCCATGTGACTCGGGACTATACCCAAAAACCACCGTTTTGCACGCCCTCTTGGACGTGGTAAGATGGAAATCAAAGCACGGTGGGAACCACACAAGACTCTATGACGATCTCGGGTCAACAGACTACTCTGTACCAGTGTCACCAGAGAACTGCCATCTGACGTGAGGTATAATACCATCTGGGAGTTCTCGGCGAGTCCGTCCAGTGTACCCAGTCTCCACTGAGCACCCGTATATGATCTCCGATGTCAAACACCAATGGATATGGTATCATCCATCGCCCATCTGTATGGGTCGAGAAGGTATACGCTAGTCTACTCTGGTATATCGATGCCCCGTCTCGATACACCCACGACTAGGGACTTTGAAGGATGTACTTATGGACTACCATGTCCCCACTAGTATGATCCGCATCATAGTCCAGGTAGTCAAGTACAGATCCTAAGGGCTTTACCAACATGTAACAGAGAGACAATCAGCATACACGTGAAGGTAAAGATCAACCAGATAGCATACTATCATGTCGAGCAAGAAAGTCCTCCCTATATACGTCCTAGCATCCACTACAATATACATCATATGTACAGTAATGGCCTCTAGGGCATACATATAACTAATATTTTCTACCCTTTTGTAGCCCTATGTAACAGATTACATATCTGGGATCCTGATCCGGTATCAGATACCCAGGATGCGGAGGAGAAACAGTTCTTTGTAATGAACATACCCGAAGATGATGCATCATATGCACTTTCTTCGTTTGGGCGGCATAGGAATTCTGGTATTCCCCTATTTTCTGCTCTGTCTTATAACAATTATATGTTGGAGCGGGACCAACGTTCCCCAGCTCAGTATAACAAGCGGGTTCGGTCAATACATCCATTTTATTATCTTGATTAAGCCGTGATATGGTCGCTACCAGGAGAGAGAGAGAAGAAAACACTCTGCGTGCGCTCTTGTAAGATTAGATTGGTTATATATATTATCTAATCAGGATGGCTCCCACTGTTTTTATCAAATCTTCCTTCAAACCTTAAAAGGAAAGATTAGCCGGGATTAATTACACTCTACAAGTTCACCAATCTTTCAGCCAGGCCAGTGTCGGTACTTTGAGGGAGGTTCCCCGTGCTTTCGCACGGACCTAATTACAGTAAACCTCGTTTTCCCAGAGGCGTAACCCCGTTGACACCTTTCTAGACACCTACTCGATCGGCTAATTGCAAAGTGCAAAACTCTCCTAGGAGTAACAATTACTGGCAGTGGGTATCGGGATCCAACTATCACATAGAAGGTATGCAATCTCATTGTAAATTTCAACACTTGAAACTCTCGATAAAGGTTTTTACCCCTAGCACCTATGACCTTAACTATGGTCAACAAATCATAAGTACTAGTCAAGTTCTACCCATCATTTCGTGATTAATTAGACCCACCCACATGACCCTTAACTAAGGTCAACAAAGTCACGCGACTGTCCTAACTAATCGCATCATATGCGGTGTAGGAAGACATCACTTAGCTACCGTACACTGTGCCTTGACTATGGTCAACAAACAAAGCACGAATACTAAGTACTCTACTTCCTAAAATGACGGAGGGTTGCGAATGGTTTTTGTGAAAACCTTTAACGCTTTGAACTTGATCTCGTTGCGGAATCAAATGGTTTTTAAATGGAACGTTTTCGAGGCTTTTCTAGTTTTGCTAAAGGGGTCACTCCCGGTAAAGGGATCGTCGGCCCTTTCCTCGTCGAATGAGGTGCGGGATATATCATATATATCACCGTGCAAAGCGGAAACTATAGAAGCGATCAAAGACAAACCGAGGGTTGTAGCATCTGCCAGTTATTGCTAAAGGAGTCACTAGCGGTGAAGGGATCTCGGTCCTTTCCTCATCGAATAAGGTGCAGGATGTTCTATAATGAACACCACGATGCAAAGCAAGAACTGTAGCTACCTGGTTTTATTTTGAAATTCGATTCCACAACATCAATTAGGTTTATTTTCTTTCATTAATCTCATTAATGAATATCCCATCATTAAGGTCCACCTAAACATCACAGATAAATATAACGTACGCTTATGCCATCCGCATTCGCCTCGATGTCCCGTCTGCACCGTTAGGTTAGGTAACTAACGGCAGAACGGGGCAGGGCTAGCGCGGGTGTAAAACATAAGCAACGTCTATATAATATATCATATATACTATATATAATATCTGTCAGAGAACATCACATGATCACATCACAGATAACGCAGCAGAAAATATCATATAAAATATTGGATATACTAGGACGTCCGTGTTTTCAATACGAGCCAGTATAAAACACGGATTCCACAGTCGTGATGAATAGCCAATCCCACACCCCTAGACCCCTACGAGAGCGGCAAGCAACCCTACCAATTCTAAGGTTAGGAGATCCGGACTCGACTCCTCGAGATGGTCTCCCACTGGACCCTAGAACCCGGTTACTTGTGCTCCCCTCCTTGGGTCTATCCTAGTGCAGAAAAGTAAATAATATACATCAACGGTGACAACTTCCGCAACCTGGGAGTGCCCCAATAACGAATATTACATACAAGTTTTTACATGAATGAAAATGAAAAACACTCATCTCACATAAAAACCCCCGGCTATTCAAACACGACGATCCAATATAACATATCCAGCAACACATAACATCACATGTCATCAACGTAAGTAAATATGTGCATCCCAATTGTCGTTGACATATAGCAACGAAACCGGCGATATCACATATTACACTTACGATCACAGAAAAGAAAGTGTAAAACTACAACAGTTGGAATCCGCAACCTCTTTAGACATCACATGCCTAATCAAATGAATTACTTAGACATCGCATGCCTAACAATTATAAACCCCGCATTTTAGTCTCAAAATCGAAAGCACTTTTCAATATCAAGTCGGGCAATTCAACAGGATTCCCGACATTCTGATCTAATGCTCGTCGCAAACTTTAGTAGGCGGCCGCACCCCTGACGCCGTCGACAAAGTGCACCAAGACGGAACACCGCTGCCGCGAGCACCCGAACGGATGCTTTCGGCGACGGGGTTCTCCTACAGTCACTTGGTCGGGGCTATGGAGTGAGGCTGACTATTAAGTTTACCCGGCGAGTATCCGCGTACGCTACGTGATTGCGACGGACTTTTGATCACATCAAAACTCCGTAGCAACCGATCAAATGAGACTAAAGTGCTATATTTATAACATTCATTCAGTTATCACATAACTACTTGTGAATTCCAATTATTGTATCACATTCCGGATAAATAGAAAATGTTAAACTTTCCGATCGAACAATCGAACACCCAAGTTTTCCCGAAACAGCTCAACACATGAAATAAATCTAACAACATTCAGTCCGTGCCTCAGTACCAACGGTCCAGCCGTAGAAGGGTCAAGCCAACGCCTCATATGTGGCATGCCGTACTGCCCCAAACCCGAAGGTTCAAAGGGCAGTTCAAGACGGTCACATAATCGAGTTAAGGTTTGTTGTCTTCTAGAGGGACCATCGCGTTACTTACACTACTTAGAACGTCGTTAAACTACGGAAAAATCCAACAATTGGAAATTTCCCGGCAGGGGAAAAAGTGGGTATTTATATCCGGTCGAACTTTTTAACATATTCTAAAATACCCGGAAAAACACACTGACAAAATTAGACAATCCGATCGATACATTGAGTTCCCAATACAACCCAGAAAATAAAACTCTGGAATAAATATTAAAATATTCCCAGGAAAACCAGCACAGAAAGATAAGAATTACTGTGCAAAATTAGATGCACAAAAGGACAAAATTGCCGCGGAACCGCCGCATGAGCAAGCTCATGCCGCGGATCCGCGGTGAGTTTAAGGAATCAGGCCATCGAATTTTCCAGTAACCCTTACAATCCCCTGCTGATTTTTCTGCATATTTTTAATTCACAAAAATCCACGAATTTCAAAAATGTCCAGAGAGCATGTTAAAATCGGGGTTTCGGGTCGATCGGACTTCTAACTCCGTCTACGCATCGCCTAAGGCTCTAGCTAGGCTCTGATACCACTTTTGGGTTCCTAGGCACTCTAATGGAGTCTCACAAGTGATCAAACATGCACAAATCAAATTTTACGGGTGCCTACAAACCCTAATACGGATCGTCAACTAGATATATAGGCGATGCAAGCAAGTAAACGGAAATATAGCTAAAGGGAAGGGGCTACAACCTTTGTAGATCCAGTCCTCCACCTCCTAGGCTCCGTGATGAAGTCTCCTCGCTGTACAAATTGGATTTTGGGCTCTAGCGTCGGCTTCATCGGAGAAAAACGGGCTAGGTCATCGACGACGATGCCGAAGATGATCTACGTCGAGTCATCGCTAGATCAAGCTCCAACTTCACCAAGTCAAGAAAACTTGTGAAGGAAACACCCTATACTACTTGGCAAGAGGTAGAGGATGAAGAAATAGGAAGTGGGTAGACTTTAGATTTGGATTTCTCACACTTTTTCATCAATCGCCATTGATGTTGCAAGCTTTCTTCTCATGAAAGAAGAAGATGAAGAAGAAGAAGAAGATATGATAAGTCTTGAATAATAATATAAAATAAATCAATACTTATCATATATTAACCCTTGGTTAATTGTAGAGAATGGACCATGGTTAACTTGAATGGTTAGGGTTAAGTATAAGACAAGAGTGGTGACTTAGTCAAGGTTTCAAGAAGCTTCAACTAAAAACAAAACAAGCCCACCATTTATCTTTCTCTTTTCCAAAAAGAAAAAGATAAATAAATTGATAAATGAATAAGTGAGAAAAAAGAAAACCCTAATCATAAACTTAACCATGGTTTAATTCTTTACACTTAACCAAGTAAACATGTATCATCAAATATGATACAATCATGTGCATAAATGTATATCACATATACAACTTGCACAATTCAAGTGAGAAAATCCATCTAAAGTGAACCAATACTAGTTAATGCAAAGTAATATATCAAATATATAATTATATATTAAATCATTAAATCAACACTTGATTCAATGATCCGGTCATGTCGCATATAACCGGCTAGTATCCAATGTATCGGCTTATCAAATCAATCCTTGATTCGATAACTAGGTTATATCGCATACAACCATTCGACACATTCATCGCGAGAATGAAATACGGTATCACATACATGCATTATTCTCGGTCCCGCACATATCTCATATGCGCTCCTATTTCGTTTCGCTTGAGCCAGGAAACCTCTGTGTAGGACTCTAAAGACTCGTCAATACGCCGGCAGCAGGTGATGATCATATCAAACACCCACAAGCCGCAAGCGGTCTGCTAAACGTAACGGCCACCCGGGTATTGAGCGATCAGAAGATCGACGAGCAAGCCCGCTCACACTCCTGTAAATCCAACCAGTAACACTTACCATACAGTCCGGTCTGTTCGTCTGATATGCCGCATATCTCGCCTAGGGGTAGTAAACGTCAGACCCCAATAGCTTGATAAGTCATGCCGACGTAGGGTCCATAACATTCGTGAAACTACTGATAACTCTTACCAGTATATCACTGCAACCCTGGCCAGGGATTTCCTGTTATGGCCAGTCGAGCATAGCGCAACATCAACCCCCAATACCGGGAGAGACGAATCCCCTCCTATCGCTCATTGCCTCCATGTGAATCGGGACTGTACCCAAAAACCACCTGTTTGCACAACTCAGTAGAGCTGTCGTAGGGTGGAAATCAAAGCACAGTGGGAGACACACAAGACTCTATGACGATCTTGGGTCAACAGACTAAGCTGTACCAGTGTCACCAGAGAACTGCCATCTGACGTGAGGTATAATACCATCTGGGAGTTCTCGGCGAGTCCGTTCAGTGTACCCAGTCTGCACTGAGCACCCGCATACCATCTCCGATGTCAAACACCAATGGATATGGGATCATCCATCGCCCATCACATGGGTCGAGAAGATATACGCTAGTCTACTCTGGAATATCGATGCCCCGTCTCGATATTTCCACGACTAGGAACAATGAAGGATGTACTCATTGACTACCCAGGCCCCACTAGTATGATCTGCATCATAGTCCTGGAAGTCGAGTACTCATCCTAAGGGCTTTATCAACATGTAATCAGAGAGACAGAAAGTATACATGTTAAGACAAAGAGCAACCAGATAGCGTACTATCATGTCGAGCAAGAAAGTCCTACCTATATATGTCCCAGCATCCACTACAATATACATCCAATGTACAGTAATGGCCTCTAGGGCATACATATAACTAACAAAAAGTGCGCGGTGGTGCCGGTTTGCAAGTTTCGCAAAGTTTTTCGTTTCCGGCGTCGGATCGACGGCCGGGGCGCCGCCGTGCACTTACAGTATAGCACCCTCACAAATTTATGATTGGAGACCGATATATATATAAAGAATACTGTAAGAGAATCCTACACTAGAAAACTATTAAGGTGTTTAAAAGATAGTTAGAGGTGATAATAATGATTTAGTATATATATCGAGATATGAGATGAAAGCTAGGGACATAACCCTTTGACGTGCTATGATAGAAATGATGTCTCAAAACGATATAAGGATATGAAAAGTGAATGTGAATCACAATATATAGATATGTAGTTGCAGGGGTTTAAGTATGAGATTTAGAGTAGCATGACATGAGATTCATATGATAGAATGCTTATGTAAAATGACTTGATGTAAGAGATTGATGCGATGAAAAGAGTATACGATGAAATATGATGACTTGGTTGATATGTCGTATTATGGATACAAGTCGATATGAGATTTTTGATACCTTCGTCGGTCCCCTGATACTAGATTGACACGGATGGGACCTGAGAGATAGGTATTTATATATGGATATATGTTGTGCATAATGAGTGATATGCCGTACGAGACTTAGGTCCGTACCCCCGATATTGTATAGGTTGATAAAATCCCTATTTGTTTAATGCCGCCGAACGTAGATTACCGTACGCGATGAGTTTTACTTGTTGATTTATCCATACCCTTGATTAGAGGATGCCGTACGATGGTTTGTACCGTACGTGATGTTGTGAGGCTAGATACCGATTGATAGATTCACCGACTCGGATATATTGTAGATACGTATACCTGATAGCATTTAGCTGACGATGTACTTTATGCTACGTTCATTTTATTCGCATTGCATTCCATATACCTGTGCTAGTACACCTACACCATTATCGATGATGTGTATGTTACACTTACACCGATTGCCGGCTCACACACTTTCATCATTGATAATTGCTATGTCACTGTACAGTAGAATTGCTAAATCATGCCATGATATACTTGCTATGCTCACATCACTATGCTATGTTGCATGATATACTTGCTATGTTCATATCACTGTTCCACGTTGCATGAGATATACGGATATTCTTACATTCTGTTATATGTTGCATACCTACATACTTACACATATACCCTGCTATAGCTACATGTTCACTTTATATGATATTGCGTTGGTTTTTGGATAACTGGGAACCGCGTGATGTATTTTAAAAATGGATTCAATTAAAGGAGCGGTTTTCCCTTAATATACTCATATTGTTGTTTTATGTTGCATATATTATATTTTATGGATTTACGCATTGAGATATGGATTTCATGTGATTTATGGATTTGAGAACCAGGGGGTATTTCAAGAAATGTATGTATTGCTTGAAAATCCGGTTTCTCTTGATATGATATTTCAGTGCGTCCACCATGTGTTTTCTCGGTTCTAAGATTGATTATGTGATACCCGAGGCGAAGAGTGGAAGAGGCCGTTTGCGGGTACATGGTGGACCCGGTATGGTACCCCGGGGCAAGAAAGGTATGTCGATGGATTAGCCGATGAGCCTGGCAGGGGGATGTGCACTGCCTACCGATGATAGTATTTTGACTCGTCGGATATCTGGAGGATACCGACCGGAGTCGAGAGATGGTTATGGGTCGATCCGTTCTGCCGGAGCCCGAGGGCCGATCCCGCAGATTGACGGAGCCCAAGATATGAGGATTTACATGTCGATGCTGGACACGGGTTTCATGATGTTTCGAGTGCTGATGTGAGACACTCCGATTCCATGATTTTAATGTGTCACGAGGGACATGTTGATTTATATCGTCATTTTTACATGCATATGTTTTCATGATATTTACATGCATGATGTTATTGTGTCATTGGTTGACACGTAGATGAGATCCATATGCATACAGGCACTGATTATGGTTGGATGAGATCCACTTGCTGATTGACATTGATTATGTTGTTGGCACATATGTAGATACGGTCACCCTAGATATCATAGTATTATCTTTATGATATAGTTGACCTAGGAATCGTTGTTTATTTCGATTTCTATCTGTTGATATTTTCTACTCACGAGTTGGCAACTCAACCCCGTTGTGCCTCAGTTCTTGCAAGTTGTCCGCATGGATCAGTAGCGGTATCGCGGGCACACAGCTATTTTCGGGTGTTTTGCTTTGGTAAGTGGTACATTTTGGATCGTGCCACTCTTGTATTATTATTCCTATTGTATCTAGTTAACTCCATCAAATCAAAAACTAGTATTTGTATATGTCGAAGACTTAGAAGACTTGTAGTTGCGAGACTTGAGTGATGGGTTTTATGTTCTTGTAACATTTCAGAAAATATAAAATATTATTTTTGGAATTTAATATTAAAATAATATTTTTCCCGAAAACTGTCGATTTGCGAAATTAGGGTTTTCGAAAAGGGGTATAAATATATACCAATAATTGTGAAATAATTAGAAATTAAAATGATTTATTCATTTAATATTATAATTAAAGGATTTGGTATTTTTAAAATTTATTATACGCAGTTTCGATAAAAACCCGATTAGTGCACTGCTAATCGTGATTAAACCAAATCCGTGTTTCTACAGTTTTTCATGGTAAGTGCACCATAATATGTTACATGTTATTTCATGATTTTGTTTTATTTGGGTGTATGTATTTTGGTGAGAAAAGAGAAAGAAAAGGTCAAAGAGGACATAATGAGTGGGTTAGGTGTACCTTGGAGAGGGAGAGAGAAAGAGTGATTATGTGAGAGGGGGATGGGGCTGCTGCTGCCTTAATAGAATCCCCCACCATTTTCCTCCTTCTTATTCATCTCCTCAACTCCACAACCCTCCACTTGAACCCTAGATCTAACTCCAATAAATCCCCAAAAGCCTACACTCCTTTCATAAAACTTAGTCCCCATCTCTTCCTCTACGCGATGAACCGAGCAAAATGGGATTTTGACGACGTTGGGAAGTTAGTGCTACCTTTAGTGGACTAGATGAGGTATAATTTCTTCCCTTTAGATTAGTTTTGTGTGATATCGTGTTTTGGATGTCGTTTTAGGATGTTGCTGACCTGCTGTGACCCTGAGTATTCACTGTGAAAACAAACAGTATCATAGTGTTATACTGGTAAACCTAAGGGACCACGTGAAGAACGAGACCCTTCCCATCGGTTTTGGCCGGCGACTTTGGAGACAAATCCGGCGACCCCGGGTGTATAGGAGGGTTAGGGTGTGGGTTCTGTAGGGTAGTTACCTGAAGGTGTTTAAGGGGGTTTGGTTCTACTTGATTTTTCTGTAATGACTATAGGTGAATTCTGGGGACTTTGGTGAGTGTTTTCTTGACCATGGTAACACGATTCATGACCTGAGCCATAGAGCTGAACGGTTGCACGAACTCAAGAATTGATCCATATCAGTTTTGTGACTTTGAGTGTGCCTATGGGGTATCTGGAGCAACCCAGGGAATTTCTGAGGCAACCAAACAATACTAGGGGCCTAGACATACTCCTAGGAGACCACTCTGACCTGATGAACCCAAACTGAGACCCCTGGGCCGGCGACATCGGAATTTTGGGTATAGGGGCCGGCTACTTGGTGAGGGTAGGGGCCTAGGTTGGTTCAGTTGCTCACATATACCTTATACATCACCCTAAACTTGTTTGCTTGGATTTATTTGACCTGAGTCAAAATCTGGGAATACTTGTGTATGATTTAGGATATGTTTTCCGTATTTGAAATGATGAGTTTTGATATCTGGATTCGTTTTTGGTTGTCGTATGTTTGTACATCGACAATAAGGGTTGTTTGATTGATTTAGTATGCATATGCTATAGGTTCTAACCTACGAGCAATGCGTGTGCCGTTTTGGTTTTCCGCCTTGATTTTAATATCGTTAAGATATGTGTTGTTATTGTAAGTACCTTCGCGTGGATTCTGAAGCGACGAAGCGAGGCATCATCGACTTCGGCGAGCGAGGACTACGGTGAGTAGATCTATAACTACCGGGAAAGTCGAGTGGATGGCGTATAGCACCCCCGTAAACTTTTGGTGGAAAACCGATTTATAGAATACGGTTAGGAAACCTAGATTAGGAAACTAGGGTTAGAATGAGATAGTTAGTGATACTATATTAGAAAATAGAGGGTAGTTAGAAGTGATATGTTACTACTATCATAGGATGACCTTTAGCGATATTGTCGTTTAGGGTACTGTAGGGCTAGATAGTCGATGTAGATGTGTCATCCGAACCATATCATTTTCTAAACCGAAGAATCGTATGTAACTTTTAAATATATACCTTGAGGGATGTTATGGATTTTCAAATGATATATTTTTCTTTAAAACACCGTAACCCCTATTTTCAAAACTACGATTCGCTTCGTTTAAAAATCTGCTTGTATGGTTCGGGTGTGTATGCTAAATTAGATACCTATACTTATAGTATAGATAGAATGTTTAGGTAACTCGACTTGTTATGAGATATAAATGCGATGAAAGAATATATGATGATATGTGGTATACGGATGCGAGTCGATCGAGATGATTTATACCCTGCCGGTCCCCTGATATGAGATTATTGCGGATATGAACCGGGACATAGGTACATAGATATATATGTATAAATGTATATATATATATAGAATGTTGTGAATTATGGATGATAGGCCGTACGTAATTTCAGGTCGTACCCTCATGTATCGTATAAGAAGATAGGATCCCTATTAGCTTAATGCCGCCGTACGATGATTTTCCGTGCGTGATGAGTTTGACTTGATGATTGATCCTTATCCTTGACTAGAGGTTGTCGTACGATGGATGATACCGTACGCGATGTTACTGGGCTAGATGCCGATTGTTAGATTCACCGACTCGGACATATGATAGTTACGTAAACCTTATAGTTTTTAGCTGATGTTTTACCTTGTGCTGCATTCATGATATTATTATTGCATCGCATATACCTGTGATAGTACACCTGCACCATCATCGATGATGCGTATGTTACACGTACACAGTGTATAGGCTCACACACTTCATCATCGATAATTGCCATGTCACTACACAGTAGGATTACTGCATCATGATGTGACTCTTCGCATAACCTGCTGGTGCATTTACATTGATACATTCATACTTGCGGATATACACATTTGTATATCCATATTGTGCACATATACATTGATACATTCATATTTGCGCACATACACATTGTATATTCATATTGTGCACATATATATTGATACACTCATACTTGCGGATATACACATTTGTATATCCATATTTGTGCATACATACATTGGTACATCTATACTTGCGCATATACATATTGTACCTATATAGATAACTGGTGTTATTGTAAAATTGGGAACCGCATGTTATATTTTAAAAACTGGAATCATTTTAAAGGAGCGGTTTTCCCTTAATATGTCATATCACTATTCCGCGTTGCATGATACACGATATGCTTACACTTCTATTATATGTCGCATGCATCATGCTCTATTATTGTACGCATTGAGATATGCTGTTTTCATGAGATTTCTGGATTTGAGAACCGTGGACATTTTAAAAGAGATTATGTGTTGTTTTAAAAACCCGGTTTCTCTTGATATGATATTTCAGTACGTCCACCATGTGTTTTCTCAGTTCTGAGAGCGACATGTGAAACCCGATTCGAGGAGGCGGATGAGGCTGATTGCGGGTACATGGTGGACCCGGTATGGTACCCCGGGGCGAGAATGGATCTGTCGCGCAGTAGGCGATGAGCCTGGCAGAGGGACCACTACCTACCGGTGATAGTATTTGTAGGGTTCCTAGGCACACTAATGAGGTCTCACAAGTGATCAAACATGGCCAATTCAAATTTTTCATGTGCTTACAAACCCTAATACGGATCGTTAACTAGATGTATGGGCGATGCAAGGCGAGTTAACTACTTACTAAGAGGAAAGTGATTACAACCTTTGTAGATCCGGTCCTCCACCTCTCTAGCTCCGTGTTGACGACCCTCCGCTGTACCCTTCGGATCCCGGACTCTCGCGGTGGTTTCATCGAAGAATTGATCGGGCTAGGTCGTCGACTTCGATGCCGAAGATGATCTACGTCGAGGCAACTCAAGATCAAACTCCAACTTCACCAAGTCATGAAACTTGTGAAGAAAACACCCTATACTACTTGGCAAGTGGTAGAGGATGAAGAAATAGGAAGTGGGTTCACTTTAGAATTGGATTTCTCACTCTTTTTCTCAAGTTGCCATTGATGGAGGCAAGTTTTTCTTCTTGTTGATGAAGAAAAAGAAGAAGAAGAAATTAATTATCATAAGATATTTAAAATAGGAAAAAAATGATACATATCATAATGGCAACCATAGTTAGGTGTAGATAATGAACCATGGTTAGATTGAATGGTTAGGTTAAAGAAAACAAACAAAATGGTCAAGCTTTCAACACTTCAAGAAGTTTCATGAAAGAAACAAAATAAGCCACCATTCTATTTATCTTCCAAAATGAATAAATAAATAAATGAATAAGTAAATAAACAAAACCCTAACCATTAACATAACCATGGTTTAATCATACACACAAACTATCATGTATCATCAAACATGATACAATCAATTGCACAAAAATATATCACATATACAATGTGCACATCAAGTGAGAAAATCCTTTTTAAGTGAACCAATAATAGTTAATGCAAAGTAATATATCAAAATATATAATTATACATTAAATCATTAAATCAACACTTGATTCAATGATCCGGTCATGTCGCATATAACCAACTAGTATCCAATGTATCGGTTTATCGAATCAATTCTCGATTCGATAACTAGGTTATATCGCATACAACCATTCGATACATTCATCACGAGAATAGAATACGGTATCACATTCACGCATTATTCTCGGTCCCGCACATATCTCATATGCGCTCTTATTTCGTTTCGCTTGAGCCAGGAAACCTCTGTGTAGGACTCTAAAGACTCGTCAATACGCCGGCAGCAGGTGATGATCATATCAAACACCCACAAGCCGCAAGCGGTCTGCTAAACATAACGGCCACCCGGGTATTGAGCGATCAGAAGATCGACGAGCAAGCCCGCTCACACTCCTGTGAATCCAACCAGTAACACTTACCGTACAGTCCGGTCTGTTCGTCTGATATGTCACATATCTCGCCTAGGGGTGGTAAACGTCAGACCCCAATAGCTCGATAAGTCATGCCGACGTGAGGTCCATAACAATCGTGAAACTACTGATAACTCTTACCAGTATATCACTGCAACCCTGGCCAGGGATTTCCTGTTATGGCCAGTCGAGCATAGCGCAACATCAACCCCCAATACCGGGAGAGACGAATCCCCTCCTATCGCTCATTGCCTCCATGTGAATCGGGACTGTACCCAAAAACCACTTGTTTGCACGACTCAGTAGAGCCGTGGTAGGGTGGAAATCAAAGCACAGTGGGAGACACACAAGACTCTATGACGATCTCGGGTCAACAGACTAAGCTGTACCAGTGTCACCAGAGAACTGCCATCTGACGTGAGGTATAATACCATCTGGGAGTTCTCGGCAAGTCCGTTCAGTGTACCCAGTCTCCACTGAGCACCCGCATACCATCTCTGATGTCAAACACCAATGGATATGGGATCATCCATCGCCCATCACATGGGTCGAGAAGATATACGCTAGTCTACTCTAGAATATCGATGCCCCGTCTCGATATTCCCACGACTAGGAACATTGAAGGATGTACTCATAGACTATCCAGGCCCCACTAGTATAATCTACATCAAAGTCCTGGAAGTCGAGCACACATCCTAAGGGCTTTATCAACATGTAATCAGAGAGACAGAGAGTATAAATGTTAAGATAAAGAGCAACCAGATAGCGTACTATCATATCGAGCAAGAAAGTCCTACCTATATATGTCCCAGCATCCACTACAATATACATCCAATGTACAGTAATGGCCTCTAGGGCATACATATAACTAACAATCTCCCACTTGCACTAGGGCTATCTGTAGCAGCAGTTGTAGTATCTAATACTCAACCATCCCCTAAAAGTCTCTCTTTGGGAAAAGGCCTTCGTGAGTGGATCCGCCGTGTTGTCCTCTGAGTCTACTCTCCAAACCTCGATCACCCTGGAGATCAACTATCTCCATGATCAGGGGATGCTTCCTCAGAATATGTCTGGGTCACTGATGGGACCAGGGTTCACGGGCCAAAGCCACACTTCCATTGTCACACAATGGTAGGAACCTAGTTCATCTTATGAACCAATATACACCCAAACTGCCTCTTTGGTAGTATCTTTAATAGCGATGTTACCAGCCTTTATCGTCTAGTTTGCCACGGTATCTAGCTTGGTACTCTTCCAACATACCGTCCCTTTACTGAGGGTAAAGACAATGCCTGTGACTGACATTCAATCATCTTTATCACCCTGGAACCCTTCCAGTGATTCTCCCCAGGATCGATTGATACCATCTCACTACATCTAGTGAGAATCCTAGCATCCAATTACATCTATCTCATAGATAAAAACTCAGGATTTAGGAGGTATCACTTTGATCATATTGGAGAATCCTTGTGATAAGCGGAGATTGACCGAGCGTAGTATAGGAAACCCCTTTCCTATCAAGAGTATGTTGTCCACGTACAATACGAGGATGACCACCTTACTCTCTACTACCGTTTTGTATATACAAGGTTCATCTACCATTTTGATGAAGTCAAACACTTTGACTATCACATCAAAACAGACGTTCCAACTCCGCGATGCCTGCTTTATTATGTAAAGCAACTTGCACATGTTTCCACTGCTCCCACTGTTTACGAAGCCCTCTGGCTGTGTACTTATTAACGTTCTCTTCTAAATCAGTATTTAGAAAAGTAGTCATGACACCCAACCACCAGATATCGTAGTCATGGTATGTAGCAATGGCAAGTAGGATCTGGATGGACTTAAGCATAGTCCCTGGAAGAGGTTTCATCATTATCCATGCCTGGTCGATGACGAAAACCTTTAACAAGTCTAGCTTTGAAAGTCTCAACTTTTCCATGTACACCAAGTAATCTTCTCAAGATATACTTGCTCCTGATGGGGATTTAACCCTTCAGATATAGCAAACAAAGTCCATACTTTGTTGGTGTATATGGATTCCATCTCAGATCGCTAAGCACCCAGCCATTCTTACAGAGTCCCTACTCTTGATGGCCTGCTCGAAACTAGTTAGGCCATCATCTCATGATGCAATCCTTGCTCCCACTGTCATCGAGAAACCGAAGTATCTCTCAAGCGGATGAGAAACCTTACCAGATCGGCGGAGAGGCTGAGATTCGTCGGGAATTATTGAATCCTTTGGTTCTGTCAAATCATCAGCTGCAGTTTTGTATAGCTGGAATATTTCCAGTTGTACAGAACTGACCTTGCCTCGATCTTGTCCGGATTTTGCTTTTGACATAGGCCGGACAATCCCAAATCTTAACTTACTTAAGAGATAGGTTCTTCCCATGCCATATCTTATATGGAGTGGTAGGCACTGATTTGATTCGAACCTAATTCAATAGGTATGCAGCTTCGCAAGTGCACAACCCCAAAAGGAAATAGGTAACTCAGTAATGCTCATCATAGAGCACACCATATCTAATATGGTGCGATTGCTCCGCCCCGATACACCGTTGTGCTGTGGTGTATTCAGAGGAGTAACACCGAGAGAGAAACTCATTTTCCTTTAGAACAGTCCAAGAATTCCATGCCTAAGTATTCTCCTCCATGATCTTATCATAGGACATAATACTTATACCTGTATTTTTGGTTCTCTACTTCTAACTTATATTCTGTGAATATCTCAAAAGCTTTGGGCCTATGTTTCAACAGGAACATATGTCTGAATCTTGAGAGATCATCAGAGAACGTAATGAAGTATAAAGAACCAGTCCTGGCATGTGTAGACAGGAGACCTTACATACATCATCATGTATCAGTCCCAAGAGTTCATTAACTCTTTCTCTGTTTCCAATAAACAGGGCTATGGTCATCTAATCTTTGTGACATGACTGGCAAGTTTCACAAGATGTAAATTCAAACTGATTTAAATATGCATCTAAAATGTAACTACAGCCAGTCGGGTCGCATTGATATGACCTAGTCTACAATGCCTCAAGAAGGATTCGTTCATTTCTGAACTCTTCCACTTGTGTGTGTTCTGTATATTAGGAACTGTAGTTTGATTTAGAACGTCAATACTTTTAGATAACGTGCCTGAACCGATCAACTTTTGATATAGGAAATGTTCAAAACATTATCCATCAATACAAAATTTTATCATTTCTTTACTAATAAAGAGACTGATATGATTCTGTATATCAGGTTCGGTATCTAATAGCATTTGTTCAGAATCAATGTATTGGTAATACAGGGTGTCAGTGACCAACAGACTTGGCTGCAACACTTGCCCCGTTTTCTGTCTCATGAAACTTATCACCCGTTCTCAGTTTTTCTACCTTTTTGTAGCCCTATGTAACAGATTACATATCTGGGATCCTAATCCGGTATCAAATACCCAGGATGCAGAGGATACTGAGAAACAGTTCTTTGTAATGAACAAACCCGAAGGAGATGTATCATATGCACTTTCTTCGTTTGGGTAGCATAGGAATTCTGGTTTTCCCCTATTTCCTGCTCTGTCTTATAACAATTATAAGTTGGAGAGGGACCAACGTTCCCCAGCTCAGTATAACAAGCGGGTTCGGTCAATACATCCATATTATTATCTTGATTAAGGCGTGATATGGTCGCTACCTGAAGAGAGAGAGAAGAAAACACTCTGCGTGCGCTCTTGCAAGATTAGATTGGTTATATATTTTATCTAATCAGGATGGCTCCCACTGTTTTTATCAAATCTTCCTTCAAACCCTAAAAGGAAAGATTAGCCGGGATTAATTACACTCTACAAGTTCGCCAATTTTTCAGCCAGGCCAGTGTCGGTACTTTGAGGGAGGTTCCCCGTGCTTTCGCACGGACCTAATTACAGTAAACCTCGTTTTCCCAAAGGCGTAACCCCGTTGACACCTTTCTAGACACCTACTTGATCGGCTAATTGTAAAGTGCAAAACTCTCCCAGGAGTAACAATTACTCGCAGTGGGTATCGGGATCCAACTATCATATAGAAGGTATGCAATCTCATTGCAAATTTCAACACTTGAAACTCCCGATAATGGTTTTTACCCCTAGAACCTATGACCTTGGCTAAGGTCAACAAATCATAGGTACTAGTCAAGTTCTACCCGTTATTTCGTGATTAATTAGACCCACCCACATGACCCTTGGCTAAGGTCAACAAAGCCACACGACTGTCCTAACTAATCGCATCATATGCTGTATAGGAAAACATCACTTAGCTACCACACAGTACGCCTCGGCTATGGTCGACAAACGTAGCACGAATACTAAGTACTCTACTTCCTAAAATGACGGAGGGTTGCGAATGGTTTTTGTGAAAACCTTTAACGCTTTGAACTTGATCTCGTTGCAGAATCAAATAATTTTTAAATGGAATGTTTTTTAGGCTTTTCTAGTTTTGCTAAAGGGGTCACTCCCGGTGAAGGGATCGTCGGCCCTTTCCTCGTCGAATGAGGTGCGGGATATATCATATATATAACTGTGTAAAGCAGAAACTATAGAAGCAATCAAAAGACAAACCGAGTGTGTAGCATCTACCAGTTATTGCTAAAGGAGTCACTCCCGGTGAAGGGATCTCGGTCCTTTCCTCATCGAATAAGGTGCAGGATGTTCTACAATGAACACCGCGATGCAAAGCAAGAACTGTAGCTACCTGTTTTATTTTTAAAATTCGATTCCACAACATCAATTAGGTTTATTTTCTTTCATTAATCTCATTAATGAATGTCCCATCATTTAAGTCCACCTAAACATCACAGATAAATATAACGTACGCTTATGCCATCCGCATTCGCCTCGATGTCCCATCTGCACCGTTAGGTTAAGTAACTAACGCCAGAGCAAGGCAGGGCTAGTGCGGGTGTAAAACATAAGCAACGTCTATATAATATATCATATATACTATATATTATATCTATCTGAACAAATCACATGATCACATCACAGATAACGCAGCAGAAAATATCATATGAAATATTGGATATACTAGGACGTCCGTGTGTTCAATACGAGCCAGTATAAAACACGGATTCCACGGTCGTGATGAATAGCCAATCCCACACCCCTAGACCCCTATGAGAGCGGCAAGCAACCCTACCAATTCTAGGGTTAGGAGACCCGGACCCGACTCCTCGAGTTGGTCTCCCACTGGACCCTAGAACCCGGTTACTTGTGCCCTCCTCCTTGGGTCTATCCTAGTGCAGAAAAGTAAATAATATACAAATGGTGACATCATCCGCAACCTGGAAGTGCCCCAATAAAGAAATATTACATACAAGTTTTTACATGAATGAAAATGAAAAACACTCATCTCACATAAAAAAAACCCGGCTATTCAAACACGACGATCCAATATAACATATCCAGCAACACATAACATCACATGTCATCAACGTAAGTAAATATGCGCATCCCAATTGTCGTTGACATATAGCAACGAAACCGGCGATATCACATATTACACTTACGGTCACAGAAAAGAAAATGTAAAACTACAACAGTTGGAATCCGCAACCTCTTTAGACATCGCATGCCTAATCAAATGAAATACTTAGACATCGCATGCCTAACAATTATAAACCCCGCATTTTAGTCTCTAAATCGAAAACACTTTTCAATATAAAGTCGAGCAATTCAATAAGATTCCCGACATTCTGATCGAATGCTCGTCGCAAACTTTAGCAGGCGGCCGCACCCCCGACGCCGTCGACGAAGTGCACCAAGGCGGAATGCCGCTGCCGCGAGCACCCGAAAGGATGCTTTCGGCGACGGGGTTCTCCTACAGTCACTTGGTCGGGGCTATGGGGTGAGGCTGTCTATTAAGTTTACCCGGCGAGTATCCGCGTACGCTACGTGATTGCGACGGACTTTTGATCACATCAAAATTCCGTGGCAACCGATCAAGTGAGACTAAACCGCTATGTTTATAACATTCATTCAGTTATCTTATAACTATTTGTGGATTCCAAATATTGTATCACATTCTGGATAAATAGAAAATGTTAAACATTCCGATCAAACAATCGAACACCCAAGTTTTCCCGATACAGCTCAACATATGATATAAGTTTAAAAACATTCAGTTCATGCCTCAGTACCAACGGTCCAGCCGTAGAAGGGCCAAGCTAACGCCTCACATATGGCACGTCGTACTGTCCCAAACCCTAAGATTCAAAGGGCAGTTCAAAATGGTCACATAATCGAGTTAAGGTTTGTTGTCTTCTAGAGGGACCATCGCGTTACTTGCACTACTTAGAACGTCATTAAACTACGGAAAAATCCAACAATTGGAAATTTCCCGGCAGGAGAAAAAGTGGGTATTTATAGACGGTCGAACTTTTTTAACATTTTGCTAAAATTTATCCGGAAAAACACATAGACAAAGTTTGACAATCCGATCAAATCTGCGAACTCCCAAAACAACCCAGAATATTCAACTCTTGAATAAATATTAAAAAATCCCAGAAAATCCAGAACCAAAATATAGGAATTACTGTGCAAAAATTATTGGGCAATGTGACCAAACGGCCGCGGAACCGCCGCAGAAGCCATGCTTCTGCCGCTGTTCCGCGGCGGTTTAGATGATTCAGGAGCTCAGTTTTGCACTATAATTCTTAGAACTTCCTGCTGAATTTTTTAAGAATTTTTAATCTGGAAAAAACCCAGTATTTAAAAAATGTACAGAGAGCAAATTTGTGTTAGGGTTTCGGTTCGATCGGACTTCTAACTCCGTTTACGCATCGCCTAAGGCTCTAGCTAGGCTCTGATACCACTGTAAGTCAGGCAGCCACCCCATCCAATGGGGTCACCGTGGCACCAACGGGTCCCTCAGCAGCTACTTTTTACGCATGCCCCCTCGCGAGGACTACAACCCGCCGGAACACCTTCCGGTCTCGGGACACCCTGGGGGTAAGAGCCTATATTTCGCCACACTGTCACACAGTGAGAACCCCCCATAGGTCGACATCCAATGCCTAGTATCTCTGATACCACTGTAGGGTTTCTAGGCACACTAATGAGGTCTCACAAGTGATCAAACATGGCCAATTCAAATTTTTCATGTGCTTACAAACCCTAATACGAATCGTTAACTAGATGTATAGGCGATGCAAGGCGAGTTAACTACTTTAACTAAGAGGAAAGTGATTACAACCTTTGTAGATCTGGTCCTCCACCTCTCTAGCTCCGTGTTGACGACCCTCCGCTGTACCCTTCGGATCCCGGACTCTCGCGGTGGTTTCATCGAAGAATTGATCGGGCTAGGTCGTCGACTTCGATGCCGAAAATGATCTACGTCGAGGCAACTCAAGATCAAACTCCAACTTCACCAAGTCATGAAACTTGTGAAGAAAACACCCTATACTACTTGGCAAGTGGTAGAGGATGAAGAAATAGGAAGTGGGTTCACTTTAGAATTGGATTTCTCACTCTTTTTCTCAAGTTGCCATTGATGGAGGCAAGTTTTTCTTCTTGTTGATGAAGAAGAAGAAGAAGAAATGAATTATCATAAGATATTTAAAATAGGAAAAAAAATGATACATATCATAATGGCAACCATAGTTAGGTGTAGAGAATAAACCATGGTTAGATTGAATGGTTAGGTTAAAGAAAACAAACAAAATGGTCAAGCTTTCAACACTTCAAGAAGTTTCATGAAAGAAACAAAATAAGCCACCATTCTATTTATCTTCCAAAATGAATAAATAAATAAATGAATAAGTAAATAAACAAAACCCTAACCATTAACATAACCATGGTTTAATCATACACACAAACTATAATGTATCATCAAACATGATACAATCAATTGCACAAAAATATATCACATATACAATGTGCACATCAAGTGAGAAAATCCTTTTTAAGTGAACCAATACTAGTTAATGCAAAGTAATATATCAAATATATAATTATACATTAAATCATTAAATCAACACTTGATTCAATGATCCGGTCATGTCGCATATAACCGACTAGTATCCAATGTATCAGTTTATCGAATCAATCCTCGATTCGATAACTAGGTTATATCGCATACAACCATTCGATACATTCATCGCGAGAATAGAATACGGTATCACATACACGCATTATTCTCCGTCCCGCACATATCTCATATGCGCTCCTATTTTGTTTCGCTTGAGCCAGGAAACCTCTATGTAGGACTCTAAAGACTCGTCAATACACCGGCAGCAGGTGATGATCATATCAAACACCCACAAGCCGCAAGCGGTCTGCTAAACGTAACGGCCACCCGGGTATTGAGCGATCAGAAGATCGACGAGCAAGCCCGCTCACACTCCTGTGAATCAAACCAGTAACACTTACCGTACAGTCCGGTCTGTTCGTCTGATATGTCGCATATCTCGCCTAGGAGTGGTAAACGTCAGACCCCAATAGCTCGATAAGTCATGCCGACGTGAGGTCCATAACAATCGTGAAACTACTGATAACTCTTACCAGTATATCACTGCAATCCTGGCCAGGGATTTCCTGTTATGGCCAGTCGAGCATAGCGCAACATCAACCCCCAATACCGGGAGAGACAAATCCCCTCCTATCGCTCATTGCCTCCATGTGAATCGGGACTGTACCCAAAAACCACCTGTTTGCACGACTCAGTAGAGCCGTAGTAGGGTGGAAATCAAAGCACAGTGGGAGACACACAAGACTCTATGACGATCTCGGGTCAACAGACTAAGCTGTACCAGTGTCACCAGAGAACTGCCATCTGACGTGAGGTATAATACCATCTGGGAGTTCTCGGCGAGTCCGTTCAGTGTACCCAGTCTCCACTAAGCACCCACATACCATCTCTGATGTCAAACACCAATGGATATGGGATCATCCATCGCCCATCATATGGGTCGAGAAGATATACGCTAGTCTACTCTGGAATATCGATGCCCCGTCTCGATATTCCCACAACTAGGAACATTGAAGGATGTACTCATGGACTATCCAGGCCCCACTAGTATAATCTACATCATAGTCCTGGAAGTCGAGCACACATCCTAAGGGCTTTATCAACATGTAATCCGAGAGACAGAGAGTATACATGTTAAGATAAACAGCAACCAGATAGCGTACTATCATGTCAAGCAAGAAAGTCCTACCTATATATGTCCCAGCATCCACTACAATATACATTCAATGTACAGTAATGGCCTCTAGGGCATACATATAACTAACAGTATTTGGGCTCGACGGATATCCGAAGGATACCGACCGGATTCGAGAGATGATAGGGGCCGATCCGTACTGACGGAGCCCGATATAAGAGGATTTACGTGCCGATGATGGGCATGGTTTTCATGATATTTTCGAGTGTCGATGCTAGGCACTCAGGTTCCATGATTTGATGTATGGGGAGGGACACCGTTGATATATATATCCCCATACTTTCATACACACTCTTTTATGATATTTACATGCCTGATATTGTTGCGTCAGTGGTTGACGCGTGGACTAGATCCACATACATACAAACATACATACATACATACACTGATTCTACTATTGGAGATTATACACATACTTATAGACATTGATTTATGGGTGGACGAGATCCATATATCTGCATACCTTGATTATGGTTAGACGATATCCATATACATGCATTGATTATTACTGTTGGATGTTATCCACATGCATATAGATATTGACTACCTTGTTGGCACATATACGACCCGGTCACCCGAGATATCATAGTATTACCTTTTAATATAGTTGACCTAGGAGTCGTCGTTTATTCGATTTCTACTTGTAGATATATTTCTATTCACGAGTTGGCAACTCACCCCCGTTGTGCCACAGTTCTTGCAGGTTGACCACTTGGATCAGTAGCGGCTTCGCTGGCACACAGTTCCATTCGGGTGTTTTGCAGTGGTAGGTGGGACATTTGTATCGTACCCACTCTTGTATTATATTTCATATGGTATCTAGTTAACTCCATCAATCGATCAAAAGTTAGAATTTGTATAAGTAATGAGACTTAGTGGGTTTAGGGTTGTGAGACTTAGAGCAAGGGGTTTTTCGCTACTTGTGATATTTATGTCTTGCTTCCTTTTCTCTTTGTGGTGATCTTCGCCGTTGGGCGTCGTATACTTATATATATCGTCTTGCATGGTTGTGATCCGCCGTTTGGCGAAGAGCTAGCTCCCGCTTGGGGATGCCATTATCATTATTATGTATTTATAGTTTTGGATCAAAATATACAAAGGAGGTGCTGCCAAAATTTTTAAAAGACGAAACATGTTTTCAAACTAGTAAATTTCACTTGCATCATTCATGTTCCTTTTCTATGCATTAAGAAAACTTGATTTCATATACCCTTATTTCAAAACCTCACCTTCTTTATTTTTCTTAAAAGGTTTAGATTTCTGGGTTTCAGCTTACTTGAATTCCATTACGCCTTTAGACGTTGCGTGGTTCAAGTGCTGGTCGCGAGCTAATATTTCGGGTCGTGACAAAGTTGGTATCAGAGCGCTAGGTTTAACCTTGTTCGAGTCTATGTTTGACTATGCGGAGTCTAGGGCAGGTGTGTAGTTCGGAACTTAAGCTTAACCTTACGGAACTTAGACTTGGACGGGGGGGATTAGACCCGAACTTTCGTTTCATAGGCTGACCCTGATTGATGGAGTAGGTAGCTTGAGTAGAGTGACGTACCGTACGTATGTTCCGCGGCATATTTACGATACGATACTCCACTTAAGAAACCTTAGGATGTACATATTTTTGAGACCAGTGATTCTCTTCGTATCCATGATTATACATCCATTTGGAATCCTCGATTTTATTCATTCCCATGATCATACTCTTATTGATGCCGTTCCTTCTTATGATCATGTAACCATTCTGGATCTGTCGTTTCCTATCATGCCGTTGATCTCCTTTCTTCGATACTCGATTGAGGTTCCTGTCACCATAGTTTGAGCGCGGTTTGAGCTGCTGCTAGTGTTGCGGTCAAGGCAAGCTCATCCGGTACGAGGGCTGACCATTGTGTTTTCTGGTGACAAGAGAACGTCTCGAGTTAGTATTTTATGTTGTGACCTCTTGTGGAGGCGGGTGCTTGGTTTTACACCGGATGATCGGGCCATTGTCAGAGCTTCCAGTTGCGAGAGGACTGTTGATGTACAGCGTACCTCAGAGATTATGATGTCGCCTACTGTGTAGACAGGTGACCCAGTTGTTGCTGAGATTGATGGGATGTCGCTTCCAGAGCTTACGAGCTAAGATCGCCGAAGCTTCCAGGCAGAAATGCTACAGATGATAGCTAGTCTACCCCGACTTGAGAGACGAAGGTGATTCGTCAGATTTATGCACCGACGTAGGCCCAGTTGAGTTGAAGATTTCCAGTGTGGAAAGAGTCTTACTCAGATCTAGAGCAGACCGATCCATAGACGACCGCCGATGTATCGCCTTTCCTGGAGGATTGAGGCATTGCTTAGCGTGCGGGCGAAGAATGGTCACATGTGGTATTGGCGAAGCTAAAAGGTTCGAACGAGTGCCTGGACACCATTTTCCCAATTTTAAAGTATTCGGAGGAACATGCAGGTAATTCTGTGGACCCTCTAGAAGAATGAAATCCTAACTCGACATGATGACCATGGAACTGCTTTGAACCTTAGGGTTTGTGGCAGTTTAGCGATGCCATCAGTGAGGCTTGGGTTTGCCCTTCTACGGCTGGTCCAGAGGTGCTGTGGTATATACCAGATATTGTTAGACTGCGCTCAGGTGTTGAGCCTTCGGGAAATTTTGGGATCTCGATGACTCGATCGAAAAGTTTGACGTCGTCCAGATACCTTGTGATAAGAGATCAGTAAGCTGACCAGCTTCGGATAGAGAACCTCACCCAGATGCGTTGTGAGTTGATCGGGAGCGGGCGAGTATTGAGTATTACTCCAATGGTAGGGACGAGTTTCCGAGGGAGTGTTTGGCCAGATATCTTCTACAGAGTGATGAAGATACTGAGTTCATGACTTCGAGTCCGTGTGAGAGACTCCGGATTGACAGAGGCCGAGAACAGTTGCAGTGCGCAGATAGCATGGCGTGACGTCATAGTGAGAGATGATAAAGACAAGGGGAGCCAGAGGTTCATGCGAGATGCTGACGAGCTGTTGCTACTCCCCATCGAGATCAGAGACCTGATATGCTTACAGAGGCATTTGGATACGGCCAATTTCCGAAGAAATGTGTGCGGAACACGCAGATGTCCAGAAAAGAGGGAAGATTATGCAAGAGTACCAGCCTCCGTACAGTTCGACATAGGCGAGATCGGAAGAGACCTTGAGCAGGATTCCTTCCGGGACACTGCTGCAATGAGATTTGCACCCAGGATCAGATGGGTCAAGTGTATTCAGAGAACCAGAGGCCGACGCCAGTGAAGTGCTGCACTACGAGTGGTGGCGATGATTGACCGGGAGATGACCAGAGAAGTGCCAGAACGGAATCGACCCCGTTAGCATACCTGACAGGGCCGATGAGCCAATGGATTGCGAGAGTGGTAATCCACAGAAGAACGAAGACCCAGAGACATAAGACGCCAGACCGTGAGCAAGAGGCGAGCGGATATTTTGTTCTGCGGATTTTAGGCGCACTGAATTATTTTTCGACATTGTAGGAGGTGTACCTCAATGTCCTTTTTGCGAACTGCGTTTGTGATCCAAGTATCACGCTTATATCGCTTGGATTTGAGTTTTGATGACGAGTTTCCTGATATTGATTTCGTGCACCATGGCTGCACCTACTGAGTGTTTACATTTTGCGCATAGTTATGCACCTGATATATATTTTATACACCATTGTGTTGATTTGCGATTTGTGCATGTCTATTGCATTGATGTCGATTTTGTGCCTTCGTAGCATGTGTTTATGATTTTATGGATTTCATATGGATGATTTGATTTTTGCACTCGGTATAGCTTATATTTGCTTGTAGTGCATTGATACGTATTTTGTTCACCACAGTTGTACCTGACTTCATTTTGATGTCATTTGAGATATTTATTGTGGTTTCATGCCTAGGGCATGCATATGATTTGATTTATGCTTTCGGCATAGTTTTCATACACTTTTAGTATTCGATTTGCTTTTGTGCACGTTGATCCACATGGTTGTGCGATTATATACCATGGTATACCTGATTTGGATTTGGATTGAAATGTGTTATATACCGTCTATTCGATTTTGACACTCGATATTGTTTTGTGCACCTTGTGCACCTGATTGGGTTCTTGTGCATAGCAAATGCACCCGATATTGCTTTCGTGCACACCCGTTGCACGTAGTTTTGGGCTTTAGTGTATATTGTGGCACCTGTATTTGGATTTAAATTCCATGCGCACCAGATGCATATGCTTATTGGATATGCCTTTTGAGGCTGATTTTGCTTTTGAGCACTTTGTTTTCATGTTGGGCACTATATTGTGTAGTATCCAAGCAGGACTGATCTGAGGACAGGACCTGAGTACATTGCATGCATTAAAAGATTACCAAATGGGTTTTCAAGAGGAGCTATAGTCTCGCTATTTTCCTACATGTCCATGAGCGATGCGAACATTTATAAAGGAAATCCTTTTGGGATATTTTCAAAATGACGGAACGTATGTTTAGCAAAATGTATATGGACATATGTTATTATTTTAAACTGAGCGTCCGTCACTTATGCCGTGAGTTATGCATCACACGGCAATTTAGAAAAGATTTTTGCATGTATTTTATTCAGATTTTAGAGTTTTTAAAGATGCGTACTATACACGTATTATAGTATTTGACTAGTTGGCAACTCACCCCCGTTGTGCCACAGTTCTTACAGGTTGACCACTTGGATCAGTAGCGGCTTCGCTGGCATACAGTTCCATTCGGGTGTTTTGCAGTGGTAGGTGGAACATTTGTATCGTACCTGTTCCGCGGATCCGCGGCAGTAAAGGGGTGTTAGGTACTTTTCTTTTCACTATAATTCCTATTTCTGTGACTTAAATTTTATGGGTATTTTTATTCTGACTCAAGTGTTGAGTATTCTGGGGTTTATTTTGTAATCGTCGATTCGATCGGGAATTTTAAATTCGTTATTGTTTTTTCGGTTATTTTAAAACATGTTAAAAAGTTTGACCGGATATAAATAACCACTTTTTCCCCTGTCGGGAAATTTCCAAGTGTTGGATCTTTCCGTAGTTTAAAGACGTTCTAAGTAGTGCAAGTAACGCGATGGACCCTCTAGAAGACAATAAACCTTAACTCGATTATGTGACCGTCTTGAACTGCCCTTTGAACCTTAGGGTTTAGGGCAGTACGGCGTGCCGCATGTGAGGCGTTGGCTTGACCCTTCTACGGCTGGACCGTTGGTACTGAGGCATGAAGTGAATGTTTTTAAACTTATTTCATGTGTTGAGCTGTTTCGGGAAAACTTGGGTGTTTGAATGTTCGATCGGAAAGTTTAACATTTTCTATTTATCTGGAATGTGATACAATATTTGGAATCCACAAGTAGTTATGAGATAACTGATTTGAATGTTATAAACATAGCAGTTTAGTCTCACCTGATATGTTGCCACAGAATTTTAATGCGATCAAAAGTCCGTTGCAATCACGTAGCGTACGCGGATACTCGCCGGGTAAACTTAATAGAAAGCCACGCCCCATAGCCCCAACCAAGTGACTGTAGGAGAACCCCGTCGCCGAAAGTATCCGTTCGGGTGCTCGCGGCAGCGGTGTTCCGCCTTGGTGCACTTCGTCGACGGCATCGGGGGTGCGGCCGCCTAATAAAGTTTGCGACGAGCATTCGATCAAAATGTCGGGAATCTTGTTGAATTGCCCGACTTGATATTGAAAAGTGTTTTCGTTAATGAGACTAAAAGGCGGGGTTTATAACTGTTAGGCATGCGATGTCTAAAGAGGCTGCGGATTCCAACTGTTGTAGTTTTACACTTTCTTTTCTGCGACCGTAAGTGTAATATGTGATATCGCCGGTTTCGTTGCTATATGTCAACGACAATTGGGATACGCATATTTACTTACGTTGATGACATGTGATGTTATGTGTTGCTGGATATGTTATATTGGATCGTCGTGTTTGAATAGCCGGGGGTTTTTTATGTGAGATGAGTGTTTTTCATTTTCATTCATGTAAAAAATTGTATGTAATATTCTTTTATTGGGGCACTTCCAGGTTGCGGATGATATTACCATTTGTATATTATTTACTTTTCCGCACTACGATAGACCCAAGGAGGGGAGCACAAGTGACCGGGTTCTAGGGTCCAGTGGGAGAACAACTCGAGGAGTCGAGTCCGGGTCTCCTAACCCTAGAATTGGTAGGGTTGCTTGCCGCTCTCATAGGGGTCTAGGGGTGTGGGTTTGGCTATTCATCGCGACCGTGGAATCCGTGTTTTATATTGGCTCATATTAAAAAACACGGACGTCCTACTATATCCAATATTTCATATGGTATTTTCTGCTGCGTTATCTGTGATGTGATCATATGATGTTCTGTGATAGATACAGTATATAGTATATATGATATATTATATAAACGTTACTTATGTTTTACACCCGCACTAGCCCTGCCCTGCTCTGCCGTTAGTTACCTAACCTAACGGTGCACGAGGGGACATCGAGGCGAATGCGGATGGCATAAGTGTACGTCGTATTTATCTGTGATGTTTAGGTGATTTAAATGATGGGACTTCATTAATGTGATTAATGAAAGAAAAGAAACCTAAGATGTTGTGGAATCGAATTTCAAAAATAAAACAGGTAGCTACAGTTCTTGCTTTGCACAGCGGTATATATGATATATCCTGCACCTTATTCGATGAGGAAAGGGCCGACGATCCCTTCATCGGGAGTGACCCCTTTAGCAATAACTGGCAGATGCTACAACTCTCGGTTTGTCTTTTGATAGATTCTATAGTTTCTGCTTTGCACAGTGATATATATGATATATCCCGCACCTCATTCGACGAGGAAAGGGCCGACGATCCCTTCACCGGGAGTGACCCCTTTAGCAAAACTAGAAAAGCCTAAAAAACACTCCATTTCAAAATCATTTGATTCTACAACGATATCAAGTTCATTACGCAATAGGTTTTCAGAAAAAAAACTGGCGTAGCCCTCCGTCATTTCAGATAAGTTGTATATAGTATTCGTGCTACATTTGTTGGCTTTCGTCAAGGTGTAATGTGCGGTAGCTATATGCTGCTTATCTGTTGCATATGATGCGATTGGATTAGGGTAGTTGTGCGGCTTTGTTGGCTTTTGTCAAGGGTCGTGCGGGTGGGTTTAATTCAATCAAGAAATGACGGGTTGGACTTGACTAGTAGCCTATGGTTTGTTGGCTTTCGTCAAGGTCATAGGATGCTAGGGGCAAAAATATTATCGGGAATTTCAAGTGTTGAAATTTGCAATGATATTGCATACCTTCTATGAGATAGTTGGATCCCGATACCCGCTGCGAGTAAGAGTTACTCCTGGGAGAGTTTTACACATTACAATTAGCCGATCAAGTAGGTGTCTAGAAAGGTGTCAACGGGGTTACGCCTCTGGGAAAACGCGATTTACATTAATTAGGTTCGTGCGAAAGCACGGGGGACCTCCCTCAAAGTACCGATACTGGCCTGGCTGAAAGATTGGCGAACTTGTAGCGTGTAATTAATCCCGGCTAGTCTTTCCTTTTAGGTTTTGAAAGAAGATTTGATAAAAAAACAGTGGGAGCCATCCTGATTAGATAAAATAATAACCAATCTATTCTTGTAAGAGCACACGCTGAGTGTTTTTCTTCTCTCTCTCTCCAGGTAGCGACCATATCATGCCTTAATCAAGATAATAATACGGATGTATTGACCGAACCCGCTTGTTATACTGAGCTGGGGAACGTTGGTCCCGCTCCAACTTATAATTGTTATAAGACAGAGCAGGAAATAGGGGATTACCAGAATTCCCGTGCCGACCAAACGAAGAGAGTGCATGCTGATGCATCATTTTCGGGTGTGTTCATTATACAGAACTGTTTCTCAGTATTCTTTACGTCCTGGATATGAGATACCGGATCAGGATCCCGCATATGTAATTTGTTACATGGGCTACAGATAGGTAAAGAACTGAGAACGGGTGATAAGTTTCATGAGACAGAAAACGGGGCAAGTGTTGCAGCCAAGTCTGTTGGTCACTGTCACCCTGTATTACCAATACATTGATTCTGAACGAATGTTATTAGATACCGAAGCTGATATACAAAATCATATCAGTCTCTTTATTAGTAAAGAAAGGATATAATTTTGTATTGTTGGATAATATTTTGAACATTTCCTATATCAAAAGTTGATCGGTTCAGGCACGTTATCTAAAAGCATTGACGTTCTAAATCGAACTACAGTTCCTAGTATATAGAACACACACAAGAGGAAGAGTTCAGAAATGAACGGATCCTTCTTGAGGTTTTGTAGACTAGGTCATATCAATGTGACCCGACTAGCTTAAGTTAAATAGTAGATGCATATTTAAATCAGTTTGAATTTACATCTTATGAAACTTGCGAGTCATGTCACAAAGATATAATGACCTCAGCTCTGTTTATTGGAAACAGAGAAAGAGTTAGTAAACCCTTGGGACTGACACATGATGATGTATGTAAGGTCCCCTGTCTACACATGCCAGGACCGGTTCTTTTTACTTCATTACATTCTCTGATAATCTCTCAAGATTCAGACATGTGTTCCTGTTGAAACACAAGTCCGAAACTTTTGAGATATTCACAGAATATAGGTTAGAAGTAGAGAACCAAAATAAGGGTATAAGTATTATGTCCTTTGATGTGATCAGGGAGGAGAATACTTAAGCACGGAAATCCTGGACTTTTCTAAAGGAGAATGAGATTCTCTCTCAGCATTACTCCTCCGAATACACCATAGCACGATGGTATATCGGGACGGAGCAATAGCACCCTATGTGATATGGTGTGCTCTATGATGAGTACTACTGAGTTACCTATTTTCTTTTGGGAGTTATGCACTTGAGAAGCTGCATACCTATTGAATAAGGTTCGAATCAGATCACAGACTACCACTTCATATGAGATATGGTATGGGAAGAGCCCATGTCTTAAGCTAGTTAAGATTTGGGGTTGACTGGCCTATGTCTAAAAGCAAAATCCGGACAAGCTCGAGGCCAGGTCTGTTATGTAGAACTGGAAAGGTTCCATCTATACAAACTACAGCAGATGATTTGATAGAACCAAAGAATTCAATAGTAACCAACGAACCTCAGCCTCTCTGCCGATCTAGCAGGGTGCCTCACCCACCAGAGAGATACTTCGGTTTCTCTATGACAGTGGGAGCGAGGATTGCATCATGAGATGATGACCCAACTAGTTTCGAGCTAGCCATCAGGAGTGGGACTCTGTAAGAATGGCTGGATGCTTAGCGATCTGAGATGGAATCCTTATACACCAACAAAGTATGGACTTTAGTTGCTTTATCTGAAGGGTTAAATCCCCATCAGGAGCAAGTATATCTTAAGAAGATTACTTGGTGTAGATGGAAAAGTTGAGACTTTCAAAGCTAGACTTGTTAAAGGTTTTCATCATCGACCAGGCGTGGATAATGATGAAACCTTTTCCAGTGCCTATGCTTAAGTCCATCCGGATCCTACTTGCCACGGCTACATACCATGACTACGATATCTGGCGGTTGGGTGTCATGACTGCTCTTCTAAATGATATTTTAGAAGAGAGAGTCTATAAGTACACAGTCAGAGGGCTTCGTAAACAGTGGGAGCAGCGGAAACGTGTACAAGATGCTTTATAGGATAAAACAGGCATCGCGGAGTTGGAACATCTGTTTTGATGAGATAGTCAAAGAGTTTGACATCATCAAAATGGTAGATGAACCTTGTATATACAAAAAGGTAGTAGGGAGTATGGTGGTGATCCTCGTAGAGTACATGGATGACATACTCTTGATGGGGAAGGAGTTTCCTATGCTATGCTCGGTCAATCTCCGCTTATCATAAGGATTCTCCATATAGGATCAAAGTGATACCTCCTAAATCCTGAGTTTTGATCTATGAGATAGAAGTGATTGGATGTTAGGATTCTCACTAGTTGTAGTGAGATGGTATCAATCGATCCTGGGGAGAATCACTGGAAAGGTTCCAGGGTGATAAGGACGACTGAAAGTCAGTCACAGGCATTGTCTTTACCCTCAGTAAAGGGACGGTATGCTGGAAGAGTTCCAAGCTAGATATCGTGGCAAACTAGATGATAAGGCCGGATACATCGCTACTAAAGATACTACCAAAGAGGCAGTCTGGATGTATATTTGTTCATGAGATGAACTCAGTTCCTCCCATTGTGTGACAATGGAGTTGTGGCTTATACCAAGGAACGTCCGTCCAATCAGTGATCCAGACATATTCTGAGGCAGCGTCACCTGATCATGGAGATGGTTGATCTCCAAGGGATCGAGGTTAGGAGAGTAGACTCAGAAGACAACACGGCGGATCCACTCACAAAGGCCTTTTCCCAGAGAGAGACTTTTATGGGATGGTTGAGTATGAGATACTTCAACCACTGCTACAGATGGCCCTAGTGCAAGTGGGAGATTGTTAGTTATATATATGCCCTAGAAGCCATTACTGTACATAGGATGTATATTGTAGTGGATGCTAGGACATATATAGGGAGGACTTTCTTGCTCGACATGATAGTATGCTATCTGGTTGCTCTTTATCTTAACGTGTACACCGATTGTCTCTCTGTTACATGTTGGTAAAGCCCTTAGGATGTGTACTTGACTACCTGGACTATGATGCAGATCATACTAGTGGGGACATGGTAGTCCATAAGTACATCCTTCAAGGTCCCTAGTCGTGGGTGTATCGAGACGGGGCATCGATATACCAGAGTAGACTAGCGTATACCTTCTCGACCCATACAGATGGGCGATGGATGATCCCATATCCATTGGTGTTTGACATCAGAGATGTAGGGTTCCTAGGAACTCTAGTGAGGTCTCACAAGGCATCAACCATGCCAATTTCAAAAAATCTAGGTGCCGAGAAACCAGACTACGGATCGTTGGCTAGAAAACTAGGCGAAAACATAACTAGTTAACAATTAACTAAGAGATACGGAAATACAACCTTTGTAGATCCGGTTCTCCACCTCCATAGCTCCGCAATGAAGTCTCCTCGCTGTCCATAACAAGTCCCGGGCTCTAGCGTCGGCTTCATCGGAGAATGGACGGGCTAGGTCACCGATGTCCATGCCGAAGATGATCTACGTCGAAGCATCACTAGATCAAGCTCCACCTTCACCAAGCCATGAAAACTTGTGAAGGAAACATACTCTACTACTTGGCAAGAGGTAGAGGATGAAGAAATAGGAAGTGGGTAGACTTTAGAATTGGATTTCTCACTTGTTTGCTCAATTCACCATTGATGAAGAAAGCTTTTTCTTCTTGAGTTCAAGGAAGAAGAAGAAGAAATGTTATGATAAGTTAATTTAAAATAGAAAAGAAAATCCAAACTTATCATAACATGACCATGATTAGGTGTAGAGACTAAACTAGGGTTAGTGGGAATGGTTAGGGTTAAGCATGAGACAAAAGGGTGACTTTGGTCAAAGATTCAAGAAGCTTTAGCTAGAAAACAAATTAAGCCACCATTTTCTCTTAATGATTATCATTTTCCAAAAAGAATAAATAAATAAGTGAAAAAGAAAATGAAAAACCCTAACCATTACACAACCATGGTTTAATCTTTACACAAACCCAAGTTAGCATGCATCATCAAACATGATACAAACTTGTGTACAAAAGTATATCACTTATACAATGTGCACAATCCAAGTGAGAAAATCAATTTAAAGTGAACCAACACTAGTTAATGCAAAGTAATATATCAAATATATAATTATACATTAAATCATTAAATCAACACTTGATTCAATGATCCGGTCATGTCGCACACAACCGACTAGTATACAATGTATTGGCTTATCGAATCAACGCTTGAATCGATAACTAGGTTATATCGCATACAACCATTCGATACATTCATCGCGAGAATGGAATACGGTATCACATACTCGCATTATTCTCGGTCCCGCACATATCTCATATGCGCTCCTATTTCGTTTCGCTTGAGCCAGGAAATCTCTGTGTAGGACTCTAAAGACTCGTCAATACGCCGGCAGCAGATGATGATCATATCAAACACCCACAAGCAGCAAGCGGTCTGCTAAACGTAATGGCCACCCAGGTATTGAGTGATCAAAAGACCGACGAGCAAACCCGCTCAAACTCCAGTGAATCCAACCAGTAACACTACCGTACAGTCCGGTCTGATCGTCTGATATGTCGCATATCTCACCTAGGGGTGGTAAACGTCAGACCCCAATAGCTCGATAAGTCGTGTCGATATGAGGTCTATAACTATTCGAGAAACTACTGGTAACACTTACCAGTAAATCTCAGCAACCCTGGCCAGGGATTTCCTGTTATAGCCAATCGAACACAGCGCAACATCAACTCCCTATACCGGGAGAGACGAATCCCCTCCTATCGCTCATTACCTCCATGTGACTCGGGACTGTACCCAAAAACCACCGTTTTGCACGCCCTCTTGGACGTGGTAAGATGGAAATCAAAGCACAGTGGGAACCACACAAGACTCTATGACGATCTCGGGTCAACAGACTACTCTGTACCAGTGTCACCAGAGAACTGCCATCTGACGTGAGGTATAATACCATCTGGGAGTTCTCGGCGAGTCCGTCCAGTGTACCCAGTCTCTACTGAGCACCCGTATATCATCTCTGATGTCAAACACCAATGGATATGGGATCATCCATCGCCCATCTTTATGGGTCGAGAAGGCATACGCTAGTCTACTCTGGTATATCGATGCCCCGTCTCGATACACCCTCGACTAGGGACTTTGAAGGATGTACTTATAGACTACCATGTCCCCACTAGTATGATCCGCATCACAGTCCAGGTAGTCAAGTACAGATCCTAAGGGCTTTACCAACATGTAACAGAGAGACAATCAGCATACACGTTAAGGTAAAGATCAACCAGATAGCATACTATCATGTCGAGCAAGAAAGTCCTCCCTATATATGTCCCAGCATCCACTACAATATACATCCTATGTACAGTAATGGCCTCTAGGGCATACATATAACTAACAATCTCCCACTTGCACTAGGGCCATCTGCAGCAGTGGTTGCAGTATCTCATACTCAACCATCCCATAAAAGTCTCTCTCTGGGAAAAGGCCTTTCGTGAGTGGATCCGCTGCGTTTGTCCTCTGAGTCTACTCTCCTAACCTCGATCCCTTGGAGATCAACCATCTCCATGATCAGGTGATACTGCCTTAGAATATGTCTGGATCACTGATGGGACGGACGTTCCTTGGCATATGCCACAACTCCATTGTCACACAATGGGAGGAACATGGTTCATCTTATGAACCAATATATACCCAGACTGCCTCTTTGGTAGCATCTTAAGTAGCGATGTATCCTGCCTTTATCGTCTAGTATGTCACGGTATCTAGTTTGGAACTCTTCCAACATACCGTCCCTTTACTGAGGGTAAAGACAATGCCTGTGACTGACACTCAGTCATCTTTATCACCCTGGAACACTTCCAGTGATTCTTCCCAGGATCAATTGATACCGTCTCACTACATCTAGTGAGATTCCTAACATCCAATTAGATCTATCTCATAGATCCAAACCCAGGATTTAGGGGGTATCACTTTGATCCTTTATGGAGAATCATTGTGATAAGCGGAGATTGATCGAGCGTAGCATAGGAAACTTCTTCCCTATCAAGAGTATGTCATCCACGTACTCTACGAGGATCACCACCATACTCCCTACTACCTTTTTGTTTATACAAGGTTCATCTACCATTTTGATGATGTCAAACTCTTTGATTAATCCATCAAAACAGATGTTCCATCTCCGCGATGCCTGCTTTATCCTATAAAGCATCTTGCACATGTTTCCGCTGCTCCCACTGTCTACGAAGCCCTCTGGCTGTGTACTTATAGACTTTCTCTTCTAAAACATCATTTAGAAAAGAAGTCATGGCACCCAACCGCCAGATATCGTAGTCATGGTATGTAGCCGTGGTAAGTAGGATCTGGATGGACTTAAGCATAGCCACTTGAAAAGGTTTCATCATTATCCACGCCTGGTCGATGACGAAAAGCTTTAACAAGTCTAGCTTTGAAAGTCTCAACTTTTCCATGTACACCAAGTAATCTTCTCAAGATATACTTGCTCCTGATGGGGATTTAACCCTTCAGATATAGCAACCAAAGTCCATACTTTGTTGGTGTACATGGATTCCATCTCAGATCACTAAGCATCCAGCCATTCTTGCAGAGTCTCACTCCTGATGGCCAGGTCGAAGCTAGTTGGGTCATCATCTCATGATGCAATCCTCGCTCTCACTGTCATAGAGAAACAGAAGTATCTCTCAGGTGGGTGAGGAACCCTACTAGATCGGCGGAGAGGCTGAGGTTCGTTGGAATCTACTGAATCCTTTGGTTCTATCAAATCATCAGCTGTAGTTTGTATAGCTGGAACACTTCCAGTTCTACATAATAGACCTTGCCTCGAGCTTGTCCAGATTTTGCTTTTAGACATAGGCCGGACAACCCCAAATCTTAACTAGCTTAAGACATGGGCTCTTCCCATTCCATATCACATATGAAGTGGTAGGCAACTGATTTGATTTGAACCCTATTCAATAGGTATGCAGCTTCTCAAGCGCATAACTCCCAAAAAGGAAATAGGTAACTCAGTAGTACTCATCATAGAGCACACCTTATCATATAGGGTGTGATTGCTCCGCCCCGATATACCATCTTGCTATGGTGTATTCGGAGGAGTAATGCCGAGAGAGAATCTCATTCTTCTTTAGAACAGTCCAGGAATTCCGTGCACAAGTATTCTCCTCCTTGATCACATCAAAGGACATAATACTTATACTCGTAGTTTGGTTCTTTACTTCTAACTTATATTCTGTGAATATCTCAAAAGGTTCGGACTTATGTTTCAACAGGAACATAAGTCTGAAACTCGAAAGATCATCAGAGAACGTAATGAAGTATAAAGAACCATTCCTGGCATGTGTAGACAGGGGACCTACATACATCAACATGTATCATCCCAAGAGTTTACCAACTCTTTTTCTGTTTCCAGTAAACGGAGCTATGGTCATCTTAACTTTGTGACATGACTGGCGAGTTTCACAAGATGTAAATTCAAACTGATTTAAATATGCATCTAAATGTAACTCAGCCAGTCGGGTCGCATTGATCTGACCTAGTCTACAATACCTTAAGAAGGATCCGTTCATTTCTGAACTCTTCCTCTTGTGTGTGTTCCATATACTAAGAACTGTAGTTTGATTTAGAACATCAACGCTTTTAGATAACGTGCCTGAACCGATCAACTTTTGATATAGGAAATGTTCAAAACATTATCCAACAATACAAAATTATATCATTTCTTTACTAATAAAGAGACTGATATGATTTTGTATATCAGGTTCGGTATCTAATAACATTCGTTCAGAATCAATGTATTACAATACAGGGTGACAGTGACCAACAGACTTGGCTGCAACTCTTGCCCCGTTTTCTGCCACATGAAACTTATCACCCGTTCTCAGTTCTCTACCTTTCTGTAGCCCTATGTAACATATTACATATCTGGGATCCTGATCTGGTATCACATACCCAGGACGTAAAGGATACTGAGAAACAGTTCTTTGTAACGAACACACCCGAAGATGATGCATCAGCATGCACTCTCTTCGTTTGGGCGGCACGGGAATTCTGGTAATCCCCAATATCCTGCTCTGTCTTATAACAATTATAAGTTGGAGCGGGACTAACGTTCCCCAGCTCAGTATAACAAGCGGGTTCGGTCAATAATACGTATTATTATCTTGATTAAGGCGTGATACGGTCGCTACCTGGAGAGAGAGATGTTAGTGTTTATGCCCTAGAAGGCCATTACTGTATCATACTAGTTTGTATATTACTTAATGGAAGCTTGGGATATTCACATGTATATAACAGTCTTGCTAAACATGGTAGTATGCTACTTGGTTTTTCTATCTTAATATGTGAGTGTACGTATTGATAGAGCTCTTAGGATCTTGCTTGTCTACCAGCGTTGTGATGGCAGTCACACTAGTGGGGGCTGGGTAGTCTACAAGCACATCCTTATTCAGGTCCCTGGTCGTTGGATTATCGAGACAGAGCATCGATACTCCGGAGTAGACTGGTGTGTACGCTTCTCATCCCAGTTGGGGAGATGGTCTGTCCCACAGCCGTCAGTACGTCGTACTGGAGATAGTATACAGGTGCTCGTTAGGTTACGGGTACACCGGACAGGACTCACAGGGAACTGTTGGTTGGTTTGATACCAGTCGTCAGTGAACAGTTCCCAGGTGACATGAGTACAGCGTAGTCCGCAGACTTGACACTGCTACTTCGCCTCGAGTGTGTCCCACTGTTCTTAGATTGCTACCCTACCACGGCTCAAAGGAGTCGTGCAAACAGGTAGCAGTTGGGTGCAGTCCCGAGCACTTGGAGGCAGTGGCGGTTAGACAGGATTCGTCCCTCCCGGTATTGGGAGTAGATATCGTGCTGTGTCAGAGAGCCATTACGCAAAGTCCCTGGCCAGGGCAAGCGAGATTTACTGGTAGGTTCCAGTAGTTTCTCAGGGTGTAATGGGCTTCACTCCGACACGACTTATACCGCTATTAGGGGACTGACGCTTGCCGCCCCCCTAGGCCCGATATGCGATAGTCTTGGACGAACGGACCGGATTGTATGGAGATTGTCACATCAGACTCAGTAGGAGTTCGGATGGGTTTGCTCATCGGCCTTCTTATCGACAACTACCTGGGGACCGTTACGTACAGCTAGTGCCGCTTGCGGTCTGTGGTTAAACCCACTGCCAGCGTAGTAGTCGAGTCTCTAGAGTCCCACACAGAGAGTTTCCTACTCCAGGCGAAACGATATAGAGGTCGCATGGTTTTGCGACAAAGGGTTCGGACGCATACGTGCGTTTACGCACGTACGACTTTCGGACAGTTTTTACCAGTCGGCTTTGGTTTAAGCCAGTTACTGGTATCCGGTTATTGGATTTTTACAGTCTAAAGTTTTTCCGTATTTTTGCGGATTGGAGGGGCGTTCTCGTAATTGTACGAGAAGCTTCTAGAAGATGTGACTAAAGAGGTTAAGGTGACATAAGCTTTGGATAAGATTAGTGATGTCATGAGGGTGATTCATCATGATCATTAATGCACCATAAATGCTTAATGACTCATGTTAATGAATCACCTCTTTTCATTTATGAAGCATGCTTATTCATTTCTTTTATTCATTATTCTAAAATAAGAATGCTTCATAATATATTATGATACACTCTCTCTCATCTCATTATCTCATCTCACATTCTCTCTCCTCAAGCTCTCATCTTCAAGAGACTAATCCTTAATCCTCATGTGTTGAGATCAAAGGTTTAGTTAGACTTAAACATCCATTACCTTCACTCTATATCATCCTTTCTTCTTTGATTAGCAATCAAAGTAGATTAGTTACCTCAAGTTAGAGGTTTAGCTTGGTGTTTTGCTCTCGGGTGGATCGTCTACTACCTAGAGAAGGCCGAGGAGAACAAGGAGATCGTAAAGACGAAGGACTAGTTTCATTTGGTATAATCCCTAAACACAATAGTTAAGAAACTCTTTTGTGTACGGTTATTTATAGTTTAGCTTCGATTTAAGCGGTTAGTCGATGTTCGTTCTTTAAACTTGATCGTTTTTGAAAATTCCGCCTCCCCACAAGTACTGGGGTGTACTACATCGACTTACAGTGGTATCAGAGCCTCGCTAAACACTAAATAACTTGATTGCAAATTTGTACGAATTTCGAACGGAAAAACGAAGCCGGAAAACCCTAAATCTGTTCAGTTTCTGTCGAACTTAAAATGATGTCCAAAAATTTTTCAGGTAAGTGCAGAAAGCTTGAAATGATCACAGTATAACACCCAAGAAAAACAGTCGCCTAAATCGTTTAACTTGCCGCGGAACCGCGGCCTCAGCCTACTGAGTCGCCACGGTTCCGCCGCCGAGTTAGCGAGTTAGGAGCCGAGTTTTCTTCTGTTGCTTCTCTGTGAAATTTGGGATTTTCTGGAATATTTAATATTTGCTCAGGTTACTGTTTAACAGAGCAGATTTTGGAGCAATATTGATGTTGTTTAATCGATCGAAATTGTACAGTATTTGCATATTGGATTATATCTGTGATTGTTTAATGTGTTCGTAAACCTCCCCCAACTGCTAGTATGTCGGTTGGCAGGGGGTTGCACATTTCTGAAATGGTTATATCTGTTTGTGCATATAAACTGTATTGGACTGTTGTGGTGTATAGCCGGGGTTTGCAATGGGTTATTGTTTAATTCATTTGTTGTAAATGTAATTTGTTGTAATATTATTTTTGCGGGGCACTTCCAGGTTGCGGTTGTAGCCACCGTTGTAATATTTCATTTTACTGTTTTTGCTCCTAGGACTGACCCAAGGTGGGGTACACAAACTGCCGGGTGGGTAGTTTGCCGTACCCGTAGGGGTCGAGGGTGGGGTAACGGCTATTCATCACAACTGTGTAATCTGTCTTTTCTTGCAGGCTCAAAAGAAATACAGATTTCTTGCAAATCCAATATTGTTTATCTGTGTTCTGGAATGTATATCATTGCGTCAGACGAATGTAAAATATCTATATTTATGATAGCTATTTAGACGTCACTTATGTTTTACACCCGCACTAGCCCAGCCCCCGCTCTGTCGTTAGTTAAGTAACCTAACGGGTGATGACGGGACCCAGTGGCGAATGCGGATGGCATAAGAGGACGTTGTATTTTCGTTGTTTTCTGCAATGATAGGTTAATGATGGGACGCATTATCTGTAATGCAAAGAAAACAAACCAAAGTTTAAATCGTTGGAACAATTTAAAAGAAACCACTCGGTTATTTTTTTAAAACAGATATTTTTAAATGCGGAGCTTTAACCACTCCTTTTAAAAGCTATCAGGTTCCTTCGGTTATATCAAGTTCACTACGTTCACGGTTTCGCCAAAACCATTCGTAGCCCTCCGTCATTTCATTTGGGTATTCAGTAGTATTCAAGCTATGCATTTTGGCCAAAGTCAAGGCATAGTGTTTGGTAGCTGCTGGGTTTTCATTTGTTGCATAAGATAGATGAGTTAGTTTGGGACAGTCGTATTACCATTTGACCAAAGTCAGGGGTATATACGGATGGGTTCAAATTGACAAGATAATGACGGGTAGAACTTGACATGTGACTTATGACATTTTGACCAAAGCCAAGGTCATAAGAGCATGGGGCAAAAACTTATATCGGGAATTTCTAAAGAAACTGAAATTTGCAAAGAGATGCATACCATTTGGAGTTTGAAGAATGTTGGTAGGATTCCTTCAACATTATCATACGATGATATTTGGATCCCAATCCTACTGTGAGTATATGCTACTTATCAGGATATTCGTCACTTAACGATCAATGCTATAAACCTAGTAGGTGTCCAGAAAGGTGTCAGCGGGGTTACGCCCCCAGAGAAAAGAGGTTATTTAATTAAGGAACTTCGCGAAAGCGTTGGAAAACCTCCCTCGAAGTATCGACACTGGCCTGGCTGAACGGTTAAGCAAGTATTGTACGGTGAGAATAGTCCTGGCTAATTCTTCTTTTATGGTTTGAGGAAGGATTCGAGAAACAGTGGGAGCCATCCAGTTTAGATAAACTTAAAACCACTCTAAACTTGCAAGAGCATCATGCTAAAGAGTTTTCTTCTCTCTCTCCTAATTGCAGCGACCCTGAAAATGACTGGACTTAAGTTACTTTTAGAAAAAAAATATACTGACGGGGCCAAACTATAAAGATTGGCTGCGGAATGTCAAGATAGCCTTGACCTATGACAAATTGGGGTACGTCCTTACCGCTACGGCACCTGCTGTCCCTGGTCCCAAATCCAGCAATGCGGATAAGGAAATCCGCAAAACCTGGGATTTAGATTGCGCGAGAGCCAAGTGCATCGTGCTTGCCTCTATGAACAATGAACATCAGAGGAGGCACGAGGATATGTCCTTAGATGGCATATTTCTCCATACAAAGGAACTTTACGGAGAGCAATCTCGTATAGCAAGATACGAGACCTCTAAGAAATTGTTTCGAGCGAGGTTGGCTGTCGGGTCATCGGTAAGTGAACATGTCCTACAGATGATCGGCTATATTGAAGAGCTCGCAGACCTTGGGACGACTTTGGATAATGAGCTGTATACAGACCTTATTCTCCAGTCCCTTCCTCCCACCTACGCCCAGTTTATCCTCAACTTCAATCTTCAAAGAAAAGAAGTTGAACTTGCGGAACTCCTGAACATGTTAAGGAGTGCAGAGGGCACCTTGCAGAAGGTAAGGGAAACACCCGCTATGTTTGTTGGCGGTGCATCTTCTTCCGGGTCCAAGGCTAGGGCCAAAGGAAGGAAGAAGAAGGCCGCACCCAAACCTAGAGGAGGTGTTAGTAAGGTGGGAAAGAAGGGAAAGAAAAAGATAGCAGCACCGGTAGTTGGCCAGGATGAGTGCTTCCATTGTCACAGGAAAGGGCACTGGAAGAAGGATTGCAAGGCGTGGAACGCCAAGAACCAGGAACCGAAGCAAGCTGTGGCTTCGACTTCAGGTGTGTTTGTAATTGAGAATTGTCTGTCGATCAACTCTACTTCCTGGGTATTGGATACCGGATCAGGATCTCATATTTGCAATTCATTGCAGGCACTGAGAAACCGTAGAGTGCTGAAGGAAGGTGATATGATCCTCAGGGTTGCTAACGGAGCTAGCGTGGGAGCTGCGTCCGTCGGGGATTATCACCTAGGATTGACGAGTGGACATATTTTGGTTTTGCATAACTGTTATTTTGTACCAAGCTTAACGTGTAATATCATATCAGTTTCCTTGTTATCAAATAAAGGTTATGATTTCACGTTTGTAAGAGATGTTGTTAACATCCACCTTAATCATGGTTTGATTGGGTCCGGTACATTAAATAACGGCATATATGTTTTAAACCAACTCCAAATTTTCAATGTCCAGAACACACTAAAAAGAAAGTCTCCAGATTTAAATAAAGCTTTCTTATGGCATTGTAGACTGGGTCACATCAATGAGAGAAGGTTGACTAAGTTGCATAGAGAAGGATATTTGGACACGTTCGAATATCAATCTTATGACACTTGTCAATCCTGTCTCAAAGGAAAGATGACAAAGACTCCATTTACTGGACAAGGAGTAAGAGCGAGCGAGCTCTTAGGACTCATACACAGCGATGTATGCGGTCCAATGTCTACACATGCGAGAGGTGGTTTTTCCTATTTCATTACTTTCACGGATGATTACTCAAGATACGGATTCATTTATCTGATGAAACATAAATCCGAGGCTTTTAAGAAATTCCAAGAGTATAAGAATGAAGTAGAAAACCAAACCGGCAAAAGTATTAAGACACTAAGATATGATCGAGGTGGAGAATACTTAAGTGCCGAGTTCCTAGGTTACCTAAAAGAGAAAGGAATTCTCTCTCAGCTTACTCCTCCATACACTCCACAGCATAACGGTGTATCGGAGAGACGGAATCGAACCCTATTGGATATGGTACGATCCATGATGAGTAATGCTGAGTTACCGCGATCTTTCTGGGGTTATGCGCTAGAATCAGCGGCATATCTTCTGAACAGGGCTCCTACCAAGACTGTGCCTACCACTCCATATCAGATGTGGACTGGGAAGAAACCCCATCTTCAGCATATGAAGATTTGGGGATGTCCAGCTTTTGTTAAAAAGCAGCATGTGGACAAACTCGAGGCACGATCAGTAAAATGTATGTTTGTGGGATATCCAAAGAACTCCAAGGGATATTATTTCTATTACGCAGAGGAACAAAAGGTTTTTGTTTCTCGTAATGCCCATTTTCTGGAAAATCAGTTTTTAGAAAAGGAAATAAGTGGGAGCGAAATAGAACTGGAAGAAATTCCAGAACCACAAACTGCTACTGAAAGTTTGGTAGAACCAGGAGTTCAAGAAGAACAAGACATTCCCGCACCCCTCCGCAGGAGTAGTAGGCCGTCCCATCCGCCTGAGAGATACTACGGTTTTCTCATAGATGGGGATAGAGAGGATTGCATCATAGATGATGATGAACCTACTGACTTCCGGCAGGCCATCCAGAGCGGCGACTCGGTACGATGGCTAGATGCAATGCGGACCGAGATGGAGTCCATGTACACCAACAAAGTATGGACTTTGGACTTTGCTCCAGATGGGGTAAAACCCATAGGATGCAAATGGATCTTCAAGAAAAAGATTGGTGTAGATGGACAGGTGGAAACCTATAAGGCTAGACTTGTTGCAAAGGGTTTTCGTCAAAGACCTGGTTTGGACTATGACGAAATTTTTTCTCCAGTGGCTATGCTCAAATCCATTCGGGTCCTTCTTGCTATTGCTGCCTTCCATGATTATGAAATCTGGCAGATGGACGTAAAGACGGCTTTTCTGAATGGAAATTTAGAAGAGAGCGTCTATATGGATCAACCAGAGGGTTTCAATCAGAGTGGGAGCAGCGGGAAAGTATGCAAGCTGCTTAAGTCTATTTATGGACTAAAGCAGGCATCGCGGAGTTGGAACATCTGTTTTGATGAGACAGTCAAAGAATATGACTTTATCAAAAATCCAGATGAACAGTGCATATATAGTAAAGTTGTGGCCAGAAGTGTCGTATTCCTCGTCTTGTACGTGGATGACATTCTATTGATAGGAAATGACATTCCTATGCTACAATCTGTCAAAGGATTCTTGTCACACAGGTTCTCCATGAAAGACCTGGGTGATGCCTCGTACATTCTGGGGATCCGGATCTATCGTGATAGATCCAAGAGGATATTGGGACTTTCGCAGTCCAGGTATATCGACACTGTACTGAAAAGATTCAGTATGGAAGATTCTAAGCGCGGTAATCTACCGGCTTGTCACGGAATCACCCTCTCCAAAGAGATGTCTCCCAAGACTGATTTGGAAAGGGAACGCATGTCTATTATACCCTACGCTTCAGCGGTAGGCTCTATAATGTATGCGATGTTGTGCACCAGACCAGATGTAGCTTATGCACTGAGCGTGGTAAGCCGGTATCAGTCAGACCCAGGGGAGAAACACTGGATAGCAGTAAAGAACATTCTCAAGTACCTGAGGAGGACTAAGGAGATGTTCTTGGTTTACGGCGCTAAAGACCTCAGGTTGGAGGCCTTTGCTGATTCCGGCTTCCAGAGTGATAAGGACGATTCCAAGTCCATGTCGGGTTATGTCTTTACCCTCAATGGAGGGGCGGTGTGCTGGAGGAGCTCCAAGCAGGACACCGTTGCTGACTCAACGATGGAAGCGGAGTATATAGCTGCTTGCGATGCCGCAAAAGAAGCAGTCTGGATGAAGAAGTTCCTAACAGAACTTCAGGTTGTTCCTACCATAGTTGATCCAATACCTCTGTATTGCGACAACAACGGAGCTATAGCTTTAGCGAAGGAACCAAGGTCCCATCAGAAGTCCAGACACATCTTGAGGCGGTATCACCTGATCAGGGAGATCATTGATCGTCAGGAGATCGAGGTTCGGAGAGTTGCTTCTGAAGAGAACATTGCTGATCCATTCACGAAGGCCCTTCCTCAGATTCAGTTTGAGAGGCTACTCGAGATCATCGGTCTACGATATGCCAGTACATGGCCCTAGTGCAAGTGGGAGATTGTTAGTGTTTATGCCCTAGAAGGCCATTACTGTATCATACTAGTTTGTATATTACTTAATGGAAGCTTGGGATATTCACATGTATATAACAGTCTTGCTAAACATGGTAGTATGCTACTTGGTTTTTCTATCTTAATATGTGAGTGTACGTATTGATAGAGCTCTTAGGATCTTGCTTGTCTACCAGCGTTGTGATGGCAGTCACACTAGTGGGGGCTGGGTAGTCTACAAGCACATCCTTATTCAGGTCCCTGGTCGTTGGATTATCGAGACAGAGCATCGATACTCCGGAGTAGACTGGTGTGTACGCTTCTCATCCCAGTTGGGGAGATGGTCTGTCCCACAGCCGTCAGTACGTCGTACTGGAGATAGTATACAGGTGCTCGTTAGGTTACGGGTACACCGGACAGGACTCACAGGGAACTGTTGGTTGGTTTGATACCAGTCGTCAGTGAACAGTTCCCAGGTGACATGAGTACAGCGTAGTCCGCAGACTTGACACTGCTACTTCGCCTCGAGTGTGTCCCACTGTTCTTAGATTGCTACCCTACCACGGCTCAAAGGAGTCGTGCAAACAGGTAGCAGTTGGGTGCAGTCCCGAGCACTTGGAGGCAATGACGGTTAGACAGAATCCGTCCCTCCCGGTATTGGGAGTAGATATCGTGCTGTGTCAGAGAGCCATTACGCAAAGTCCCTGGCCAGGGCAAGCGAGATTTACTGGTAGGTTCCAGTAGTTTCTCAGGGTGTAATGGACTTCACTCCGACACGACTTATACCGCTATTAGGGGACTGACGCTTGCCGCCCCCTAGGCCCGATATGCGATAGTCTTGGACGAACGGACCGGACTGTATGGAGATTGTCACATCAGACTCAGTAGGAGTTCGGATGGGTTTGCTCATCGGCCTTCTTATCGACAACTACCTGGGGACCGTTACGTACAGCTAGTGCCGCTTGCGGTCTGTGGTTAAACCCACTGCCAGCGTAGTAGTCGAGTCTCTAGAGTCCCACACAGAGAGTTTCCTACTCCAGGCGAAACGATATAGAGGTCGCATGGTTTTGCGACAAAGGGTTCGGACGCATACGTGCGTTTACGCACGTATGACTTTCGGACAGTTTTTACCAGTCGGCTTTGGTTTAAGCCAGTTACTGGTATCCGGTTATTGGATTTTTACAGTCTAAAGTTTTTCCGTATTTTTGCGGATTGGAGGGGCGTTCTCGTAATTGTACGAGAAGCTTCTAGAAGATGTGACTAAGGAGGTTAAGGTGACATAAGCTTTGGATAAGATTAGTGATGTCATGAGGGTGATTCATCATGATCATTAATGCACCATAAATGCTTAATGACTCATGTTAATGAATCACCTCTTTTCATTTATGAACCATGCTTATTCATTTCTTTTATTCATTATTCTAAAATAAGAATGCTTCATAATATATTATGATACACTCTCTCTCATCTCATTATCTCATCTCACATTCTCTCTCCTCAAGCTCTCATCTTCAAGAGACTAATCCTTAATCCTCATGTGTTGAGATCAAAGGTTTAGTTAGACTTAAACATCCATTACCTTCACTCTATATCATCCTTTCTTCTTTGATTAGCAATCAAAGCAGATTAGTTACCTCAAGTTAGAGGTTTAGCTTGGTGTTTTGCTCTCGGGTGGATCGTCTACTACCTAGAGAAGGCCGAGGAGAACAAGGAGATCGTAAAGACGAAGGACTAGTTTCATTTGGTATAATCCCTAAACACAATAGTTAAGAAACTCTTTTGTGTACGGTTATTTATAGTTTAGCTTCGATTTAAGCGGTTAGTCGATGTTCGTTCTTTAAACTTGATCGTTTTTGAAAATTCCGCCTCCCCACAAGTACTGGGGTGTACTACATCGACTTACAAGAGAGAAGAAAACACTCAGCGTGCGCTCTTGCAAGAATAGATTGGTTTTTATTTTATCTAATCAGGATGGCTCCCACTGCTTTTTATCAAATCTTCCTTCAAACCCTAAAAGGAAAGACTAGCCGGGATTAATTACACACTACAAGTTCGCCAATCTTTCAGCCAGGCCAGTGTCGGTACTTTGAGGGAGGTCCCCCGTGCTTTCGCACGAACCTAATTACTGTAAACCTCGTTTTCCCAGAGGCGTAACCTCGTTAACACCTTTCTAGACACCTACTTGATCGGCTAATTGTAATGTATAAAACTCTCCCAGGAGTAACACTTACTCGCAGCGGGTATCGGGATCCAACTATCTCATAGAAGGTATGCAATCTCATTGCAAATTTCAACACTTGAAATTCCCGATAATATTTTGCCCCTAGCTCGCTATGACCTTGACGAATGCCAAACAACCCATAGTCCACTAGTCAAGTTCAACCCGTACATTTCTTGATCGAATTAAACCCACCCGCACGACCCTTGACGAATGCCAAACAACGCCGTACGAATACCCTAATCCAATCGCATCATATGCTCAAGCAGATAAATACTAGTTAGCTACCGTACACTACGCCTTGACGAATGCCAAACTACCGCAGCATGAATACTAACTAGTACATATCTGAAATGACGGAGGGCTACGACAGGTTTTTCTGAAAACCTATTGCGTAATGAACTTGATATCGTTGTAGAATCAAATGATTTTAAAATGGAGTGCTTTTGAGGCTTTTCTAGTTTTGCTAAAGGAGTCACTCCCGGTGAAGGGATCGTCGGTCCTTTCCTCGTCGAATGAGGTGCGGGATATATCATATATATCACTGTGCAAAACAAAAACACTTAAAAGCAATCAAAAGACAAACCGAGTGTGTAGCATCTGCCAGTTATTGCTAAAGGAGTCACTCCCGGTGAAGGGTTCTCGGTCCTTTCCTCATCGAATAAGGTGCAGGATATATCACATATACCTCTGTGCAAAGCAAGAGCTGTAACTACCTGTTTTATTTTGAAATTCGATTCTACAACATCTTAGGTTTCTTTTATTTCATTAATCACATTAATGAAGTCCCATCATTTAAGTACCTAAACATCACAGATAAATACGACGTACACTTATGCCATCCGCATTCGCCTCGATGTCCCCTCGTGCACCGTTAGGTTAGGTAACTAACGGCAGAGCAGGGCAGGACTAGCGCGGGTGTAAAACATAAGTAACGTCTATATAATATATCATATATACTATATACTGTATCTATCACAGAACATCACATGATCACATCACAGATATCGCAGCAGAAGAAACATATGAAATATTGGATATACTAGGACGTCCGTGTTTTCAATACGAGCCAGTATAAAACACGGATTCCACGGTCGTGATGAATAGCCAAACCCACACCCCTAGACCCCTACGAGAGCGGCAAGCAACCTTGCCAATTCTAGAGTTAGGAGACCCGGACTCGACTCCTCGAGTTGGTCTCCCACTGGACTCCAGAACCCGGTTACTTGTGCTCCCCTCCTTGGGTCTATCCTAGTGCGGAAAAGTAAATAATATACAACGGGTGACAACTTCCGCAACCTGGAAGCGCCCCAATAAAATTACATACAAGTTTTTACATGAATGAAAATGAAAAACACTCATCTCACATAAAAAAAACCCGGCTATTCGTACACGACGATCCAATATAACATATCCAGCGACACATAACATCACATGTCATCAACGTAAGTAAATATGTCCATCCCAATTGTCGTTGACATATAGCAACGAAACCAGCGATATCACATATTACACTTACGGTCACAGAAAAGAAAGTGTAAAACTACAACAGTTGGAATCCGCAATCTTTATAGACATCGCATTCCTAATCAAATGAATTCCTTTTCGCATGCCTAACAATTATAAACCCCGCATTTTAGTCCCATCATCGAAAACACTTTTCAATATCAAGTCGGGCAATTCAACAAGATTCCCGACAGCCTGATCGAATGCTCGTCGCAAACTTCAGTAGACGGCCGCACCCCCGATACGGTCGACGAAGTGCACCAAGGCGGAACACCGCTGCCGCGAGCACCCGAACGGATTCTTTCGGCGACGGGGTTCTCCTACAGTCACTTGGTCGGGGCTATGGAGTGAGGCTGTCTACTAAGTTTACCCGGCGAGTATCCGCGTATGCTACGTGATTGCGACGGACTTTTGATCACATCAAAATTCCGTGGCAACCGATCAAGTGAGACTAAACTGCTATGTTTATAACATTCATTTAGTTATCTCATAACTATTTGTGAATTCCAATTATTGTATCCCATTCCGGATAAATAGAAAATGTCAAACTTTCCGATCGAACAATCGAACACCCAAGTTTTCCCGATACAGCTCAACACATGAAATAAGTCTAACAACATTCAGTTCGTGCCTCAGTACCGACGGTCCAGCCGTAGAAGGGTCAAGCCAACGCCTCACATGTGGCATGCCGTACTGCCCCAAACCCGAAGGTTCAAAGGGCAGTTCAAGACGGTCACATAATCGAGTTAAGGTTTGTTGTCTTCTAGAGGGACCATCGCGTTACTTGCACTACTTAGAACGTCGTTAAACTACGGAAAAATCCAACGCTTGGAAATTTCCCGACAGGGGAAAAATTGGGTATTTATATCCGGTCGAACTTTTTAACATATTCTAAAATATCCGGAAAAACATAAACAAAGTTAAATTATCCGATCAAATTAACGAATCCCCAATAAAACCCTAGAAAACTCAACACCTGAGTGGAATTAAAAAAATTCACATCAAAAATTGCCAAGAAAGGACCTAAGAATAAATATATGAAATTTGAGGGACTAATTCGAAATTTGGGCCAAGGAAGCGCCGCCAAACCCCTGGTTTGGCCGCGGATCCGCGCTCCAATTATTGAATTAGTCGACCAAACTTCACAGTAATTCTTAGTTTTTCCTGCTTATTTTTCTGCATATTTTTAATTCACAAAATACAACAGTTTTGAAAAAAATACAGAGAGCGATTTTGCTTGGGGTTTCGCGGTTCGATCGGATCTCTAACTTCGTCTACCGATCGCCTAAGGCTCTAGCTAGGCTCTGATACTACTGTAGGGTTCCTAGGCACTCTAGTGAGGTCTCACAAGGCATCAACCATGCCAATTTCAAAAAATCTAGGTGCCGAGAAACCCGACTACGGATCGTTGGCTAGAAAACTAGGCGAAAACATAACTAGTTAACAATTAACTAAGAGATACGGAAATACAACCTTTGTAGATCCGGTTCTCCACCTCCATAGCTCCGCAATGAAGTCTCCTCGCTGTCCATAACAAGTCCTGGGCTCTAGCGTCGGCTTCATCGGAGAATGGACGGGTTAGGTCACCGATGTCCATGCCGAAGATGATCTACGTCGAAGCATCACTAGATCAAGCTCCACCTTCACCAAGCCATGAAAACTTGTGAAGGAAACATACTCTACTACTTGGCAAGAGGTAGAGGATGAAGAAATAGGAAGTGGGTAGACTTTAGAATTGGATTTCTCACTTGTTTGCTCAATTCACCATTGATGAAGAAAGCTTTTTCTTCTTGAGTTCAAGGAAGAAGAAGAAGAAATGTTATGATAAGTTAATTTAAAATAGAAAAGAAAATCCAAACTTATCATAACATGACCATGATTAGGTGTAGAGACTAAACTAGGGTTAGTGGGAATGGTTAGGGTTAAGCATGAGACAAAAGGTTGACTTTGGTCAAAGCTTCAAGAAGCTTTAGCTAGAAAACAAATTAAGCCACCATTTTCTCTTAATGCTTATCATTTTCCAAAAAGAATAAATAAATAAGTGAAAAAGAAAATGAAAAACCCTAACCATTACACAACCATGGTTTAATCTTTACACAAACCCAAGTTAGCATGCATCATCAAACATGATACAAACTTGTGTACAAAAGTATATCACATATACAATGTGCACAATCCAAGTGAGAAAATCCATTTAAAGTGAACCAACACTAGTTAATGCAAAGTAATATATCAAATATATAATTATACATTAAATCATTAAATCAACACTTGATTCAATGCTCCGGTCATGTCGCACACAACCGACTAGTATACAATGTATCGGCTTATCGAATCAACGCTTGAATCGATAACTAGGTTATATCGCATACAACCATTCGATACATTCATCGCGAGAATGGAATACGGTATCACATACTCGCATTATTCTCGGTCCCGCACATATCTCATATGCGCTCCTATTTCGTTTCGCTTGAGCCAGGAAACCTCTGTGTAGGACTCTAAAGACTCGTCAATACGCCGGCAGCAGATGATGATCATATCAAACACCCACAAGCAGCAAGCGGTCTGCTAAACGTAACGGCCACCCGGGTATTGATCGATCAGAAGATCGACGAGCAAGCCCGCTCAAACTCCAGTGAATCCAACCAGTAACACTACCGTACAGTCCGGTCTGATCGTCTGATATGTCGCATATCTCGCCTAGGGGTGGTAAACGTCAGACCCCAATAGCTCGATAAGTCGTGTCGATATGAGGTCTATAACTATTCGAGAAACTACTGGTAACACTTACCAGTAAATCTCAGCAACCCTGGCCAGGGATTTCCTGTTATAGCCAATCGAACACAGCGTAACATCAACTCCCTATACCGGGAGAGACGAATCCCCTCCTATCGTTCATTGCCTCCATGTGACTCGGGACTGTACCCAAAAACCACCGTTTTGCACGCCCTCTTGGACGTGGTAAGATGGAAATCAAAGCACAGTGGGAACCACACAAGACTCTATGACGATCTCGGGTCAACAGACTACTCTGTACCAGTGTCACCAGAGAACTGCCATCTGACGTTAGGTATAATACCATCTGGGAGTTCTCGGCGAGTCCATCCAGTGTACCCAGTCTCTACTGAGCACCCGTATATCATCTCTGATGTCAAACACCAATGGATATGGGATCATCCATCGCCCATCTTTATGGGTCGAGAAGGCATACGCTAGTCTACTATGGTATATCGATGCCCCGTCTCGATACACCCTCGACTAGGGACTTTGAAGGATGTACTTATAGACTACCATGTCCCCACCAGTATGATCCGCATCACAGTCCAGGTAGTCAAGTACAGATCCTAAGGGCTTTACCAACATGTAACAGAGAGACAATCAGCATACACGTTAAGGTAAAGATCAACCAGATAGCATACTATCATGTCGAGCAAGAAAGTCCTCCCTATATATGTCCCAGCATCCACTACAATATACATCCTATGTACAGTAATGGCCTCTAGGGCATACACATAACTAACAAGAGATGATATACGGGTGCTCAGTGGAGACTGGGTACACTGGATGGACTCGCCGAGAACTCCCAGATGGTATTATACCTTACGTCAGATGGCAGTTCTCTGGTGACACTGGTACAGGTTAGTCTGTAGACCCGAGATCGTCATAGAGTTTTGTGTGATTCCTACTGTGCTTTGATTTCCACCTTACCACTTCCAAGAGGGCGTGCAAAACGGTGGTTTTTCGGTACAGTCCCGAATCACATGGAGGCAATGAGCGATACGAGGGGATATATCTCTCCCGGTATAGGGAGTTGATGTTGCGCTGTATTCGATTGGCTATAACCGGAAATCCCTGGCCAGGGTTGCTGAGATTTATTGGTAAGTGTTACCAGTAGTTTCTTGAACTGTTATAGACCTCATATCGACATGACTTATCGAGCTACTGGGGTCAGACGTTTACCACCCTTAGGCGAGATATGCGACATATCAGACGAACAGACCAGACTGTACGGTAAGTGTTACTGGTTGGATTCACAGGAGTGTGAGCGGGCTTGCTCGTTGATCTTCTGATCGCTCAATACCCGGGTGGCCGTTACGTTTAGCAGACCGCTTGCGGCTTGTGGGTGTTTGATATGATCATCATCTGCTGCCGGCGTATTGACGAGTCTTTAGAGTCCTACACAGAGGTTTTCTGGCTCAAGCGAAACGAAATAGGAGCGCATATGAGATATGTGCGGGACCGAGAATAATACAAGTATGTGATACTGTATTCTATTCTCGCGATGAATGTATCGAATGGTTGTATGCGATATAAGCTAGTTATCGAATCGAGAATTGATTCGATAGGTCGATACATTGGATATTAGTCGGTCATATACGATATGACCGGATCATTAAATCAAGTGTTGATTTAATGATTTAATGTATAATTATATTTATTTGATATATTACTTTACATTAACTAGTATTGGTTCACTTAAGATTATTTTTTCACTTGAATGGCACATTGTATATATGATATAGTTTTGTGTACTAGTTTGTACATGTTTGATGATACATGCAAACTTGGGTGTGTATGCATTAAACCATGGTTTAAGTTAATGGTTAATGTATTATTTTCTTTTCTTTATTTATTTTTGGAAAAACAAAATGGTGGCTTTTCTTATTTTTGGCAAGAAGCTTCATGACTTTTCTAGCATCTTTGAATAAGTCTTATCATTTTGTTTTATTCCTAAACCCTAACCATTTAGCTTAACCCTAGTTTATTCTCTACATGAGTTTATCTCACCCATGGTTGCAATATGATAGATATCACTTGGATTTTCTTTTTGTATGAATTCTTTTTCTTTCTTCTTCTTCATCTTCTACATGAAGAGAAGAAACCATGGCTAGAAAATTCCAAGTGATGATTCCAAGTGAGAAATCCAAATCCAAAGTGAACCCACTTCCTATTTCTTCATCCTCTACCACTTTCCATGTAGTATAGGGTGTTTTCTTCACAAGTTTCTGTAGGGTTCCTAGGCACGCTCAAGAGGTCTCACAAGGCATCAACCATGCCAATTTCAAATTTTACGGTGCCGAGAAACCCTAGACTAGATCGTTAACTAGAGATTAGGCGAAACATGCAAGTAGTAAACAGTTTTACTGCAAAGTGAACGGGGCTACAACCTTTGTAGATCCGGTCCTCCACTTCCATAGCTCCGTGATGAAGTCCCTCCGCTGTACCCATCGGATCCCGGACTCTCGTGGTGGTTTCATAGAAAGAATGATCGGGCTAGGTCGTCGACTTCGATGCCGAAGATGATCTACGTCGAGGCAACACAAGATCAAGTTCCCACTTCACCAAGTCATGAAACTTGTGAAGAAAACACCCTATACTACTTGGCAAGTGGTAGAGGATGAAGAAATAGGAAGTGGGTTCACTTTAGAATTGGATTTCTCACTCTTTTTCTCAAGTTGCCATTAATGGTAGCAAGCTTTCTTCTTTGTTCAAGAAGAAGAAGAAGAAGAAAAGAATATGATAAGAATAAAAAGATTAAGTTAAAAAGAAAAACCCCTTCATTCTTATCATATTGCAACCTTAGTTAAGTGTAGAGAATGAACTAAGGTTAGTTGAATGGTTAGGTTTGGGAGATGAAGACAAAATGGTCATTTTTAGTCAAAGATGCATAAAGCATCAAGAAAGTTCTAAAAGCAACCATTTTGTTTTCCTTTTCTTTTAACCAAAAATGAATAGATAAATAAAAGAAATGAAACCCTAACCATTCACTAAACATAGTGTATAGCATACACACACCCAAGGTTGCATGTATCATCAAACATGATACAAACAAGTGTACAAAAATATATCACATATACAATGTGCACTTCAAGTGAGAAAATCCATTTAATGTGAACCAATACTAGTTAATGCTAAGTCATATATCAAATATATAATTATACATTAAATCATTAAATTAGCACTTGATTTAATGATCCGGTCATATCGCATATAACCGACTAGTATCAAGTGTATCAATGCATCGAATCAACACTTGATTCGGTAACCCGGCTATATCACATATAACCTGCCGATGATACAAATCACGAGAATAGAATACGGTATCACAAACACGCATTATTCTCGGTCCCGCACATATCTCATATGCGCTCCTATTTCGTTTCGCTTGAGCCAGGAAATCTCTGTGTAGGACTCTAAAGACTCGTCAATACGCCGGCAGCAGATGATGATCATATCAAGCACCCACAAGCCGCAAGCGGTCTGCTAAACGTAACGGCCACCCGGGTATTGAGCGATCAGAAGATCGACGAGCAAGCCCACTCACACTCCTATGAATCCAACCAGTAACACTTACCATACAGTCCGGTCTGATCGTCTGTTATGTCGCATATCTCGCCTAGGGGTGGTAAACGTCAGACCCCAGTAGCTCGATAAGTCGTGTCGATATGAGGTCTATAACAGTTCGAGAAACTACTGGTAACACTTACCAGTAAATCTCAGCAACCCTGGCCAGGGATTTCCGGTTATAGCCAATCGAACACAGTGCAACATCAACTCCCTATACCGGGAGAGACGAATCCCCTCCTATCGCTCATTTCCTCCATGTGATTCGGGACTGTACCGAAAAACCACCGTTTTGCATGCCCTCTTGGACGTGGTAAGGTGGAAATCAAAGCACAGTAGGAATCACACAAGACTCTATGACGATCTCGGATCTACAGACTAACCTGTACCAGTGTCACCAGAGAACTGCCATCTGACGTAAGGTATAATACCATCTGGGAGTTCTCGGCGAGTCCGTCCAGTGTACCCAGTCTCCACTGAGCACCCGTATATCATCTCTGATGTCGAACACCAATGGATATGGGATCATCCATCACCTATCTGTATGGGTCGAGAAGGTATACGCTAGTCTACTCTGGTATATCGATGCCCCGTCTCGATACACCCACGACTAGGGACCTTGAAGGATGTACTTATGGACTACTATGTCCCCACTAGTATGATCTGCATCATAGTCCAGGTAGTCAAGTACACATCCTAAGGGCTTTACCAACATGTAACAGAGAGACAATCAGTATACACGTTAAGGTAAAGAGCAACCAGATAGCATACTATCATGTCGAGAAAGAAAGTCCTCCCTATATATGTCCCAGCATCCACTACAATATACATCCTATGTACAGTAATGAACTCTAGGGCATACATATAACTAACAGTTTCATGACTTGGTGAAGTTGGAGCTTGATCTTGAGTTGCCTCGACGTAGATCATCTTCGGCATCGAAGTCGACGACCTAGCCCGATCATTTCTTCGACGAAACCATCGCTAGAGTTCAGGATCCGATGATCGCAGCGGAGGGACATCATCATGGAGCTAAGGAAGTGGAGGACCGAATCTACAAAGGTTGTATTTCCATTCACTTAGTACTAAAGCTGTTTAGTAGCTTGTTGTTTCGCCTATTCTCTAGTTAACGATCTTGCATTAAGGTTTCTCGGCATATAATTTTTTAATTTGGCATGGTTGATGCCTTATGGAACCTCTTGAGTGTGCCTAGGAACCCTACAGTACCCACTCTTGTATTATATTTCATATTGTATCTAGTTAACTCCATCAATCGATCAAAAGTTAGAATTTGTATAAGTAATTAGACTTAGTGGGTTTAGGGTTGTGAGACTTAGAGCGCGGGGTTTTTCGCTACTTGTGATATTTATGTCTTGCTTCCTTTTCTCTTTGTGGTGATCTTCGCCGTTCGGCGTCGTATACTTATATATATTGTCTTGCGTGGTTGTGATCCACCGTTTGGCGAAGAGCTAGCTCCCGCTTGGGGATGCCATTATCATTATTATGTATTTGTAGTTTTGGATCAAAATATACAAAGGAGGTGCTGCCAAAATTTTTAAAAGATGAAATATGTTTTCAAACTAGTAAATTTCACTTGCATCATTCATGTTCCTTTTCTATGCATTAAGAAAACTTGATTTCATATACCCTTATTTCAAAACCCCACCTCCTTTATTTTTCTTAAAAGGTTTAGATTTCTGGGTTTCAGCTTACTTGAATTCCGTTACGCCTTTAGACGTTGCGTGGTTCAAGTGCTGGTCACGAGCTAATATTTCGGGTCGTAACAGTTCTCTTTTGGGGTTGATATCTTGCTTTACTTTATTTCTTTATGTGGATCTTCGCCATTGGGCGTCGTATATATTTATACTTGTGGTGGTTGTTTCCGTTGTTGGGCGTGTTTTTCTCCCATTTGGGAATACTTTCTTTTTATTCTTTGTTGTACCCGTTTCGGGGCTAGTTTTTACAAAGGAGGTGCTGCCGAAATTTTTATGAAAACAAAATAAAATAAAATAAAAATAAGTTTAAGGTTTTGTACTTAAGGTTTCCAAGTGTTGTATAAATGTTTTCATTACTTACTTCTGTTGGAAGGTTTAGATTTCTGGGTTTTCGGCTTACTTAGGTTACGTTACGCCTATAGACGTTGCGTAATTTAAGTGCTGGTCACGAGGTAATATTTCGGGTCGTGACAAAGTTGGTATCAAAGTGCTAGGTTTAACCTTGGTTCGAGTGTAGATTTGACTATGTGGAGTCTAGGGCGTATATATTTTGGAACCTAGGCTTGACCTTACGGAACTTAGACTTGAACAGGGGGGTGTTAGACCCGAACTTTCGTTACATAGGCTGATCCTGATTGATGGAGTAGGCAGCTTGAGTAGAGTGACGTACCTTACGTATGTTCCGCGGCATATTTACGATACAATACTCCACTTAAGTGACCTTAGCATGTACATATCTTGAGACGGTGTTTCTCTTCGTTCCCTTGATTATACATCCATTTGAGATCCTTGATCTTATTCACTTCCATGATCATACTCTCAGTAATTTGACTCCTCCTTATGATCATGTATCCATTTTAGGATCTGTTGACTCTTTTCATCCCTTTGATCTTTTTCATCGATACTTTTTTGAGGTTCCTGTCATCATGGTTTGAGCGCAGATTGAGCTGCTGCTGGTGATGCGGTCAGGGCGAGCTCGTCGTGGACGAGGACCGACCATCGTGTTTTCTGGTGACATGGGAACGTATCGATGTAGTGTTGTATTGTGACCTCTCGTTTGAGACGATTATGCGGTTTTGTACCGGATGATCGGGTCTTTTTTAGAGGCTGCCTGTTGGGGGAGGACTGTTGATGTATAGCATACCTCAGAGATTGTGATGTCATCTACCGTGAAGACAGATGACCCGGCTATTGCTGAGATTGATGTGATTCCGCTTCCAGGGCTTATGAGATTAGATCGCTGGAGCTTTCAGGCAGAGAGGCGACAGGTGATAGCTAGACTATCTTGAGTTGAGAGACGAAGTGATTCGTCAGATTTGATTGCGCCGACGCAGGCCCAGTTGAGTTGAAGATTTCCAGTGTGGAGAATTTTACTCATATCGAGAGTAGATCGATCCAGAGATGACATTGTTCGTCGAATGTCCCAATGTGAGATCGGTAAGCTGACCAGTTTCAGATAGAAGGACCTCACCCAGATGTGATATGAGTTGATCGAGAAACGGATGAGTATTGAGTATTCCTCCGATGGTTGGGATGAGTTCCCGAGGACGCGTTCGGATAGATATCTTTTACAGAGTGATGAAGATACCGAGTTCGTGATTTCGAGTCCGTGCGAGAGATTCCGGATTGATTGACGTCGAGAACCATTGCAGTACGCAGATAGCATGACATGATGTCGAAGTGGACGATAATAAAGACGAGTGGAACAAGAGGTTCGTGCGTGCTGCTGACGAGCTGTTGTTACTCCCCGTTGAGATTAGAGATCTGATATGTATACAGAGGCGTTGGGATACGGCCAGTTCCCGAGAAAATACGGTGCTGAGAACGCAGATGTCCAAAGAACGAGAAAAGATTATGTAAGTGTACCAGCCTCCGTACAGTTCGGTATAAGCGAGATCGGAAGAGACCTTGAGCCGGTTCCTTCCAGGACACTGCTACGATGGGATTGTACCGAGGATCAGTTATGTCACATGTATTCAGAGGGCCAGAGGTCGACGCCAGTGACGTGCTGCTTTATGAGTGATCATACTATTTGGCCGAGAGATGACCTGAGGAGTGCCAGAGCGAAATCATTTCCGTTAGCACACCTGACCGGGTTGATGAGCCGATAGAGTGCGAGATTGGTAATCCGCAGAGAAATGAGGACCTAGAGACAGAGAACACCAGACTGTAAGCAGGAGGCTAGCGGATGTTCTTGCTCTACCAGTTTTGGGCGCACCAAATTTCTTCGACATTATAGGAGGTGTACCTCATTGTCATTTATTGCGATTTGCGTTGTGATCCGAGTATCACGCTTTTATCGCTTAGATTTGAGTTTTGATGATTGAGTTTCAGGATATTGTTTTCGTGCACCATGGCTCCACCTACTGGGTATTTACATTTTGTGCATGTGGTACACACTCGATTTGATTTTTGCACTCGGTATAGATCATATACGCTTGCAGTGCATTGATACATGTTTTGTGCACGTAGTTGCACACGTTTATGAGTTTTATACACCTTGGTACACTCGGTATAGTTTTCATACGCATTTGAGTTATTAATGAGTTTCCGTGCAGTTATGCACATGATTTGATATTTCATGCACTCGATGCAGAGGATTTGATATTTCGTACACTGGATGCACCGGATTTGATATTTCGTGCACTTGATGCACAGGATTTGATATTTCGTGCACTGGATGCACCGGATTTGATATTTCGTGTACTGGATGCACAGGATTTGTATTTCGTGCACTGGAGGCACCCGATTTGCATTTCATGCGTTTGTTGCACCAGGTGGGTATTTCGTGTATTGGTTGCACTAGGTTTATACTCCGTATATTGGTTGCACCCGATTTGCATTTCATGTGTTTGTTGCACCAGGTGGGTATTTCGTGCATTGGTTGCACTAGGTTTATACTCCGTACATTGGTTTCACCCGATTTATATCTTTGAGCATTCGTTTACCAGATTTATGTTTTCGTGCGCGTGTGTACTTGATATTCGTTTTCGTGCATGCTACTGCACTAGATGCTTTTTACGAAACCGACGCGCTTGGGTTGGATTTTTTTTGCGCATATTAGGCGCTTGGTATTGGATTTTGCGCGCATCGGATGCACTTGAGTGAGATTTTATTCGTGCATGTGGAATGCGCTTGATTTCGATTTCGTTCATGAATGTGGGATGCACTTGATTTCGATTTCATTCATGCATGACGGATGCACTTGATTTGGACTTTCGCGCACGTTGGGCGTGTGATATGGTTTTGTGCACACTGATGCACTCGATTGGGGTTTTCGTTCGTGCATGTTAGTTGCACTGGATTGAGATTTTCGTGCACTATAGATGCACTAGTTGTTGTTGTCGTGCACACCAGTTGCATCGAACAGATGCTTTCGTGCACACCCGTTGCACTTAGTCTTACTTTTGTGCATATTGTGGCAACTGTATTTGGATTTGATTTCCGTGCGCACCAGACGCACCTGATTATTGGACACGCCTTTTGAGGTAGAGTTTTCTTTTGAGCACTTTATTTTCATGATGAGGCCCTATACTTATAGTACCCTAACAGGACTGATCCGAGAACAATACCTGTGTATGTTGCATGCATAAAAGTTTACCAAGAGGTTTCCAAAAAGAGCTATAGTCTCGCTATTTCTTATGTGTCCGCAAGTGACACGAACGTTTACAAAGGAAAACCTTTTGGGATATTTTACAAAGGGCGGAACGTATATTTTGATAAACATATATGAACATACATTTATTACTTCATAAATGAGCGTCCGTCACTTGTGCTGTGAATTACGCATCACACGGCAATTCAGAAAATATTATGCATATGTTTTATTCAGTTTTTGGAGATTTTTCAAAAAAGATGTGTACTATATACATATTATAGTATTTGTTTAGTTTATATTAGACTTCAGTAGTAAATTTCGAGATCTGTATCTCCATTGTAACTCCGATGATATGCGTGCAAGTCCGATAATTTGCGTGACGCTTGACGGGGTTCGGTTTTTAATTTTCGTACTCATTTTTCCGGCGTCCAGGATGCGCTGTGGTATTTCTGCATCTTCCGTGATTTCGGAACCCAGTTGATTTGAGCTGATTACTGAAATGTTTTAGCATTTGGGGTTTTAAATTTAAATTTAGGGACCGAATTGATTTAAAGGGGGGAGATTGTAGCATTTCAGAAAATATAAAAAAATATTAATTTTGGAAATTAATATTAAAATAATATATTTCACCTAAACTGCCCGATTTGCGAAATTAGGGTTTTCGTAAAATGCTATAAATATAAATTAAGTTGAATTAATGGTTAATGTTGATATATTTTTTTGGCCAAATTATCATTCATCATGTTTTGGCCGAACCTTGTTTTGAGTGTGGGCTTCATTTGGTTTTGGTGAGTCATTGTTGTGAGCTTTTAATGAGGCATAGTTTTAGTTTGTGACACTTGTGCAATTAATGCTTCTTGTAAAGCTTAGAATATTTAGATGTAGATATTTGTGTTGATATCCTAATTGTCACCGCTTGGAAAAAAAAGCTAATGCTCACCCCATTTCCATTTCCCGTGAACATTTCCTGCACACAATGGCCGAGCCCATTTTGTGAGGAAATTTGTTCTCATTGCATTTTTCATTTGCCCACTTCATTACATCTCATTTTGGCAACTTCATTTACTTTCACCCAATTCATTGGGTGTATTGAGACAAAATATTTTACACTCTCTTTACTTCAATCTTGGACATGTCGGCTGGCAAACTTCATGTCCGAGTTGCTTCGGTTTGAAGCGGGAGCCCGTATAAAGATTTATCGACATGGGTCCTCTTCGACGAGCATGACCGGAGAGCGAACTTCGTCGAGGCAGCCGCATAATGCTAAGGACTGAGGTTGAAGACCGAAGGACACGGATCGATCAGTATAATTTCTTAAACCACTTTACAGTTTACTAGTATAAGGTTATTGCTATGATTGGGGGTTTTAGGCTTGGTAGTTTTCATGGATAGCGGCTATAGTTATGGTTTTGGCTATATTTTTTGGTATTGGGATTCTTGGTATTGAGATTTGATATTGTATTTGGTCGTTAGATGTTTGTATGTCAACAACAAGGGTTTTGCTGATTGTTTTGCATGTGTAGGCTATAGGTTCTTGTCACGACCTGAAATAGCCCGTGACTGGCACTTGAATCATATGAAATCTATAGGACCACATATAATCCAAGTAAGCCAAAAGCCCATAAATCTAAAACCATTTTAAGTAGTAAATAAAGAAAACTGGTTTTTAAGAAGTAAAGAAAACATGGTTTGAAAACAAGGATTTTAAATAAATAAGCCGAATATGCGTTTTTAAAATGTATTGTCTTTTCTGAAAATTTCGGCAGAGTTTCCTTTGTAAATAATGGACCCGAACGGGGTACAACAAGAATATTATATAAGTAATGATAAAAGGTATCCCCAATCGGGAGCTAGCTCTTCGTCAATCGACGGTCACAACCACGCAAGCAATATAATATACAACGCCAAAGGGCGAGAATCAAAACTCAAAAGAAACTCAAAATCAATATAAAAACCATAATACTACAACGCGCGACTCTAAGGTCGAAATAATACATAACTGGTTTTCTAAGTCTGAAATAATATACAAGTTTTGGTTGATGGAATTACTAGATACAATGAATAATACATATACAATGGTGGTTCTGATGCAAAAGAACCCACCTACCAAAGCAAGTCACCCGTAAGGGAAGCAATGTGCTAGAAAAGCCGCAATGAAACCTGTACGGCAAAACCTGCAAGAAACTGTGGCACAACGGGGGTGAGTTGCCAACTCACGAATAGAAAACATCACAGTGCAGAAATCGTATGTATGACATAATTCTAGGTCAATACGATCAGAAATAATATAAAGCTCAAATGAATAAGTCTGAAGCATGCTAAAGTGGCAATGTAACCTCTATACATGAGATTAGTGCCAAGTGCTCGTGCCAGTGCCTCAGGTAATAACATATCATAAATATAAGGTATGATCAATGTAATCAAGTCTGTATGTATGTGGATCCCGTCCACGCGTCACCTAATGACAATAAATATCATGCATGTAAATATCATAAGCATATGCATGAAAGTATGAGGATATAAACCATCTGTGTCCCTCGCGACACGTCAAAATTATGGAACCGGAGTGTCCAGCATCGACACTCGAAAACATCATGAAAGGTGTGCCCAGTATCGGCACGTAAATCCTCATATATCGGGCTCCATCAGTCCGGATCGGCCCACGGGCTCCGTCTGCGGAATCGGCCCTCGGCCCCAGCAGTACGGATCGTCCCATATCCATCTATCGACTCTGTTCAGTATCCTCCGGATAAACGCCAGGTCCAACCAATCACCAGTAGGTAGTAGTCCCTCTGCCAGGCACACCGTCTATATACACAGCATCCCTTTCTGGCCTCGGAGTACCATACCGGGCCCACCATGTACCCGCAATTGGCCTCACCACCTCCTCGAATCGGGTTTCACATGTTGCTCTCAGCACCGAGAAAACACATGGTGGACGCACTGAAATATCATATCAAAGGTAACCGGGTTTTTAAAACAATTACATATTCTCTTTTGAAATACCCACGGTTCCCAAATCCAGAAATATCATGGAAACAACATATCTCAATGCGTATAATCAGAAAGCATGATGTATGCGACATGTAAAAGAAATGTAAGCATATCAGTATGTCATGCAACACGGAATAGTAATATGCACATATTTAGGGAAGACCGCTTCTTTAAAATGAATCAGCTTTAAAAGGTATCTTGCGGTTCCCAAATCTCTAATCAAGCCAGAATCATCAATGTATGTGCAAATACGTATGCATATACAGTATGTAGGTACACAAGTATGCTATGCAAGGGTCATATCCTGGATGCAACAGTACTACAGTGTAGTGACATGGCAATTATCGATGATGAAGTGTGTGAGCCGGCAAGCAGTGTACATGGAACATACGCATCATCGATAATGGTGTTGGTGTCCTAACAGCATGGTTGTAATATAGCAATAAACACAAGCAATGCAATGCAAATAGCATGAATATGCGGAATCGAATAATCAACGCAACAGTGAAGAATCTACATCAATAAATATATCATGCAGCTTTGCCATTTGAGATAAGACGAATCGGGGTTTTTGGTAAAATAAGGGCTACGGTGTTTTAAGAAAAGATGCGTCGTTTGAAAATATCTGTAGAATCCCTTTTGCCTATCTTTAAAATATCTCCGATTCGTTAGTTTTGAAATAGGTATGACTCGGGTCTAATCTAATTTCTACTAAGTAATCTACAGACCTAACTAACAAGCTAAACAGGAGGGGTATGGAAACCACCTACATCTGAGTCGATATATATATATATATATATATATATAATAGTCGGTGATCCCGCCTCAATAGTATCACATACGATACAATATACATCATATAATATCCTTGAGTCATGAGTGCGGATCTATCATCAATACAAAGCTCGCACGGTAAATCGTCGTACGGCATCCCAATAGCTGGGTACGGGTCAATATCACATTCATCTCATCAATTATCGGGTATCCTTATCATCATATCACATAATCTGGGTACTGATCTAAGTCTAGTACAATCGACACCATTTATATAAATATGAATGCGTGTGTGAAACACACGTAAGGCCCGCTAAAATCTCATGTCGTATCCCAAATACGAATCACGTCATATCGCCGATCTCACGGCACCATGCCCAATCTCATCGACTCATCTCCAATATCATACACTATCCTCATCATCACAATATAAGTATAGCGAATAAGTATGTGTGTGCGTGTGGGTGTAAACCTGTTCTAGGATTCGTAACTAGGAAATACACTAGTTCACTTCTAACCCTAATCTATCCATAGTACACCTAACACATCTATGACCTCCATGTCACGCAATAAGATATCATATATATATATATATATATATATATATAGTATACTAGACATCGAACCGTGGGGGTGCTATACGCCATCCACCCGACTTCCCCCGTAGATATAATCTACTCACCTTGCATCTTTTACGTGTCGGTGTCGATATTGCCACCGTCATCTTCATCGCCTCAGATTACCGTGGGGGTACCTACATATCACACGTATCGCATCGCATTAAAACCAAATCGAAACTAAAATGACATGCGAAAACCAACACGATACGCTAAAAGGCTTATAGGTTAGAACCTATGGGTACGCTTTCAAAACCATCAAACGACCCTCGATCTCGTCGTGCAAACGTCATGTGATCGAGGTAAAACACGGATACACAATTCCAGAATTCAAAATACGGAATACGGAAACACGAATAAAAACAGCAACTTAGGAAAAAGGCTCCAGATTCTACCATAGGTCAAATTGGACAATTTTGCACATGCCAGGGGTCTAAATTACTGGAGATGGGGCTACAGAACCAAAACGAGGCCAAATGGCTTAGGTCTGGCCACAATTTGCGGCCAGGCAGAATAAATCTGTGGCCAAGGTAGGGAGCTAGGGGCTAGGGTCTTAGTGGTAGCTTCCTGGGTGCATGCACATCTCACTGTCAATCCAAAATAATTTTCAGAGTCTCGGGGTAATAGCAGATTCCAATTTATCCTCACAGATTCCACAAATCTTCCAATATAGGTTTCTAAATCCGTATTTCGGATTTCAAGTCTCAGGTTTGGGTCTCAATTCCAGCACTAGGGTCTTTGTATGGCCTCTACTGAGCTCAATTGCTTACCACAGCTCACAATTCCTTCAAACCCTAACTAGGTTTTGCCTAAGTCCATAAAACCACTCGATATCGATATCAAACATGTATAGATGTAAAAGCAATGGGAATACTAAACTAATGGTTCAGAAAATACCTCATATGGTAACTCAAGAAAATTCTTGAGTTGCCCCAAGTGGCCAAAATCCTTGCTTTCTTGGTCCAATGTGTTTTGCCTTGAGCTTGTGCACACTTTTTGTGAAATGAAGATAGGGTTTTGAGTTTGTTTTTGTGATGATTTGAGGAAGTGAAGAGGGGAGGGAATGAGGAGCAGGAGCAGCAGCAGCAACATGAGGGAGAGGGAGTGAAAGGAGTGAAGAATGAGAAAAATGGCTAAGTCAAGCACCCTCACCTACTCTTTCTCTCTCTCACCATACCTATATATTATATTCCAACCCTTTTTTCCTTTTCCTTTCTTTTCTTAAAACCCTTCACACATAAATAGTAACCCCAAAACAACATGGTAGAAATGCACAAGTGTAAAACAAAAATGATATGTGCATGTTTTGCATAAAAATGCTAAAAACCCGATTAACTATTTTTAATCGTGATTAGCACTAAATTGGTATATAATTAATCATAAAAACTTTAAAATGGCATAATTCCATAAAATACCCTATTTTAGAATTTTACATAATTTTTCAAATTTTTTTCCCAATTTATCGGGATTTAATTATACCGAAATATTAAAATATTCATTAAAATAATATTAAATTATAAAAATTCCCAAAAATAATATTTTATTTTTTTAAAATTTTACAGTTCTAATCTATGATCGCACCCGTGCCGTATTGGATTTTGGAACTTAATGTTAATACCTTTGCGATTTCATATTGATTGTAGGTACATTCGCGTGGATTCCAAAACGACGAAACGCATCGACTACGGCTAAGCGAGGAGTTTAGCAGGTGAGTAGATTTATATTTATGGGGGAAGTCAGGTGGATGGCGTATAGCACCCCCGCAAATTTATGATTGGAGACTGATACATATATATATATACAAATAATACTGTAAGAGAATCCTAAACTAGAAAACTATTAAGGTGTTTAAAAGATAGTTAGAGGTGATAATAATAATTTAGTATATATATCAAGATATGAGATGAAACCTAGGGACATAACCCTTTGACGTGCTATGATAGAAATGATGTCTCAAAATGATATAAGGATATGAAAAGTGAATGTGAATCACAATATATAGATATGTAGTTGTACGGATTTAAGTATGAGATTTAGAGTAGCGTGACATGAGATTCATATGATAGAATGCTTATGTAAAATGACTTGATGTGAGAGAATGATACGATGAAAAGAGTATACGATGAGATATGATGACTTGGTTGATATGTCGTTATATGGATACGAGTCGATATGAGATTTTTGATACCTTCGTCGGTCCCCTGATACGAGATTGACACGGATAGGATCTGAGAGATAGGTATTTATATATGGATATATGTTGTGCATAATGAGTGATATGCCGTACGAGACTTAGGTCTGTACCCCCGATGTTGTATAGGTTGATAGAATCCCTATTTGTTTAATGCCGCCGTACGTTAGATTACCGTATACGATGAGTTTTACTTGTTGATTTATCCATACCCTTGATTAGAGGATGTCGTACGATGGTTTGTACCGTACGTGGTGTTGTGAAGCTGGATACCGATTGATAGATTCACCGACTTGGATATATTGTAGACACGTATACCTGATAGCATTTAGCTGACGATGTATTTTATGCTACGTTCATGTTATTCGCATTGCATTCTATATACCTGTGTTAGTGCACCTACACCATTATCGATGATGCGTATGTTACACTTACACCGATTCCCGGCTCACATACTTTCATCATCGATAATTGCTATGTCACTACACAGTAGAATTGCTACATCATGCCATAATATACTTGCTATGCTCACATCACTATGCTATGTTGCATGATATACTTGCTATGTTCATATCACTGTTCCACGTTGCATGAAATATACGGATATGCTTACATTCTGTGATATATTGCATACATACATGCTTACACATATACCCTGCTATAGCTACATGTTCACTTTATATGATGTTGCGTTGGTTTTTGGATAATTGGGAACCACATGATGTATTTTAAAAATGGATTCAATTAAAGGAGCGGTTTTCCCTTAATATGCTCATATTGCTGTTTTATGTTGCATATATTATATTTTATGGATTTACGCATTGAGATATGGATTTCATGTGATTTATGGATTTGAGAACCGTGGGGGGTATTTAAAGAAATGTATGTATTGTTTGAAAATCCGGTTTCTCTTGATATGATATTTCAGTGCGTCCACTGATTTAGAGGGATTTTTACGATCAAAAATATATTACCGCAATCAAGAACGGCGTCGCTTTGTAGCTAGCCGGTGAGTACGGGTCGGTCCACAGGGATGGTGTTAATTTCCTAAATGTTCTTACGAGCTAATTCCGATGGGTGTCGGATCTTCTAATTAAATCTAAAAACTAAGTTATATGAGGATTAAGAAACTTGCTAGGATTAGGTTTAGGTAAAGTTTGATAAGATTAAATTTCACACCTCTTCCAATGCCCCAAATTAAATCATCTTAGAAGTTATAGCAATTATTAGTAAAGGGGATTAGGATGATTGGAAGAAACGGTGTTTCTTCCTCTAGATCCTTGTCCGTCCTTTCTTAATAATTACCCTAACCTTCATGGAAGACATGCATGTCCGGTCTTTTATACTACGGTTTCACCGTTATCTCGTGGGTAGGGTACCGTAGGAAGCAGATCATGCATGCATGCATGAAGTTCTAATTATTCCAATTGATTGGGCACGAAAGAGATGAGAGATCTTCATCTCTCAAACTCTTCCCTATTCCTAACCCTAACAAGCGAGGAAATTACTCACTCATTAAGGGATCTACTAAAAACGTCATTTTTATTTTGTTTTTAGATATAAGAGATTAATTTCCTACTGCAGTTTAAGAAATTCTACACTAGATTAAACTAAGGCAAAAGAATAATTTATCTAGGGCAAGAATTAATTATAGATCTAAGGCAGAAATTAAAATGAACTTACAGAATGATGCTCTCAAAAACTTCAAAGGAATCTGAATTTTATTTATAAAAAAGAGACATACCCTAATACAATATTTAGAGTTCCTATTTAGAGAGGATAGGAACCCTAGGGTTACAATTGACTCGCATATCTGTTTTTAAAAAAATACCCCCTAAGAAAAGACCTATTCACCGATCCGCGCACCGCCTACAAAAATTCCATCGACACGGGCAGAAGACGGCCGCGAAACCGTGGCCCGAGGCCTGGTTTGGCCGCGGTTCCGCGGCCCAATGAGAGGATCATAGGCTAAAAATTTGTGGGTTGCTTCTGGGCTTCTTGGGCTTTTTATTTATTTGGTTCTTTACGCAATTTGGCTTTTCCAGTTTTTCCAGATCTCCCAGTGAATTGTCGTGGACTTTTCCCGTTGCTTTGAGATGAATTGTATTGCCTTGTACATTGTGAACTGTTCTTCGTCTAGGCTTGACTAAGATCCTTCTAATTGTTGGTCAAAAGTCCCTCTTTTGTATCGTCTTTTGTCTTTTTCACTGTTTTTGCTCCAAGAACATATAACCTATGCTACGTAGCAGACATGGGTCAAAAGCACCTGTTTTATTGTAAAATGCATAAAAATGGGGAATGTAATAATGCAAGAATATGATATGAACAAATACCCCCAAACTTATCTTTTGCTCGTCCTCGAGCAAACTTATTTTATTCTCTACAAAACCTAACCGCACTTTCGCAGGGAAACGCGATTGCACTGAGCTCGTGCAACAAGCCGTTAAACCTCTAGGTGTCCCTAGTAGGAGGAGTGCTGTCTCCTGAGGGTTTTCAGCGGATACTACCCACAAAATCCTATCAATTAGGCCCATTGACTTTAATTCTCCAATTAGGATTTCTAACAAGGAATTCTATCATCGTCGACTCGTAAATTATCCACCCATATTCTTCACACTTCCTCGTCATTTAACTTAAGATTATATATATCCCGTAGACTTACTTAGCTTTCGGCATCTCTTAAGTTTTCCTTCTAGGGTTCCATCTCCACTTAGGAATTTTTATCAACTCTACTAAAGATACAAGTTCTATTCTTCATTCCTTTCTCTTATCTAAATCCCAAGCACATACCCCTACGTGTGTGTATAAATCACCCCTACACTTAGAAATTCAAATCAAGCAATCATACTCTTGTCCGTTGTCCAAAGTACTTATTAATTGGTGAATTTTTAAATGAATTTTGCTTACACATCCTTCATGCGATCATTAATACTTCTTGAGGTACCAACGACCGATTACAAAATGCGTTTGCCCTTTAAAGAGTAATTCCTAGTCTTGCAACACCCAAGGCTTTAGCAGTGACTCCCAAACCAGTTGGTCTAAAGCCCTAGGTGATGAAGCACCCTCGCTAAATATTTTTTCTATTTTTGCAGCCTTAAGTAATCATAAAAACCAGTGTTCATTTTTTTTTCTCTTTAATCACTTTTTTTTTATTTTCATTGTACTAAGGACTTTAGACAAGAGCATTTCAAGGTCTCTTCTACTATTCCAAGTTTCAAGGTGCGTGATCGTGCAAATTGTAGGGTATACATTTTCAGAATCCAGACTTAAGCTAGGAATTATTTTTCAAATTTATACTCTAATAAAAATATAAATACTTTTCCTTTGTTTCGACTTAGCCCAAGAAGTGAACTCAAAATTTGCATATTTCTAAATAAACTACAAAGGCATATACTTTCTACCGTTAAACTTTCAGGAAGGTTATTTTTAGGGTTTTTAATTTACTAAGTCTAAGATCTAGTTGTTCCTAACCAGTTAACTTATTTGTCAAACTCAAGTCAAAATAAGGCCAAAATTGAATACATTAATTTTTATAATTTTGGAAATTTTTCAATTTTTATGGGTTTTCAAATAAATATACAAATGCAAAAATATACATATGAATGCGAAGGAAGAAAACTTACCGAGCATACCCCCAAACTTAAACTGGACAGTGTCCTCACTGTCATGCTGCACCAAGTGGGTCGATAATGTCGGCGATTTCCTGCTTATTATCAGATTTACAAATGATACACACCTCCAAACTTATTTGAAATAAAGTTTTGGAAAAATTGATTGGAAATTCGGGGGTGAAAGTGGAGGAAAATCAATCAGTGTAAATCGGTTCCTGCAAAAACACGAGCTCCTCCGAATGGTCCGCTGTGAGGAACAATTTCAATCGATGTCTATTTACTTTGAATAAAGTACCGTCCTCTGAATTTTCAAGATCAACCGCACCATGCGGATAAACGGTGCGAACTACAAATGGTCCTTTCCATCTAGAGCAGAGCTTGCCGGGGTGATAATGTAACCGAGTGTCATAGAGTAAAACCTGTTGACCAGGTTTAAACGTTTTTCGCAGAAGGTGTTTATCATGGAACACCTTAGTTCGGTTTTTAACAATTACGGCATTATCATAAGCCGCATCCCGCAGCTCTTCTAGTTCACTTAACTGCAGCTTTCGATTGTTGCCCGCATCTCCTAATGATAAATTCAACTCTTTGATTGCCCAAAATGCCTTATGCTCAATCTCTACTGGGAGGTAGCAAGCCTTCCCGTAAACAAGCCGGTATGGAGACATACCAAGATCGGTCTTGTATGCAGCACGAAAAGCCCATAGTGTATCGATCAATTTGAGTGACCAATCTTTACGGTTTTTAGAAACCGTTTTCTCCAAAATTTTCTTGATTTGCCGATTTGAAATCTCGGCTTGCCCACATGTTTGGGGATGGTATGGCGTTGACAGCTTGTGGGTAATAGAATATTTGCGCATTAAGGACTCAAAGGTCCTATTGCAAAAGTGAGAACCATTATCACTTATAATCGCTCGAGGGTGCCTAAATCGAGAAAAGATGTGTTCTTTAAGAAAGCGAACGACAACCTTATTGTCATTTGTTCGGCTAGGCACAGCCTCGACCCACTTTGAAACGTAGTCAACAGCCAAAAGAATATAAATATTCCTAAAAGAATTGGGAAATGGTCCCATGAAGTCTATTCCACAAACATAAAAAATATCCACAACCAAATTTGGTTGGAGCGGAATTTCGTTTCTCCGCGATATCCGGCCCAAGTGTTGGCACCGGGAGCAAGTCTTACAGTATTCATATGCATCTTTAAAGAGTCGTGGCCAATAGAAACCACACTGCAAAATTTTCTCAGCTGTCTTATTTGGGCCAAAGTGCCCGCCACATGCTTGATCGTGGAAAAAAGACAGCATACTCTTAAACTTGTAGGGTTCCTAGGCACTCTCAAGAGGTCTCACAAGGCATCAACCATGCCAATTTTAAAAATTATGGTGCCGAGAAACCCTAGTGTACGGATCGTTGGCTAGATTTCTAGGCGAAAAGCAAACTAGTTAACACTTAACTACAAGTAAACGGAAATACAACCTTTGTAGATCCGGTCCTCCACCTCCACGGCTCCGAGATGAGGTCCTCTCCGCTGTCCAAATCAAATCCGGGCTCTAGCGTCGGCTTCATCGGAGAATGAACGGGCTAGGTCATCGATGTCCATGCCGAAGATGATCTACGTCGAGGCATCGCTAAATCAAGCTCCGACTTCACCAAGTCAAGAAACTTGTGAAGAAAACACACTCTACTACTTGGCAAGAGGTAGAGGATGAAGAAATAGGAAGTGGGTAGACTTTAGATTTGGATTTCACACTCTTTTTCATCACTTGCCATTGATGGAGGCAAGCTTTCTTCACTTGAAGAAATGAAGAAGAAGATGGAAAAATGTTATGATAAGTTATTAGAAAATATAAAATAAAAGAATACTTATCATAATCTTTAACCATGGTAATGTGTATAGAATCAATCATGGTTAAAGGAATGGTTAGGGTCAAGCTAGAGACAAAATGGTCACTTAGTCAAAAGATCAAGAAGCTTCAACTAGAATCCAAAATTAGCAACCATTTCATTTCATTTTCTTTTATTCATTTATCATAAATAAATGGATAATTAAATAAGATAAATGAATAACAAATAATAAACCCTAACCTATTCATTAACCAAGGTTTAACACTTTACACTTAACCAAAAAGCATGTATCATCAAACATGATACAAGCTAGTGCACAAAATCATATCACATATATAATGCGCACATCCGAGTGAGAAAATCCGTCTTAAAGTGAACCAATACTAGTTAATGCAAAGTAATATATCAAATATATAATTATACATTAAATCATTAAATCAACACTTGATTTAACGATCCGGTCATATCGCATATAACCGACTAGTATCCTATGTATCGGCTTATCGAATCAACCTTTGATTCGATAACTAGGGTATATCGCATATAACCTAATCGATACATTCATCGCGAGAATGGAATACGGTATCACATACACGCATTATTCTCGGTCCCGCACATATCTCATATGCGCTCCTATTTCGTTTCGCTTGAGCCAGGAAACCTCTGTGTAGGACTCTAAAGACTCGTCAATACGCCGGCAGCAGGTGATGATCATATCAAACACCCACAAGCCGCAAGCGGTCTGCTAAACGTAACGGCCACCCGGGTATTGAGCGATCTGAAGATCGACGAGCAAGCCCGCTCACACTCCAGTGAATCCGACCAGTGACACTACCGTACAGTCCGGTCTGATCGTCTGATATGTCGCATATCTTGCCTAGGGGTGGTAAACGTCAGACCCCAATAGCTCAATAAGTCGTGTCGATATGAGGTCTATAACAATTCGAGAAACTACTGGTAACACTTACAAATAAATCTCAACAACCCTGGCCAGGGATTTCCTGTTATAGCCAATCGAACACAGCGCAACATCAACCCCCTATACCGGGAGAGACGAATCCCCTCCTATCGCTCATTGCCTCCATGTGACTCGGGACTGTACCCAAAAACCACCGTTTTGCACGCCCTCTTGGACGTGGTAAGATGGAAATCAAAGCACAGTGGGAACCACACAAGACTCTATGACGATCTCGGGTCAACAGACTACTCTGTACCAGTGTCACCAGAGAACTGCCATCTGACGTCAGGTATATTACCATCTGGGAGCTCTCGGCGAGTCCGTCCAGTGTACCCAGTCTCTACTGAGCACCCGTATATCATCTCTGATGTCAAACACCAATGGATATGGGATCATCCATCGCCCATCTGTATGGGTCGAGAAGGTATACGCTAGTCTACTCTGGTATATCGATGCCCCGTCTCGATACACCCACGACTAGGGACTTTGAAGGATGTACTTATGGACTACCATGTCCCCACTAGTATGATCCGCATCATAGTCCAGGTAGTCAAGTACAGATCCTAAGGGCTTTACCAACATGTAACAGAGAGACAATCAGTATACACGTTAAGGTAAAGATCAACCAGATAGCATACTATCATGTCGAGCAAGAAAGTCCTCCCTATATATGTCCCAGCATCCACTATAATATACATCCAATGTACAGTAATGGCCTCTAGGGCATACATATAACTAACAATCTCCCACTTGCACTAGGGCCATCTGTAGCAGTGGTTGTAGTATCTCATACTCAACCATCCCATAAAAGTCTCTCTCTGGGAATAGGCCTTCGTGAGTGGATCCGCCGTGTTGTCCTCTGAGTCTACTCTCCTAACCTCGATCACCCTGGAGATCAACCATCTCCATGATCAGGTGATACTGCCTTAGAATATGTCTAGATTACTGATGGGACCGGCGTTCCTTGGCATAAGCCACAACTCCATTGTCACACAATGGGAGGAACATAGTTCATCTCATGAACCAATATACACCCAAACAGCCTCTTTGGTAGCATCTTAAGTAGCGATGTATCCAGCCTTTATCGTCTAGTATGTCACGGTATCTAGCTTGGAACTCTTCCATCATATCGTCCCTCCACTGAGGGTAAAGACAATGCCTGTGACTGACATTCAGTCGTCTTTATCATCCTGGAACACTTCCAGTGATTCTTCCCAGGATCGGTTGATACCGTCTCACTACAACTAGTGAGAGTCCTAACATCCAATTAGATCTATCTCATAGATCCAAAAACCCAGGATTTAGGAGGTATCATTTTGATCCTATATGGAGAATCATTGTGATAAGCGGAGATCGATCGATCGTAGCATAGGAAACTCCTTCCCTATCAAGAGTATGTTATCCACGTACTCTACGAGGATCATCACCATACTCCCTACTACCCTTTTGTATATACAAGGTTCATCTACCATTTTGATGATGTCAAACTGTTTGACTACTTCATCAAAACAGATGTTCCAACTCCGCGATACCTGCTTTATCTTATAAAGCATCTTGTGCACGTTTCCGCTGCTCCCACTGTCTACGAAGCCCTCTGGCTGTGTACTTATAGACTTTCTCTTCTAAAACATCATTTAGAAAAGCAGTCATGGCACGCAACCGTCAGATATCGTATTCATGGTATGTAGCCGTGGCAAGTAGGATCTGGATGGACTTAAGCATAGATACTTGAAAAGGTTTCATCATTATCCACGCCTGGTTGATGACGAAAACCTTTAACAAGTCTAGCTTTGAAAGTCTCAACTTTTCCATCTACACCAAGTAATCTTCTCAAGATATACTTGCTCCTGATGGGGATTTAACCCTTCAGATATAGCAACCAAAGTCCATACTTTGTTGGTGTATTTGGATTCCATCTCAGATCACTAAGCATCCAGCCATTCTTACAGAGTCTTACTCCTGATGGCCAGCTCGAAACTAGTTGGGTCATCATCTCATGATGCAATCCTCGCTCCCACTGTCATAGAGAAACAGAAGTATCTCTCAGGTGGGTGAGGAACCCTACTAGATCGGCGGAGAGGCTGAGGTTCGTTGGTTTCTACTGAATCCCTTGGTTCTATCAAATCATCTGCTGTAGTTCGTATAGCTGGAACCTTTCCAGTTCTACATTACAGACCTTGCCTCGAGCTTGTCCGGATTTTGCTTTCAGACATAGGCCGGACAACCCCAAATCTTAACTAGCTTAAGACATGGGCTCTTCCCTTTCCATATCATATATGAAGTGGTAGGCAACTGATTTGATTGGAACCCTATTCAATAGGTATGCAGCTTCTCAAGTGCATAACTCCCAAAAGGAAAAAAGGTCACTCAGTAATACTCATCATAGAGCACACCATATCATATAGGGTGTGATTGCTCCGCCCTGATATACCATCGTGCTATGGTGTATACAGAGGAGTAATGCTGAGAGAGAATCTCATTCTCCTTTAGAATAGTCCAGTATTTCCGTGCTTAAGTATTCTCCTTCTTGATCAAAGGACATAATACTTATACCCGTATTTTGGTTCTCTACTTCTAACTTATATTCTGTGAATATCTCAAAAGGTTCGGACTTGTGTTTCAACAGGAACATATGTCTGAATCTTGAGAGATTATCAGAGAATGTAATGAAGTACAAAGAACCAGTCCTGGCATGTGTAGACTGGGGACCTACATACATCAACATGTATCAATCCCAAGAGTTCACTAACTCTTTCTCTGTTTCCATTAAACCGAGCTCTGGTCATCTTATCTTTGTGACATGACTGGCAAGTTTCACAAGATGTAAACTCAAACTGATTTAAATATGCATCTATATTTAACTTCAGCTAGTCGGGTCGCATTGATATGACCTTGTCTACAATACCTCAAGAAGGATTCGTTCATTTGTGAACTCTTCCTCTTGTGTGTGTTCCGTATACTAAGAACTGTAGTTTGATTTAGAACATCAACGCTTTTAGATAACGTGCCTGATACGATCAACTTTTGATATAGGAAATGTTCAAAACATTATCCAACTATACAAAATTTTATCATTTCTTTACTAATAAAGAGATAGATATGATTTTGTATATCAGGTTCGGTATCTAATGACATTCGTTCAGAATCAATGTATTGTAATACAGGGTGACAGTGACCAACAGACTTGGCTGCAACTCTTGCCCCGTTTTCTGCCTCATGAAACTTATCACCCGTTCTCAGTTCTCTACCTTTCTGTAGCCCTATGTAACAAATTACATATCTGGGATCCTGATCTGGTATCACATACCCAGGACGTAGAGAATACAGAGAAACAGTTCATTGTAACGAACACACCCGAAGATGATGCATCAGCATGCACTCTCTTCGTTTGGGCGGCACGGGAATTCTGGTAATCCCCCAATTTCCTGCTCTGTCTTATAACAATTATAAGTTGGAGCGGGACCAACGTTCCCCAGCTCAGTATAACAAGCGGGTTCGGTCAATATTCCGTATTATTATCTTGATTAAGGCGTGATATGGTTGCTACCTGGAGAGAGAGAGAAGAAAACACTCAGCGTGCGCTCTGTCAAGAATAGATTGGTTATTATTTTATCTAATCAGGATGGCTCCCACTGCTTTTTATCAAATCTTCCTTCAAACTCTAAAAGGAAAGACTAGCCGGGATTAATTACACACTACAAGTTCGCCAATCTTTCAGCCAGGCCAGTGTCGGTACTTTGAGGGAGGTCCCCCGTGCTTTCGCACGAACCTAATTAATGTAAACCTCGTTTTCCCAGAGGCGTAACCCCGTTGACACCTTTCTAGACACCTACTTGATCGGCTAATTGTAATGTATAAAACTCTCCCAGGAGTAACTCTTACTCGCAGCGGGTTGCGGATTCCAACTGTTGTAGTTTTACACTTTCTTTTCTGTGACCGTAAGTGTAATATGTGATATCGCCGGTTTCGTTGCTATATGTCAACGACAATTGGGATGCGCATATTTACTTACGTTGATGACATGTGATGTTATGTGTTGCTGGATATGTTATATTGGATCGTCGTGTTTGAATAGCCGGGGGTTTTTTTTATGTGAGATGAGCGTTTTTCATTTTCATTCATGTAAAAACTTGTATGTAATATTCTTTTATTTGGGGCACTTCCAGGTTGCGGAAGTTGTCACCCTTTGTATATTATTTACTTTTCTGCACTAGGATAGACCCAAGGAGGAGGGCACAAGTAACCGGGTTCTGGAGTCCAGTGGGAGACCAACTCGAGGAGTATACCACTGTAGGTCAGGCAGCCACCCCATCCAATAGGGTCGCCGTGGCACCAACGGGTCCCTCAGCCGCTACTTTTTACGCATGTCCCCTCGTGAGGACTACAACCCGCCGGAACACCTTCCGGTCTCGGGACACCCTGGGGGTAAGAGCCTATGCTTCGCCACACTGTCACACAGTGAGAACCCCCCATAGGTCGACATCCAATGTCTAGTAGCTCTGATACCACTGTAGGGTTCCTAGGCACTCTCAAGAGGTCTCACAAGGCATCAACCATGCCAATTTCAAAAATTATGGTGCCGAGAAACCCTAGTGTACGGATCGTTGGCTAGATTTCTAGGCGAAAAGCAAACTAGTTAACACTTAACTACAAGTAAACGGAAATACAACCTTTGTAGATCCGGTCCTCCACCTCCACGGCTCCGAGATGAGGTCCTCTCCGCTGTCCAAATTAAATCCGGGCTCTAGCGTCGGCTTCATCGGAGAATGAACGGGCTAGGTCATCGATGTCCATGCCGAAGATGATCTACGTCGAGGCATCGCTAAATCAAGCTCCGACTTCACCAAGTCAAGAAACTTGTGAAGAAAACACACTCTACTACTTGGCAAGAGGTAGAGGATAAAGAAATAGGAAGTGGGTAGACTTTAGATTTGGATTTCACACTCTTTTTCATCACTTTCCATTGATGGAGGCAAGCTTTCTTCACTTGAAGAAATGAAGAAGAAGATGGAAAAATGTTATGATAAGTTATTAGAAAATATAAAATAAAAGAATACTTATCATAATCTTTAACCATGGTAATGTGTAGAGAATCAATCATGGTTAAAGGAATGGTTAGGGTCAAGCTAGAGACAAAATGGTCACTTAGTCAAAAGATCAAGAAGCTTCAACTAGAATCCAAAATTAGCAACCATTTCATTTCATTTTCTTTTATTCATTTATCATAAATAAATGGATAATTAAATAAGATAAATGAATAACAAATAATAAACCCTAACCTATTCATTAACCAAGGTTTAACACTTTACACTTAACCAAAAAGCATGTATCATCAAACATGATACAAGCTAGTGCACAAAATCATATCACATATATAATGCGCACATCCGAGTGAGAAAATCCGTCTTAAAGTGAACCAATACTAGTTAATTCAAAGTAATATATCAAATATATAATTATACATTAAATCATTAAATCAACACTTGATTTAACGATCCGGTCATATCGCATATAACCGACTAGTATCCTATATATCGGCTTATCGAATCAACCTTTGATTCGATAACTAGGGTATATCGCATATAACCTAATCGATACATTCATCGCGAGAATGGAATACGGTATCACATACACGCATTATTCTCGGTCCCGCACATATCTCATATGCGCTCCTATTTCGTTTCGCTTGAGCCAGGAAACCTCTGTGTAGGACTCTAAAGACTCGTCAATACGCCGGCAGCAGGTGATGATCATATCAAACACCCACAAGCCGCAAGCGGTCTGCTAAACGTAACGGCCACCCGGGTATTGAGCGATCTGAAGATCGACGAGCAAGCCCGCTCACACTCCAGTGAATCCGACCAGTGACACTACCGTACAGTCCGGTCTGATCGTCTGATATGTCGCATATCTTGCCTAGGGGTGGTAAACGTCAGACCCCAATAGCTCGATAAGTCGTGTCGATATGAGGTCTATAACAATTCGAGAAACTACTGGTAACACTTACCAGTAAATCTCAGTAACCCTGGCCAGGGATTTCCTGTTATAGCCAATCAAACACAGCGCAACATCAACCCCCTATACCGGGAGAGACGAATCCCCTCCTATCGCTCATTGCCTCCATGTGACTCGGGACTGTACCCAAAAACCACCGTTTTGCACGCCCTCTTGGACGTGGTAAGATGGAAATCAAAGCACAGTGGGAACCACACAAGACTCTATGACGATCTCGGGTCAACAGACTACTCTGTACCAGTGTCACCAGAGAACTACCATCTGACGTCAGGTATATTACCATCTGGGAGTTCTCGGCGAGTCCGTCCAGTGTACCCAGTCTCTACTGAGCACCCGTATATCATCTCTGATGTCAAACACCAATGGATATGGGATCATCCATCGCCCATCTGTATGGGTCGAGAAGGTATACGCTAGTCTACTCTGGTATATCGATGCCCCGTCTCGATACACCCACGACTAGGGACTTTGAAGGATGTACTTATGGACTACCATGTCCCCACTAGTATGATCCGCATCATAGTCCAGGTAGTCATGTACAGATCCTAAGGGCTTTACCAACACGTAACAGAGAGACAATCAGTATACACGTTAAGGTAAAGATCAACCAGATAGCATACTATCATGTCGAGCAAGAAAGTCCTCCCTATATATGTCCCAGCATCCACTATAATATACATCCAATGTACAGTAATGGCCTCTAGGGCATACATATAACTAACAAAACTCGTTTTCCGGTACACACCGACGAATGATTTGGTCGGAACAGTATTTAAAAAGATAAGGTCAATCCCAGTAAAAATGCTTTGCTTGGGAAAAGAATCGAAGTTTATCCTGTTTCGACCAAACTTTAGGGATCAAGTCGGTGGCAAAGTAGTTTACAATATCGGTGAACCATGGTTCGCAAGAAACGGTTAAGAGTTGCTCATCGGGAAAAACATTTTTGATTGGAAGTTCAAGTGTAGGCGAAGAAGGAAGTCGTGAAAGGTGATCGGCCACTACGTTTTCACATCCTCTTTTGTCCCTTATGACAAGGTCAAACTCTTGTAGCAAGAGGATCCAACGTATCAGCCTTGATTTAGCATCCTTTTTCGCAAAAAGGTGGCGAAGAGCTGAATGGTCTGTATATTCAATAACTGGAGAACCGATTAAATAAGACCGGAATTTTTCAAGTGCAAACACAACTGCTAAAAACTCTTTTTCCGTTGTTGTGTAGTTTAGTTGGGCCTCATTTAGTGTTCGGCTAGCGTAATAAATCACGTGCGACATCTTATTAATGTGCTGTCCAAGAACAGCACCAATGGCAAAGTCTGATGCGTCGCACATAATATCGAAAGGATGTGTCCAGTCTGGAGATGAAAGAATGGGCGCAGAAATTAGGGAGTGTTTTAATGACTCGAATGCTTCCATACAAGTTGAGTCGAAATCAGATGTTGTGTCCTTGGCCAATAAGAGAGTCAAGAGTCTAGCAATTTTGCTAAAATCCTTAATGAACCGTCTATAAAAACCGGCATGGCTAAGGAAAGCTCGGATGTCTTTGACGTATTTAGGAGGAGGAAGATTAGAAATGACTTCAATTTTTGCTCTATCAACCTCTATGCCGTTTTGCGAGATGACATGTCCTAAGACAATGCCTTCTCGTACCATAAAGTGGCACTTCTCCCAATTTAAAGTTAGGTTCTTATCCCTACAGCGGGTAAGAACTGCGTCAAGATGTAGTAAACACTCGTCGAAGGAGTCACCAAAAATAGAGAAATCATCCATAAAGATCTCCAAAAACTTTTCAACCATGTCTGAAAAGATCCCCATCATACACCGCTGAAATGTAGCGGGTGCATTGCATAACCCAAAGGGCATGCGACGATAAGCGAAAGTGCCAAAAGGATAAGTAAATGTGGTCTTGTCTTGATCCTCTTTGGCGATGGGGACTTGGTTATAACCGGAATAGCCATCCAAAAAGCAATAGAACTCGTGCCCTGCCAATCGTTCTAGCATTTGGTCAATAAAAGGTAAAGGAAAGTGGTCTTTCCTTGTCGCGGCATTGAGTTTTCGATAGTCGATGCAAACTCGCCACCCAGTTCGGGTGCGAGTAGGAATTAACTCATTTGCCTCATTGGTAATGACCGTGATGCCCGATTTCTTTGGCACAACATGAATGGGGATAACCCATTGGCTATCCGAGATAGAGTAAATGATACCACTATCAAGACATTTAACAATCTCCTTCTTGACAGCCTCTTTCATAATGGGGTTGTGGCGTCTTTGTGGATCCCTTACCGGCTTGGCATCATCCATCAAGTGTATATGATGTTCGACTATAAGGGGACTAATCCCCTTGATGTCCGCCATAGACCAGCCAAAAGCTTGCCGATTATTTTGTAAGACCATTAAAAGGGCCTTCTCTTGCTCGAGAGCTAGAGAAGCCGATATGATGACGGGTAGGGTCTCATTCTCACCTAGATAAGCATATTTTAGGTGCGATGGCAAAAGATTTAGTTCGAGTTTAGGAGGTGAAACAATAGATGGTAACAATAGAGTAACTGTTTCAAACTCGAAGGATTCCATCAAAAGTTCAAATCGAGTGTACGCAACCGAGTCGGATGGTTCAACTAACTCATCCGAAAAAGCAAAAGACTCAAACTCGGGTGGTAAGTCTTCAAAATTGTCTACAAAGGTGAAACACTCATAATCGTTGTCCGCCGTGAAAGCTGTGTCGGATTCTAGGAGGAACGCGCTAGTGGCGTCAACATTGCTGTGATCAAACATAAAATTTTCGAACTCACAGTTCTCCTCCGCGATCTCATTGATCGAGCAAACATCAAGTACGCTAGAATTAGGCTCGCAAGGCTGACTTCCCAACTTGAAAATGTTGATTTCAACTGTCATATTGCCAAAAGATAGATTCATTGAACTGTTACGACAATTGATCACCGCGTTGGAAGTCGTAAGGAATGGTCGACCAAGTATCACCGGAATTTGACTCCGAGGGTTAGCGACAGGTTGTGTATCCATAACAATAAAGTCTACGGGGAAAATGAAATCCCCAACTCTAATTAACACATCCTCCAACTCTCCTCTAGGATGGGTGATTGATCGGTCGGCCATTTGGAGAGTACAATAAGTGGGCTTAAGCTCTCTAATGCCTAATTGCTCGTACACAGAATAAGGTAGCAAATTGACACTAGCACCAAGATCTAACAGTGCTCTATTGATGTTCTTTTCCCCAATTGTTATCGAAATAGTAGGACAACCGGGGTCCTTGTGCTTTTGGGGTAAAGATTGGACAAGAGCATCGCTAACAGCATTAGCCACGAAAACTTTCTTTGGTACTTGTGACTTCCTCTTTTTGGTGCATAAGTCATTTTTGCATATGAAGGAACTTATTGGATTGCATCCAAAAGAGGGATATTTATGCTAACATGTTTGAACAACTCGAAAATCTTCTCCATTTGTGGAGTTGGTTTATTGGATCTCAACCGGTTTGGAAAAGGTACATTTTGAAAAGTTGTTGAGTCCAATTTTTGCGGATCAGATTGTGGAGTTGGAATGGATCCCCGTGTAGATGTGTTCGTGTTGTGAGAAGTGGGTCCGTTCGAGCTAGAATAGGTAGAGCCATGTGAAGGATGAAGAATAGACTCTAAAGAAGAAGAAGAAGGTGAAGAAGATGAAGAAGGACCACCGGCAGGGGTGTCATTGTTAATACCCACATTATTTTGCAACACTTTTCCGGATCTCAACATGGTCACAGCATTTACGTTATGATTTTGCTGTTGATATGCAACATGTGCATGACCGGGATTTGGCAGTGGTTAAGATGGGAGCTTTCCCTTTTCTCGCTCGCTCAATGCTGCATTGAGTTGTGCAATTTGTGCCTCAATAGATTTGATACTTTGATCGTGTGAGGCACTGTTTTGCACCAAAGATTGAATAGAAGTCTCTAATCTTGCTGCAGATTGTGTAAATTTCTTTAGGAAAGCATCTAGACTTCTTTCGAGCGAGCTAACCTTGTCATTATTAGGTTGAACAAAATTGTTTGGCGGGTAAGAATTGTTAGGCACAAAATTGTTCACTTGATTAGGATAAGGCTGCTGTTGGAAAAGTTGCTGAAATTGAGTTTGTGGAGGTGCTTGTTGTTGTGGAGGAGGAGGCCTTTGAAAATTGTTATTTCCTTTGAATTGTTGATTTTGGTTCCAAGCGAAATTTGGGTGACTTCTCCAACCCGGATTATATGTCGAAGAGTATGTTTCGTTTCTTTGTCGTTGCTGAAAGGCAGCATTGACTTGATCGTACCCTTGAGTAGATGGATTGTAAGGACACTCTTCGGTGAAATGCGATGGATCCGAACAACAAGCACAAACAGTTCGTGGAGGCACAACAGGGGAAGGAGAAGACGATGAGATTTTGGTCTCAATCGCTTCTAGCTTTTTCGTAAGAGCGGCCATCTCGGCCTTCATAGCAATCGACATATCTAAGTGATGTATGCCTGCCCTAGACTGACCACTAGAAGATGATGTGGTCTTGGTGCTCTCCCACTGAATTGTTTGTTCACTAAGATCCTCAAGAAACTGTCATGCTTCCTCACTAGATTTGGATAGAAAGTGACATTGACAAATGATTTCTAGCAACTGCTTCGTTGCTGGGTTCAATCCCTCGTATAATGTTTGGCAAAGTTGCCAATTTTCGATCCCATGGTGAGGGCATTGAACGAGTAGGTCTTTGAATCTTTCAAAACACTTCCAAAATGGTTCGGAAGGAAGCTGGGAAAATTGTATAATCTCATTACGGATTCTAGCAGTTTTGTGATGAGGATAGAACTTTTTAAGAAAATCTTTCACAAACTCGTCCCAATTTTTAATTGAATGTGATACTGTGCTGTATGACCACTTCTCGGCTAAGTCACATAAGGTGAAAGGAATGACCCTTAGCCTTATAGCGTCATCACTTAATTGGGTAGTTTTCATCATGGCGCAAACGTTTTGGAATTTATTGGTAAAGATATAGGCATCTTCGGATTCCAAACCATGAAACTTAGGCAGCATATTGATGAAGTGGGGTTTGATCTCGAAATTGTCCCCATTTGCCGGTGGAAGGGAAAGACAAGTAAGTAGGGCGGTGTGGATTGGGTAGAAGAGATCCTGGAGCGCGACTCGTGTGGGCGCTTCAACAGGCGGGTGATTCGGGTTATTCGCACCTAACGGAGGTGGAATCAGTCCCGTGGGTAAAGTGTTGTTGGGATTATATCCCGACATACCTTCGGAAGAAGAATTTGAAGGTGGAGGTAAGGAGGTGGACGGAATTTCGACTTCGGAGTCGAAAGGTTCGTCGGTCGGTACCAACGAAACACGGACTAATCGGGCGCTAGTGTCTCTAGTCCAACCGGACATACACGTAAGGAGGTAGTGTAGTCAAAAAAAATGAAAAACAGAATGTGGGGGTAAGAAAATGTCAATGAGAAGAAAGTGAAGGATGGTGGGGTGCAAGGATTTTACGCGATAAGTTGCAAGTTTTTATAAAAGATTTTTTCTTTTTCCCCTTTTTTTTATTTGGAACTGTTTGCAAAAAAAAAAGATTTTTGATAAAGGGCTAAGACACACTTTCGATCAACCAAAAATGCACAATCAGGCCTAGATCTAGGGTCACCTAGGTCAGCTAGACAGCTCCTAACTGTTCCAAAGGGCTAGAGATAGGACCTCAAACCGCCTCTTCACCGCTAATTGCGGCCAGATAAGTGCCAAGTAAGTGGTAAGGAATCACAGTAGTGGGCCTGATTAATAACCACTAGCCTTTGACACACTTGCCTAGACACCGCAAAGTCAGGTTAGGATAAACGGTCGATACCTATAACTAGTCCTCTGTCCTATTGAGCTCGAAGTTCTTAGGACTGAGTCTAGTATTTTTTAATTAAAGATTGGTCAATGCAAATGCCTTATGTGATTTCTAAGGTCCTGGGAAGAGTGATGAAATCCCCCACCCAATCTGAATTGGTCAAAAGCCCCTTAAAGTCCGATTAAAGTATGCAAAACAGTAAATCACTTGCAATAATAAAAAATAATTTATTTTTCAGCGCGGCGCAAAGAATCCTGCAGAAGATCTGTTATTGAGAAGGGAGAAGATATTTTTTTTATGCGCAAAAACTCCTGCAGGAAATTTGGCAAAAGATATATCGGGAGATTTTAGAGGAGAGAGAAAATATCTTACAGTGCAAATTTGGTCAACAGATGAGGTCACCAGAGCGCGGATCCGCAACCCAAGTGTGTTCCTACCGCGTTTCCGTGGTTGAATCCAAGGCACGGATCCCCAGAAAAAATTCTATATGATGAAGTCGTTAGGTCACCGCCCTTCCGCGGTCTAAGGTAGGGTTAGGCCGCGTTTTCGCGGTCGGATGGAGGTTTCAAATCCCGAGAATTTTTCCTTCCCTCTGTTTTGATTTCCCCTATTTTTCATATCTTTATTTTCCTGTTTTGATCTCTGAAATTTTCCAGATCCGAGATTCTTCGCTGTTCCTGCAAAATTCAAATGATAAACCCTTCAAACAATAAAAAAAAAAGATAAATTTTTTTTTACTTTTTATATTTTCATATTTTATGATTTTTTTTAAATTAGATTAATCCGAAATTGCAAAAAGAAAATTTTACGCCATCCCCGACAACGGCGCCATTTGATTTAGAGGGATTTTTACGATCAAAAATATATTACCGCAATCAAGAACGACGTCGCTTTGCAGCTAGCCGGTGAGTACGGGTCGGTCCACAGGGATGGTGTTAATTTCCTAAATGTTCTTACGAGCTAATTCCGATGGGTGTCGGATCTTCTAATTAAATCTAAAAACTAAGTTATATGAGGATTAAGAAACTTGCTAGGATTAGGTCTAGGTAAAGTTTGGTAAGATTAAATTTCACACCTCTTCCAATACCCCAAATTAAATCTTTTTAGGAGTTATAGAAATTATTAGTAAAGGGGATTAGGATGATTGGAAGAAACGATATTTCTTCCTCTAGATCCTTGTCCGTCCTTTCTTAATAATTACCCTAACTTTCATGGAAGACATGCATGTCCGGTCTTTTATACTACGGTTTCACCGTTACCTCATGGGTAGGGTGCCGTAGGGAGCGGATCATGCATGCATGCATGAAGTTCTAATTATTGCAATTGATTGGGCACAAAAGAGATGAGAGATCTTCATCTCTCAAACTCTTCCCTATTCCCAACCCTAACAAGCGAGGAAATTACTCGCTCATTAAGGGATCTATTAAAAACATCATTTTTATTTTGTTTTTAGATATAAGAGATTAATTTCCTACTGCAGTTTAAGAAATTCTACACTAGATTAAACTAAGGCAAGTGAATAATTTATCTAGGGCAAGAATTAATTATAGATCTAAGGCAGAAATTAAAAGAAACTTACAGAATGATGCTCTCAAAAACATCAAAGAAATCTGAATTTTATTTATAAAAAAGAGGCATACCCTAATACAATATTTAGAGTTCCTATTTATAGAGGATAGGAACCCTAGGGTTACAATTGACTCGCATATCTGTTTTTACAAAAATACCCCCTAAGAAAAGACCTATTCACCGATCCGCGCACCGCCTACAAAAATTCCACAGACACGGGCAGAAGACGGCCGCGGAACCGCGGCCCGAGGCCTGGTTTGGCCGCGGTTCCGCGGCCCAATGAGAGGATCATAGGCTAAAAATTTGTGGGCTGCTTCTGGGCTTCTTGGGCTTTTTATTTATTTGGTTCTTTATGCAATTTGGCTTTTCCAGTTTTTCCAGATCTCCCAGTGAATTGTCGTGGACTTTTCCCGTTGCTTTGAGATGAAATCTTAGATCTTGCGTTGCCTTGTATATTGTGAACTGTTCTTCGTCTAGGCTTGACTAAGATCCTTCTATTTGTTGGTCAAAAGTCCCTCTTTTGTATCGTCTTTTGTCTTTTTCACTGTTTTCGCTCCAAAAACCTGTAACCTGTGCTATGTAGCAGACATGGGTCAAAAGCACCTGTTTTATTGTAAAATGCATAAGAATGTGGAATGTAATAATGCAAGAATATGATATGAACATCCACCATGTGTTTTCTCGGTTCTGAGATTGATTATGTGATACCCGAGGCGAGGAGTGGACGAGGCCGTTTGCGGGTACATGGTGGACCCGGTATGGTACTCCGGGACAAGAAAGGTATGTCGATGGATTGGACGATGAGCCTGGCAGGGGATGTGCACTGCCTACCGGTGATAGTATTTTGACTCGTCGGATATCTGGAGGATACCGACCGGAGTCGAGAGAAAGTTATGGGCCGATCCGTTCTGCCGGAGCCCAAGGGCCGATCCCGCAGATTGACGGAGCCCGAGATATGAGGATTTGCGTGTCGATGCTGGACACGGGTTTCATGATGTTTCGAGTGCTGATGTGAGACACTCCGGTTCCATGATTTTGATGTGTCGCGAGGGACACACGTTGATTTATATCCTCATTTTTACATGCATATGTTTTCATGATATTTATATGCATGATGTTATTGTGTCATTGGTCGACACGTAGATGAGATCCATATGCATACAGGCACTGATTATGGTTGGATGAGATCCACTTGCTGATAGGCATTGATTATGTTGTTGGCACATATGTAGATACGGTCACCCTAAATATTATAGTACTACCTTTATGATATAGTTGACCTAGGAATCATTGTTTATTTTGATTTCTATATGTTGATATTTTCTACTCACGAGTTGGCAACTCACCTCCGTTGTGCCTCAGTTCTTGCAGGTTTTCCGCATAGATCAGTAGCGGCATCGCTGGTACACAGCTGTTTTCGGGTGTTTTGCTTTGGTAAGTGGTACATATTGGATCGTGTCACTCTTGTATTATTATTCCTATTGTATCTATTCAACTCCATCAAATCAGAAACTAGTATTTGTATATGTCGAAAACTTAGAAGACTTGTAATTGCGAGACTTGAGCGATGGGTTTTCTGATCGCTTTTGGGGTTGATGTCTTGCTTTACTTTATTTCCTTATGTGGATCTTCGCCGTTGGGCGTCGTATATATTTATACTTGTGGTGGTTGTTTCCGCCGTTGGGCGTGTTTTGCTCCCGTTTGGGGATACTTTCTTTTTATTCTTGGTTGTACCCGTTTCGAGGCTAGTTTTTACAAAGGAGGTACTGCCGAAATTTTTATGAAAACAAAAGAAAAGAAAAGAAAAATAAGTTTAAGGTTTTGTACTTAAGGTTTCCAAGTGTTGTATAAATGTTTTCATTACTTACTTCTATTGGAAGGTTTAGATTTTTGGGTTTTCGGCTTACTTAGGTTACGTTACGCCTGTAAACATTGTGTAATTTAAGTGTCGGTCACGAGCTAATATTTCGGGTCGTGACACATTGCTACACCTCCACTCTCCATTGCTAGCAACCTTGGAGCGTCGGTTTCCTCGCTTGGCGAGGCTGAAGCTTGCGCCATTTCCCTCAGGTGGATCTGTTAGTTGTATGTATGCCCTAGAGGCCAGTATTGTACAGATCATGTATATTATATTGGATGCTTGGACATATATAGAGATGACTTTCTTGCTCGATATGATAGTATGCTATCTGGTTACTCTTTATCTTAACATGTACACTAGTCTCTTTATACTGTCTTATAGTTACATGTTGGTAAAGCCCTTAGGATATGTACTTGACTACCTGGACTGTGATGCAGATCATACTAGTGGGGACATGGTAGTCCATAAGTACATCCTTCAAGGTCCCTAGTCGTGGGTGTATCGAGACAGGGCATCGATATACCAGAGTAGACTAGCGTATACGCTTCTCGACCCATGAGATGGGCGATGGATGATCCCATATCCATTGGTGTTTGACATCAGAGATGGTATACGGGTGCTCAGTGGAGACTGAGTACACTGGACGGACTCGCCGAGAACTCCCAGATGGTATTATACCTCACGTCAGATGGCAGTTCTCAGGTGACACTTGTACAGGTTAGTCTGTAGACCCGAGATCGTCATAGAGTCTTGTGTGATTCCCACTGTGCTTTGATCTCCACCTTACCACGTCCATGAGGGCGTGCAAAACGGTGGTCTTTGGGTACAGTCCCGAGTCACATGGAGGCAATGAGCGATAGGAGGGGTTTCGTCTCTCCCGGTATTGGGGGTTGATGATGCGCAGTGCTCGATTGGCCGTAGCAGGGAAGTCCCTGGCCAGGGCTGATCAGAGATTTGCTGGTAAGTGTTACCAGTAGTTTCTCGACCTGTTACGAGCCTCACATCGGCACGACTTATCGGGTTATTGGGGTCTGACGTTTACCACCCCTAGACTTGATATGCGACATATCAGACGAAGAGACCGGACTGTACGGTAAGTGTTACTGGTCGGATTCGCAGGAGTGTGAGCAGGCTAGCTCGTCGATCTTCTGATCGCTCAATACCCGGGTGGCCGTTATGTTTAGCAGACCGCTTGCGGCTTGTGGATGCTTGATATGATCATCATCTGCTACCGGCGTATTGACGAGTCTTTAGAGTCCTACACAGAGGTTTCCTAGCTCAAGCGAAACGAAATAGGAGTACATATAAGATATGTGCGGGACCGAGAATAATGCGTGTATGTGATACCGTATTTGATTCTCGCGATTAATGTTTCGATTGGTTGTATATGATATAACCTAGTTATCGAATCGAAGATCGATTCGATAAGTCGATACATTGAATACTAGTCGGTCATGTGCGACATGACCGGATCATTGAATCAAGTATTGATTTAATGATTTAATGTATAATTATATATTTGATATATTACTTTGCATTAACTAGTATTGGTTCACTTTAAACGGATTTTTCTCACTTGATGCACATTGTATATGTGATATGCTTTCGTGCACATTTTTGTATCATGTTTGATGATACTTGATCATTTAGTTAAGTGTATAGAATTAATCCATGGTTAATTTGATAATTAGGGTTTTACATATTCATTTATTTATTTGTTTGTTTATTTATTTATTTGAAATGGATTAAGATAAGAATGGTGGCTTTATTTGTTTTATGTTGAAGCTTCATGAAGCTTTGACTTTGCTAACCATTCTTGTCTTCATGCTTAACGCTAACCCACTCAAATGACCATGGTTTATTCTCTACACTTAACCCTAGTTTAAGTTATGATAAGTATTGATTTTCTATTTTCTTTTTATATAGAACTTATCATAACCATCATCTTCTTCTTCTTCTTCAAGCTTGCTACATCAATGGCAACTTGAGTTTTAGTGAGAGAAATCCAAATCAAAAGTGAACCCACCTCCTATTTCTTCATCCTCTACCTCTTGCCAAGTGGTTTTGGGTGTTTTCTTCACAAGTTTCACTACTTGGTGAAGTCGGAGCTTGAACTAGTGCAACCTCGACGTAGATTGTCTTTGACACGAAGCCGACGAACTATTCCGCTCACTTCTCCGATGAAGCCGTCGCGAGAGTCCGAGGTTCGTGATGGACAGCGAGGGCATGACCACGTGGAGCTAAGGAGGTGGAAATCCGGATCTACAAAGGTTGTAGCATCTAACCTATAGTTAAATAGATAACTAGTTTTCGGTTTCGCCTAAACATCTAGTAAACGATCCGTGTTAGGGTTTCTCGGCACCAATAATTTTTGAAATTGGCATGTTCGATGCCTTGTGAGACCTCCTTAGGATGCCTAGGAACCCTACAGTGGTATCAGAGCCTAGCTAGAGCCTTAGGCGAAGTCTAGACGAAGTTTGAAGTCCGGACGAACCCGAAACCCATATACCCATGAGCTCTCTGGAAATTTTCTAAAATCTGGGATTTTTTAATATTAAAAATGTCTAAAAAATTCAGTAAAGAATTATAAGAATTACGATGCAAAATATTTCATATGAACAGTTCCTTAAGCCGCGGAACCGCGGCAGAAGCATGGCTTCTGCCGCTGTTCCGCGCTCAAAAGGTGACGTCAGCCATACTTAATTGCACAGTAATTCCTGATAAATTCTACTGAGTTTTCTGGGTATTTTTAAATTGACTCTAAGATTGAGTGCTCTGGGGTTAAATTGGGAATCGACGATTCGATCGGAATATCAAACTTTGTCTAAGTGTTTTTCCAGATAACTGTAGAATATGTTAAAGAGTTCGACCGGATATAAATACCCAAGTTTTCCCCTGCCGGAATAATTCCAAGTGTTGGATTTTTCTGTGGTTAAAAGACGTTCTGAGTAGTGCAAGTAACGCGATGGTCCCTCTAGAAGACAACAAACCTTAACTCGATTATGTGACCGTCTTGAACTGCCCTTTGAACCTTCGGGTTTGGGGGAGTACGGCGTGCCACATGTGAGGCGTTGGCTTGACCCTTCTACGGCTGGACCGTTGGTACTGAGGCATGAAGTGAATGTTTTTGAACCTATTTCATGTGTTGATCGGTGTCGGGAAAACTTGGGTGTTCGAATGTTCGATCGGAAAGTTTAATATATTCTATTTATCCGGAATTGGATACAATAATTGGAATTCACAAACAGTTATGAGATAACTGGATGAATGTTATAAATCTAGCAGTTTAGTCCCATACGATATTGAAAAGAGTTTTCGATAATGAGACTAAAATGCGGGGTTTGTAACTGTCAGGCATGTGATGTCTAAAGAGGTTGCGGATTCCAACTGTTGTAGTTTTACACTTTCTTTTCTGTGACCGTAAGTGTAATATGTGATATCGCCGGTTTCGTTGCTATATGTCAACGACAATTGGGATGGACATATTTACTTACGTTGATGACATGTGATGTTATGTGTTGCTGGATATGTTATATTGGATCGTCGTGTTTGAATAGCCGGGGGTTTTTATATGAGATGAGTGTTTTCTATTTTCATTCATGTAAAAACTTGTATGTAATATTCTTTTATTTGGGGCACTTCCAGGTAGCGAAAGTTGTCACCCTTTGTATATTATTTACTCTTCCGCATTAGGATAGACCCAAGGAGGGGAGCATAAGTAACCGGGTTCTGGGGTCCAGTGGGAGACCAACTCGAGGAGTCGAGTCCGGGTCTCCTAACCCTAGAATTGGCAGGGTTGCTTGCCGCTCTCGTAGGGGTCTAGGGGTATGGGATTGGCTATTCATCACGACCGTGGAATCCGTGTTTTATACTGGCTCGTATTAAAAACACGGACGTCCTAGTATATCCAATATTTCATATGTTTATTCTGCTGCGATATCTGTGTTGTGACTCTGTGATGGATATAGTATATAGTATATATATGATATATTATATAGACGTTACTTATGTTTTACACCCGCGCTAGCCCTGCCCTGCTCTGTCGTTAGTTACCTAACCTAACGGTGCACGAGGGGACATCGAGGCGAATGCGGATGGCATAAGTGTACGTCATATCTATCTGTGATGTTTAGGTATTAAATGATGGGACTTCATTAATGTGATTAATGAAAGTTAAGAAACCTAAGATGTTGTGGAATCGAATTTTAAATTAAAACAGGTAGCTACAGTTCTTGCTTTGCACAGCGGTATATATGATATACCCTGCACCTTATTCGATGAGGAAAGGACCGAGATCCCTTCACCGGGAGTGACTCCTTTAGCAGTAACTGGCAGATGCTACACACTCGGTTTGGCTTTGATTGCTTTTAAGAGTTTTTGCTTTGCACAGTGATATATATGATATATTCCGCACCTCATTCGACGAGGAAAGGGCCGACGATCCCTTCGCCGGGAGTGACCCCTTTAGCAAAACTGGAAAAGCCTCAAAATCACTCCATTTCAAAACTTCATTTGATTCTACAACGATATCAAGTTCATTACGCTCATGGTTTTATGAAAACCTGTGTAGCCCTCCGTCATTTTAGATAAGTACTAGTTAGTATTCGTGCTGCGGTTGTTTGGCATGCGTCAAGGCGTAGTGTACGGTAGCTAACTAGTGCTCATTTGCTAGCATACGATGCGATTGGATTAGGGTATTCGCACGGCGTTGTTTGGCATGCGTCAAGGGTCATGCGGGTGGGTTTAATTCAATCAAGAAATGTACGGGTTGAACTTGACTAGCGGACTATGGGTTGTTTGGCATGCGTCAAGGTCATAGCACGCTAGGGGCAAAATATTATCGGGAATTTCAAGTGTTGAAATTTGCAATGAGATTGCATACCTTCTATGAGATAGTTGGATCCCGATACCCACTGCGAGTAAGAGTTACTCCTGGGAGAGTTTTACACATTACAATTAGCCGATCAAGTAGGTGTCTAGAAAGGTGTTAACGAGGTTACGCCTCTGGAAAAACGAGGTTTACAGTAATTAGGTTCGTGCGAAAGCACGGGGGACCTCCCTCAAAGTACCGACACTGGCCTGGCTGAAAGATTGGCGAACCTGTAGTGTGTAATTAATCCCGGCTAGTCTTTCCTTTTAGGGTTTGAAGGAAGATTTGATAAAAAGCAGTGGGAGCCATCCTGATTAGATAAGATAATAACCAATCTGATCTTGCACGAGCTTACGCTAAAGTGTTTTCTTCTCTCTCTCTCCAGGTAGCGACCATTTCATGCCTTAATAAAGATAATAATATGGATGTATTGACCGAACCCGCATGTACTACTGTGCTGGGGAACGTTGGTTCCATTCTAACCTATAAGAGTTATAGGACTGAACAGGATTTAGGGGAATACCAGGATTCCCATGCCACCCGAATGAAGAAAGTACATGTTGATGCATTTTCTTCGGGTGTGTTCGTTACAGAGAACTGTTTCTCCATTTGCTCCACGTCCTGGGTATTAGATACCGGGTCAGGATCCCATATATGTAATCAGTTACATGGGCTTAGGAAAGGTAGAGAACTTGGAGAAGGTGATAAAGACATTAGAGTTGGAAATGGTGCAATTGTTGCAGCTAAGACTGTCGGGGAATATCACCTTGAATTACCAACCGGTAATACATTGGTTCTGAACAAATGCTATTACATGCCGAACCTGATTTGCAACATTATATCGGTTTCTTTATTGAGTAAAGAGGGATATAATTTTGTATTACAGGATAATGTTATGAACATTTTCCGTAACCAAAAGTTGGTTGGATCAGGCACGTTGTGCAATGGCATTTATGTTCTAAACCAATCAACAGTTCTGAGCATAACAAACACACACAAGAGGAAGAGTTCGGAACTGAACGAATCCTTCTTGTGGCATTGTAGACTGGGTCACATCAATGCGACACGATTGGCTAAGTTGCATAAGGATGGATATTTAAATCCGTTTGAATTTACATCTTATGACACTTGCCAATCATGTCTCAAAGGCAAGATGACCAAAGCTCCGTTTACGGGACACGGAGAAAGAGTTACCGAACTCTTAGGACTGATACATAGTGATGTATGCGGTCCTATGTCTACACATGCCAGGGATGGTTCTTCATACTTCATTACATTCACTGACGATCTCTCTAGATTCGGATATGTGTTCCTGATGAAACACAAATCAGAAGCTTTTGAGAAATTTAGGGAATATAAAAAAGAAGTTGAGAACCAAACCGGAAAAAGTATTAAAATCCTACGATCTGATCGGGGAGGGGAATACTTGAGCAATGAATTCCTGGACTTCCTAAAAGAGAATGGGATTCTCTCTCAGCTGACTCCTCCATATACACCACAGCACAACGGTGTATCTGAACGGAGAAACCGCACCCTATTAGATATGGTGCGCTCAATGATGAGTACAGCTGAGTTACCTATTTCCTTTTGGGGACATGCGCTTGAGACAGCCATGGACCTATTGAATAGAGTTCCTACCAAATCAGTGCCTACCACTCCATATAAGATATGGAAAGGGAAGAGACCACATCTTAATTATATTAAGATATGGGGTTGTCCAGCCTATGTCAAAAGACAAAATCCGGACAAACTCGAGGCAAGATCTGTTTTATGTAAGTTTGTAGGATATCCCAAAAATTCACAAGGGTATATCTTCTACCACCCCGAGGAACAAAAGGTGTTTGTTTCTCGACATGCCACTTTCTTAGAAAAAGGTTTTCTTATGAAACAGATAAGTGGCATTGAGGTAGAACTGGAAGAGGTTCCAGCGACACAGACTACAACAGAAGATTTGGTTGAACCAGAGGATTCCGTAGTTCCCGATGAACCCCAGCCACTCCGCCGATCTAGTAGGGTTCCTCGCCAACCTGAGAGATACTACGGTTTTCTCATGGATGGAGGGAGCGAGGATTGCATCATGGAGGATGATGACCCAACTAGCTTCGAGCAGGCCATCACGAGTAGGGACTCAGTGAAATGGCTGGATGCTATGCGGTCCGAGATGGAATCCATGTACACCAACAAAGTATGGACTTTGGAAATTGCTCCTGAAGGGGTAAAACCCATTGGGAGCAAGTGGATCTTTAAGAAGAAACTTGGTGTAGATGGGAAAGTAGAGACTTTCAAAGCTAGACTTGTAGCAAAAGGTTTTCGTCAAAGACCAGGTGTGGACTATGACGAAACCTTTTCTCCAGTGGCTATGCTTAAATCCATCCGGATCATGCTTGCCATCGCTGCATATCACGACTACGAAATCTGGCAAATGGATGTTAAGACCGCCTTTCTAAATGGTGATTTAGAAGAGTGCGTGTACATGACTCAGCCAAAGGGCTTCGTAGACAGTGGGAGCAGCGGGAAGGTGTGCAAGCTGCTTAAATCCATTTATGGATTAAAGCAAGCATCGCGGAGTTGGAACATCTGCTTTGATGTCGTTATCAAAGAGTTTGATTTCGTCAAAAATCCAGATGAACCTTGTATCTACAAGAAGGTGGCAGAGAGTAAGGTTGTCTTCCTCGTATTGTACGTGGACGACATACTCTTGATAGGAAATGATATTCCTATGCTGCAAGCGGTCAAGCTCTTCTTATCACAAAGATTCTCAATGAAAGATCTTGGTGATGCCTCCTGCATATTGGGAATTAGGATCTATAGAGATAGATCCTAACGGATTTTGGGATTGTCCCAATCCAGGTACATTGACACCATACTAAAGAGGTTTAGTATGGAAGAGTCCAAGCGTGGGAACTTGCCCATGATCTCTGGAGTCACTCTCTCCAAAGAGATGTCTCCCAAGACTGATTTGGAGAGAGCTCGCATGCAAGGGATACCCTATGCTTCGGCAGTAGGCTCTATCATGTATGCGATGCTATGTACCAGACCCGATGTAGCATACTCACTAAGTATAGTGAGCAGGTATCAAGCTGATCCTGGAGAGAGTCACTGGACAGCTGTGAAGAGCATTCTCAAGTACTTGCGAAGGACTAGAGATATGTTCTTGGTGTATGGTAACGGAGAACTCCAAGTGGAGTCCTTTACCGATTCCAGCTTCCAGAGTGATAAGGACGACTCTAAGTCGCAGTCGGGTTTTGTCTTTACCTTTTACGGAGGGGCGGTTAGCTGGAAGAGTTCCAAGCAGGAAACCGTGGCAGACTCGACGATGGAGGCTGAATACATCGCTGCCAACGATGCTGCCAAAGAGGCTGTCTGGACCAAGAAGTTCATTACTGAACTTGGAGTGGTTCCATCCATTGAGCATCGAATACCTTTGTATTGCGATAACAATGGAGCGGTGGCTTTGGCCAAGGAACCCAGGTCCCATCAGCGATCCAGGCATATTCTGAGGCGGTATCACCTGATCCGGGGATAGTTGATCGACGGGAGATCGAGGTCAGGAGGGTTGACACGAAGAATAACACGGCGGATCCACTCACGAAGGTCATTCCCCAGATACAGTTTGAGAGACTCTTCGGGATGCTCGGTATGCGATACTACAGCAGCTGGCCCTAGTGCAAGTGGGAGATTGTTAGTTGTATGTATGCCCTAGAGGCCAGTATTGTACAGATCATGTATATTATATTGGATGCTTGGACATATATAGAGATGACTTTCTTGCTCGATATGATAGTATGCTATCTGGTTACTCTTTATCTTAACATGTACACTAGTCTCTTTATACTGTCTTATAGTTACATGTTGGTAAAGCCCTTAGGATATGTACTTGACTACCTGGACTGTGATGCAGATCATACTAGTGGGGACATGGTAGTCCATAAGTACATCCTTCAAGGTCCCTAGTCATGGGTGTATCGAGACAGGGCATCGATATACCAGAGTAGACTAGCGTATACGCTTCTCGACCCATGAGATGGGCGATGGATGATCCCATATCCATTGGTGTTTGACATCAGAGATGGTATACGGGTGCTCAGTGGAGACTGAGTACACTGGACGGACTCGCCGAGAACTCCCAGATGGTATTATACCTCACATCAGATGGCAGTTCTCAGGTGACACTTGTACAGGTTAGTCTGTAGACCCGAGATCGTCATAGAGTCTTGTGTGATTCCCACTGTGCTTTGATCTCCACCTTACCACGTCCATGAGGGCGTGCAAAACGGTGGTCTTTGGGTACAGTCCCGAGTCACATGGAGGCAATGAGCGATAGGAGGGGTTTCGTCTCTCCCGGTATTGGGGGTTGATGATGCGCAGTGCTCGATTGGCCGTAGCAGGGAAGTCCCTGGCCAGGGCTGATCAGAGATTTGCTGGTAAGTGTTACCAGTAGTTTCTCGACCCGTTACGAGCCTCACATCGGCATGACTTATCGGGTTATTGGGGTCTGACGTTTACCACCCCTAGACTTGATATGCGACATATCAGATGAAGAGACCGGACTGTACGGTAAGTGTTACTGGTCGGATTCGCAGGAGTGTGAGCGGGCTAGCTCGTCGATCTTCTGATCGCTCAATACCCGGGTGTCCGTTACGTTTAGCAGACCGCTTGCGGCTTGTGGATGCTTGATATGATCATCATCTGCTACCGGCGTATTGACGAGTCTTTAGAGTCCTACACAGAGGTTTCCTAGCTCAAGCGAAACGAAATAGGAGTACATATAAGATATGTACGGGACCGAGAATAATGCGTGTATGTGATACCGTATTTGATTCTCGCGATTAATGTTTCGATTGGTTGTATATGATATAACCTAGTTATCGAATCGAAGATCGATTCGATAAGTCGATACATTGAATACTAGTCGGTCATGTGCGACATGACCGGATCATTGAATCAAGTGTTGATTTAATGATTTATTGTATAATTATATATTTGATATATTACTTTGCATTAACTAGTATTGGTTCACTTTAAACGGATTTTTCTCACTTGATGCACATTGTATATGTGATATGCTTTCGTGCACATTTTTGTATCATGTTTGATGATACTTGATCATTTAGTTAAGTGTATAGAATTAATCCATGGTTAATTTGATAATTAGGGTTTTACATATTCATTTATTTATTTATTTGTTTATTTATTTATTTGAAATTGATTAAGATAAGAATGGTGGCTTTATTTGTTTTATGTTGAAGCTTCATGAAGCTTTGACTTTGCTAACCATTCTTGTCTTCATGTTTAACCCTAACCCACTCAAATGACCATGGTTTATTCTCTACACTTAACCCTAGTTTAAGTTATGATAAGTATTGATTTTCTATTTTCTTTTTATATAGAACTTATCATAACCATCATCTTCTTCTTCTTCTTCAAGCTTGCTACATCAATGGCAACTTGAGTTTTAGTGAGAGAAATCCAAATCAAAAGTGAACCCACCTCCTATTTCTTCATCCTCTACCTCTTGCCAAGTGGTTTTGGGTGTTTTCTTCACAAGTTTCACTACTTGGTGAAGTCGGAGCTTGAACTAGTGCAACCTCGACGTAGATCGTCTTTGACACGAAGCCGACGAACTATTCCGCTCACTTCTCCGATGAAGCCGTCGCGAGAGTCTGAGGTTCGTGATGGACAGCGAGGGCATGACCACGTGGAGCTAAGGAGGTGGAAATCCGGATCTACAAAGGTTGTAGCATCTAACCTATAGTTAAATAGATAACTAGTTTTCGGTTTCGCCTAAACATCTAGTAAACGATCCGTGTTAGGGTTTCTCGGCACCAATAATTTTTGAAATTGGCATGTTCGATGCCTTGTGAGACCTCCTTAGGATGCCTAGGAACCCTACAGGATCATCGTAGATGGAGGAAGACCGGCAACCAAACTCAATCTGCAACCACTAGGAGCTTGGGATGAAAGTTGAAGACCGAAGGATATGGATCAACTCGGTATAACCATTCCTAACTCTTTATTGTAGGGTTGCGTAACACCACCTTAAGGTTTAGGAAGGCATCACACATGCCATATCAAAAAAAAATTAGGGTGCTATGAAACCCTAACCAAGATCTTAGCTGGAGAATTAGAGTTAATTTTGCATGTAAACAACTTTACATCTAAGTGATAGGGATTACAACCTTTGTAGTTCATTCCTTCACTTCATAAGCTCCGAGTAGTGGTCCTTTCGCTGCGATCCATGAACTCCCGGACTCTAGAGAGGCTCCGCACGATGTCGGATGGATCTTGCTTGAAGTCTTCGAAATCCAAGACGATATACTTCAAGAAAACACGAACTCAAGCTATGACTTCACTAATATGAAATTAATGAAGCCAACACTCTAATCTATATAGCTAGTATAGAAGAGGATGATAAAGTACGAATTTTGCTCACTTTATTATTTATTTTCTCACTATTTTCTTCTCTTTTTTCAAAAGCTAGAGAGCAAAAATGAGATGAGGAAGAAGATGAATAATCAAAGAGATGAGGTTAGAAATGCAACCCTAGATTAGTGTATGTCATCCACTAACTCATGTAGAGAGTTAACCATGGCTATGTGTCATGATTGAGTTTATAAATATCTTAAGCAAAACAAAAAGAGAAGACTTTGTCAAAGTTTATCCACAAGCTTCATGAAGCTTCACTATGACTCATTTCCTCAATTTTGAATTACTTAAGAATTTAAACCCAAACATTACATGTAGCATGGTATAATTCTCATACATCCTAGTTGCATATATAACCTAGCATGTCACAATAACATATATCACATATATAATATTTATGTAACAAAAGAAAATAATACAATAAATATATACCATATATATGTTAAATGTATTACAAGTGAGAATAATAAATACTTAAGTGAGCATATAATATATATATATATATCATTTTATCGAATCAACGCTTGATCCAATAACCCGGCTATATCACATATAACCAGCCGATATCATATATTGCGAGAATAGAATACGGTATCACATATCGTATTAATCTCGGTCCCCGCACATATGTAGCGTTTTGAAAATCATTTTGATGAAATTTCGGAAAATCGGTAAAATGAGGGGGTTTTCTGTAAAAAGTCAAAATACAAATATCTTATTATAAAAATTAAATATACATATTCTAGCTATGTAATTGCTATTATTTGGTGTTTATTGAGCCGCTGGTGAAATTTCAAATTTTCTAAAAATGATATTATTTTATTATTATTTTAAGCCGTCACTAATACATTTAATTAGGGAAAATTACAAATTGGAATGAGTTGAAACAAATTTTGTGCATCATAAAACATTAAATAAAAATTTATCATGTAGTTTTTGGAACGAAATCATTTGCCAAAACGGTTTAGAAATTATTGAAGAAAAAAAAGGCTTTTTTAGCGTAAATGGATGTTTGGGGTATTGTATTTATCATTTTTCATCACCCCACACCCGTGCCCACACCCACACACACCCACTTACTCCTCCCCATGGCTGAATTCAGCACCCACCATATTTTTCCCCACTTGATTTTCAAGGAAAAAGAAATGAAAGAAAAGAAAAGAAAATGAGTGAAGTAGTTAGACTTTTGACTTTGTTTGACCTTGACCTTGTCCCCCCCCCCCCGATTTTCCTTACCTCCCTCTCTCTCCCCCACCCACTTTTCTGGCCGAAAATTCCTTCTCCCCACAGCAGCCCCCCCCTCCATTTTCCCCTCTCTTTTCCCTTCAAAACTTCATGAAAAATTGCATCAAAAATCCACCAAAAATCCCACAAAATCAAAATCAAAGTCCTACACATTTTAGCTTAGCCCGTTTAGCATGGATCCTTGTGAAAAGAGAGCATTTTGGGAGGCCATGGAGTCTTGTGGACCTTCATATATTTTTGGGTATAATTCTAAAACTTTTTGTTGCTTAAATTGTTACTAATTTCTTAAGCTAATTTAATTAAGTGTTATTTGGATATGTGAGTTTAATTGCAAGTTTTGGAATTCAAGTTGTGAAATTGAATGCAAGTTAGGGTTTATAAAATTGGTGTATGGTTGTGTGTTATAATTAGGCTTTGTTGTCATGTTAATACAAGTTTAGTAGCTAGTGCTAATGGCTAGCTTAAAAATTTTGTTATTTTGCTAATTTGCTTACTAGGTTTTTGAAATTTGTTAAATTCTTGGGATTAAAAATGTGATTAGGTTTTTCTTGGCTTCATTAACTTTATTAAGTGTGGTTTAATGCTTTGGATCATGCAATTCTAAGCTAGATTGTAGTTTGTGTATTTTGCTTTGAAATTGTTAAAAAGGGTATTTTTGTAAACTAGGATATTAGGATTTTTGGAATTTAATGAGATTAAATTCCGGAAATTGTTTATACGACTTATTTAAGATATTTAATAAATATATTGGCCGCTACATTCATTTAAACATCGTGTTTTGTACAAAAACGGCGAATTGTGCTTGCTAGATTTTCGGAAAAATGACTTTTTAAGTGAAATTGGCGTTTTTGTGAGTTTTAACCTAGTTTATATTAAAATTAGTGTTCGTGAATGTGCAAATGAGTGTGATTGGATTTTCTCGATGGTTTGACGTTCGTACATCGACATCGAGGGTTGGTTTGACTATTCCTGCATGCGTGGGCGATAGGTTTGGACCTATGCGTGATACGCGTGCCGATTTGAGTTTCGTATGCCGTTTCGATTTCGAATTTAGTTTTAATGCGATATGGTACGTTATGATATGTAGGTACCCCCATGTGGACTTCGAGACGACAAGCAAGCGCGTGGCGACGTCGGCACCGGCTAGCGAGGACCAGGTGAGTAGATTTATATCTACGGGGAGAAGTCGGGTGGATGGCGTATAACACCCCCGCAGTCCGTGGTGGTGTATACGGATGCGTATACACACCAACAATTATTATATGTTTTTGGGATTAATAACGGTGCTTAGGATGGATATTAGTGTGTTGGATTATTTTAGCATTGCGAACCCTAGGGTAGTGTTGCACTACACATACACACATACATACTTGCATACATTCCTATTGATATGTGCTCATGGGAGTCATTATAGCTATGTGTTCATATGGGTATGGGACTATGTGTTCACATACGGATTGAGGATGATACTTGGGATTGAACTGAGTCGATGAGATTCGATTTGAGGCCGTGAGATCGGTGATATAGCAGGGTTCGTATCTTAGATACGACATGACGTTGTAGCCGGTCCTTGACGTAGTGTTTCACACACGTCCATGCTTACGTAGGCGGTATCAGTATGGTACTAGACGTAGATCAGTACCCCGATCATGATATTTGATAAAGAGGATACCAGGTGAATAGTATGATGAATGTGATATTGACCCGTACCCAGATTGGGATGCCGTACGACGGATTTACGTACGAGCTATATTGATGATTGATCCGCACTCTTAACTTGGGATGCCTGATTATAGATATGGTATCGGATATGATATTATTGAGGCGGGATCACCGACAATACATATACAGGTATGTATATGTATCGACTCAGATGATAGGCGGTTTCCTTACCTGTAGTTCAGCTTGTTAGTTCAGCCGTATAGTTTAGTGTAGTTGTTAGATTAGATTAGACTTCTTACCTATTTCAAAAACTAACGAATCGTGGGCATTTTTAAAGACAGCTCAAGGGAATCTACGGATATTTCAAAAACGACGTATCTTTTCATAAAAACACCGTAGCCCCTATTTTCAAAACCCCATGATTCGTGTTATTTCAAAAGGCACCATTCGTAGGACTTATATTAGATTATTGCAGATTAGTTATCGTTGTGTCTAGTATTCAGCTCCCGCACATTATTGCTGTTCGCTCTGCCTCGCATATTTATTTTGCTGCATATTCCATTATTGATATCATGCTGTTAGGACACCAGCACCATTACCGATGATGCGTATGTACCACGTACACCTACTTGCCGGCTCACACACATCTTCATCGGTAATTGCCATGTCACGTACACTTTAGAGAATATAATTGCTTGACTTAGATTGTTAGCTGGTAGTTTTGACATGATATTAGTGTACTTCCCTTATATGCCATATTAGACATTGTAGTTATTACCTACCACTTCATGCATACTGTTATTCAGTTGTTCATGCCTAGTTCATTATCATTGACATATGCACTTGTGATGATTTCTTGAGATTTATGATATTTCTGGATTTCGGGGAAAGCCGCAAAATTTACAACTTATGATCTTTTAAATTATAAAATGTTGCGGTTTTCTAGTGATGTAAAGTGTCGTCCACCATGAGTTTGCTGTGGTTTTTGAGATCCGTGTCGAGGAGTGGAGGAACCATCACGGGTACATGGTGGGCCCGGTATGGTACCCCGGGGCAAGATGAATGTGGTGTTGACGTTGAGCCCGGCAGGGGAGCACTACCTACCGGTGATATTACCCGACGCGTCGGATATCCGGAGGATACCGTCGTGGTCTTGAGATGGATGGTAGGGGCCGGTCCGGACTGACGGTGCCCTAGATATTGAGATTGAGACATTGATATTTCGAGACAGTGAGATTTATGTTTTGTGTCGATGCTAGACACTGTTGATACTGATTTCATTATGATACCTCAGTTTAAAAATACGAAGAAAATCTCACTAATTTATGAAAACAGTTTCTTCATTTACATGTATTCTGTTTCATGCATTCATACCTCATTCATATGATACATTGCTACCTGAGGCACTGACACGGGCACATGAAATTATACTCGGGTTAGATATTACCCTAGTCATTGTTATAGGCTGCCTGTTATACTTATATTTGAGGATATATTATAATCATTGACCTAGGTTGCGTTATTTATGCGATTTCTGTGCGTAGATGTTTTTCTATTCACGAGTTGGCAACTCACCCCCGTTGTTCCCCAGTTTCTTGCAGATTTGCCGTACAGGTTTCATTTCGGCTTGCGGGCTCAGTTTCATTCGGGTGATTTGCTAGTAGGTGGGTTTACTTGTATCATACCCCCATTATATATCTTGTATATCATTATTCTGTTGTATCTAGAAGTTCCATCAACCAAACATGTATCTATTAAGATAGAGACCAGTGTTGTTTATTCTTTCGACCTTAGAGTCGCTCGTTATATTTCTGGTGGTTTTGAGTTCCCTTTTGAGTTTTTGATCCTCGCCGTTGGCATTGTATATTATATTGCTTGTGTGGTTGTGACCGTCGATTGACGAAGAGCTAGCTCCCGCTTGGGGATGCCTTTTTCTTGATTTCGTATACTATTCATGTTGTATCCCGTTTGGGGGCCAGTATTTACAAAGGAGACTCTGCCGAAATTTTCAGTAAATTTTTGATGCTTTTAAAAACCGCATAATTCGGCTTATGCTATTGAAACTACTTGCTTTAATTTGGTTTTGCCTGCATTCTACTACTTTTCTTGGTTTGGATTTCTGGGTTTTCGGTTTACTTAGATTACGTACGCCTCGAGACGTTCGTAGTTTAAGTGCCGGTCATGTTCCGTACTTTCGGGTCGTGACAAAGTTGGTATCAGAGCGTTAGGTTTTAACCTTCGGAGCGTAGGATGACCTTTGGTTGATGGAATAGGTGACTAAAGTAGAGTGACGTACCGTTGGTATGTTCCGCGGCATATTTACGACACGTCACTCCACTTATGAAGCCTTAGGATGTACATTTCCTTGTTCAGTATTATATTCATTCTGATCTAGCCTCATCGGTATCAGTTTGGTTTTGCTGCTACGGTTACGGCAGGGAGAGCTACGGCTAGAGTTACGGTCAGCACAAGCTCGTCACGAATGAGGACTGACCAGGGCGAAATTCCGGCGACACACGATTGCAGAGATGTGTCTTTTTACTGTGTTTCCGCGCCACGAGCGTTTGGCGGATCGCCTTTATGAGGTTACTCGGATGTGCTGATCGACACTAGAGGATTGAGCCACTGACAGAGGCCAGCCAGATTTTGATGACCGTTGGTGTGTTGCTTACTCCTGATGATTGAGGCACTGTTCAGCGTGTAGACGAGCGAGCCAGTTGTTGCTGCGAGCGACGAGATATCGCCCCATATGTTGGAACTATGGCGGGGCGAGTTGTACGAATAGATGATAGAAGGTCGCTAGTCACCCGATGATGAATGACTAGGAAACGTGGTTCGTTCGCTTACCCCGATGCGAGGTCATCAGATAGATTGATTCCAGCTAGAGACGACTTCACGCGGAGACGTTGGGAGTCGACAGAGACGATCGAATGTCAGAAACCTATTTATCCAAGTTTAAAGTAGTCGGAAAGACATGCAGGCAATTCTATGGTCCCTCTAGAAGAATGAAACCCTAACTCGACTTAATGACCGTGTGAAAGCCTTTAAACCTTCGGGTTTGCGGCAGTTCTACGGCGCCATTAGTGAGGCTTGGGTTTGCCCTTCTACGGCTGGACCACCGATGCTGTGGTATGTACTCGATACTATTAAACTGTGCCCAAGAGGTTGAGCTCTTGGGGGATTATAAGGTTTTGACGACTCGATCGGATGGCTCGACTTAATTCGGATGCTGGGTGGTGAGATGCATTCTTGGGAGACTCCAGATACGAGGATAGTCGTTGGAGCTCGGTCCATGCAGCCGCGACGAGACGAGTCCAAAGCAGACGACAGTAGAGAAAAGTGAAGTAAGAGGTTCGTACAGATCTAGATGAGATGACGTTCCACTCCGCCGACATCAGAGATGCGATGCGCATGCCGAGGCATAGTACTTGGATTTACCTTCCAGAAGGAGTCGCGATGAGTATGCAGTCGTTCCAGAGCAAGATGCAGATATAGGAAAGGACGATGACTTCCGGACAGTTGGCAGAGACGAGACATGGACGAGACCGTGAGCAGAATTCCTTCCAGGACACTGCTGCAATGATACTTGCACCCAGGATCAGATGTGTCAAGTACATTCAGAGAGCCAGAGGCCGACGCCAGTGATATGCTGTCTTACGAGTGGTCGCGATGATTGACCAAGAGATGACCAGAGAAGTGCCAGAACGGAATCGTCCCCGTTAGCACACCTGATAGGGCCGATGAGCCGATGGACCGAAAGATCGGTAATTCATAGTGAAGACCTTGACCCAGGAGTGGTCATGGTTACGCACGCCAGCAGGACAGAGTTCATGATCATCGACGAGACGTCCCACTAGTGACCGCGACAGTTGGTCGAGATTCTTAGAGGATGTGCTTGAGCAGTACTATTCCGCCATTATTGAATACGATGTTTTGGGTGATTTATTCGTATGATTTGATTTTGATGATTGAGGATTTACGATCTTTGCACAGTGTTGCACTTGATATCGTTTTCGTTCTTTAGTTTCACATGTTTGTGATTTTACGGTTTTAAACAGTTGAGTTGGTTTTGTGCGTATGCATGCACACGATTTCGTTCCTGCACTCAGTATAGTTTATATATACTTGCAGTGCAGTGATACGCCTTTTGTGCACTTAGATGCACTGGACTTCGATTTTGATTGTGATACTCGATATTTGTTTTGTGCACCTTGTGCACCTGATTGCTTTTGCGCACGTACGGCGCTTGATATTGGATTTCATGATTTCATGCACGATAGATGCACCTGATTTGGATTTTCGCGCATGTTGGGCGCATGTTTTGAAGGGTGATTTTGGTGCACACCAGAGGCACTAAATCGAGATTTTTTTTTTCGTGCATGTCAGATGCACCTGATTTTGCTGTCAGGCACACATGTTGCCCACGACAGATGTTTCGTGCACACCTGATGCACTTAGATGTTGTTTCTGTGCGCATGTATGGCACATTCATGGATTTTGATTTCCGTGCGCACCAGACGCACGTAGTATTCATGTGCATATTTTGGGATTAATTTCTTATAGAGCAGTACGTTTTTATGATATTGCTATGTGTTTTCGTACTGAGCAGGACTGGTCAGATGACAGTACCTGAATACATTTTGCATGCATTGATAGTTATTGAAGGGATTTCCAAAAAGCGAGCTATAGCCTCAGTATTTACCTACGCGTCTGATATGACACGAAATGTTTAAAATAAGGAGACCCTTCTAAATTGTTTCCAAAACGGCGGAACGTACATTTCAAACAAAGGTATATATATATATTGTTATTTTCTTATGATAGACGTCCGCCACTGTGCAGTTTTATACGCGTTGCACAGCGACTTAAAGAGATTGGCATACATTTCCTTCAGACACTTACAGATATAGATTCGATATTTACATGTATAGTTTCGAGTTATGTCATATCGGTTTTGATTTGGATTTGGCATTGATGTCTTCTCCATGACTCCGATGATTGCGGGATGCTTGACGGAGTTTTGATTTGAGTTATATGCTCATTTTTCAAGCGCATGCGCTGTGCTACGCTTTTTTTATGTATTTATGATTTCGGAGCCCGACGACTTGATGGTTTTTCTTAGATATTTTAGTAATTGGGGGAGTTTGAATTTAAATTCGGGGACCGAATTTCTTTAAGGGGGGAAGATTGTAGCGTTTTGAAAATCGTTTCGGTGAAATTTCGGAAAATCGGTAAAATGAGGGGGTTTTCTGTAAAAAGTCAAAATACAAATATCTTATTATAAAAATTAAATATACATATTCTAGCTATGTAATTGCTATTATTTGGTGTTTATTGAGCCACTGCTGAAATTTCAAATTTTCTGAAAAAAATATTATTTTATTATTATTTTAAGCCGTCACAAATACATTTAATTAGGGAAAATTACAAATTGGAATGAGTTGAAACAAATTTTTTGCATCATAAAACATTAAATAAAAATTTATCATGTGTTTTTTGGAACGAAATCATTTGCCAAAACGGTTTAGAAATTATTGAAGAAAAAAAGGCTTTTTTTAGCGTAAATGGATGTTTGGGGTATTGTATTTATCATTTTTCATCACCCCACACCCGTGCCCACACCCACACACCCCCACTTACTCCTCCCCATGGCTGAATTCAGCACCCACCATATTTTTCCCCACTTGATTTTCAAGGAAAAAGAAATGAAAGAAAAGAAAAGAAAATGAGTGAAGTAGTTAGACTTTTGACTTTGTTTGACCTTGACCTTGTCCCCCCCCCCATTTTCCCCACCTCCCTCTCTCTCCCCCACCCACTTTTCTGGCCGAAAATTCCTTCTCCCCACAGCAGCCCCCCCCCTCCATTTTCCCCTCTCTTTTCCCTTCAAAACTTCATGAAAAATTGCATCAAAAATCCACCAAAAATCCCACAAAATCAAAATCAAAGTCCTACCCATTTTAGCTTAGCCCGTTTAGCATGGATCCTTGTGAAAAGAGAGCATTTTGGGAGGCCATGGAGTCTTGTGGACCTTCATATATTTTTGGGTATAATTCTAAAACTTTTTGTTGCTTAAATTGTTACTAATTTCTTAAGCTAATTTAATTAAGTGTTATTTGGATATGTGAGTTTAATTGCAAGTTTTGGATTTCAAGTTGTGAAATTGAATGCAAGTTAGGGTTTATAAAATTGGTGTATGGTTGTGTGTTATAATTAGGCTTTGTGTTCATGTTAATACAAGTTTAGTAGCTAGTGCTAATGGCTAGCTTAAAAATTTTGTTATTTTGCTAATTTGCTAACTAGGTTTTTGAAATTTGTTAAATTCTTGTGATTAAAAATGTGATTAGGTTTTTCTTGGCTTCATTAACTTTATTAAGTGTGGTTTAATGCTTTGGATCATGCAATTCTAAGCTAGATTGTAGTTTGTGCATTTTGCTTTGAAATTGTTAAAAAGGGTATTTTTGTAAACTAGGATATTAGGATTTTTGGAATTTAATGAGATTAAATTCCGGAAATTGTTTATACGACTTATTTAAGATATTTAATAAATATATTGGCCGCTACATTCATTTAAACATCGTGTTTTGTACAAAAACGGCGAATTGTGCTTGCTAGATTTTCGGAAAAATGACTTTTTAAGTGAAATTGGCGTTTTTTTTTAGTTTTAACCTAGTTTATATTAAAATTAGTGTTCGTGAATGTGCAAATGAGTGTGATTGGATTTTCTCGATGGTTTGACGTTCGTACATCGACATCGAGGGTTGGTTTGACTATTCCTGCATGCGTGGGCGATAGGTTTGGACCTATGCGTGATACGCGTGCCGATTTGAGTTTCGTATGCCGTTTCGATTTCGAATTTAGTTTTAATGCGATATGGTACGTTATGATATTTAGATACCCCCATGTGGACTTCGAGACGACAAGCAAGCGCGTGGCGACGTCGGCACCGGCTAGCGAGGACCAGGTGAGTAGATTTATATCTACGGGGAGAAGTCGGGTGGATGGCGTATAGCACCCCCGCAGTCCGTGGTGGTGTATACGGATGCGTATACACACCAACAATTATTATATGTTTTTGGGATTAATAACGGTGCTTAGGATGGATATTAGTGTGTTGGATTATTTTAGCATTGCGAACCCTAGGGTAGTGTTGCACTACACATACACACATACATACTTGCATACATTCCTATTGATATGTGCTCATGGGAGTCATTATAGCTATGTGTTCACATGGGTATGGGACTATGTGTTCACATACGGATTGAGGATGATACTTGGGATTGAACTGAGTCGATGAGATTCGATTTGAGGCCGTGAGATCGGTGATATAGCAGGGTTCGTATCTTAGATACGACATGACGTTGTAGCCGGTCCTTGACGTAGTGTTTCACACACGTCCATGCTTACGTAGGCGGTATCAGTATGGTACTAGACGTAGATCAGTACCCCGATCATGATATTTGATAAAGAGGATACCAGGTGAATAGTATGATGAATGTGATATTGACCCGTACCCAGATTGGGATGCCGTACGACGGATTTACGTACGAGCTATATTGATGATTGATCCGCACTCTTGACTTGGGATGCCTGATTATAGATATGGTATCGGATATGATATTATTGAGGCGGGATCACCGACTATACATATACAGGTATGTATATGTATCGTCTCAGATGATAGGCGGTTTCCTTACCTGTAGTTCAGCTTGTTAGTTCAGCCGTATAGTTTAGTGTAGTTGTTAGATTAGATTAGACTTCTTACCTATTTCAAAAACTAACGAATCGTGGGCATTTTTAAAGACAGCTCAAGGGAATCTACGGATATTTCAAAAACGACATATCTTTTCATAAAAACACCGTAGCCCCTATTTTCAAAACCCCATGATTCGTGTTATTTCAAAAGGCACCATTCGTAGGACTTATATTAGATTATTGCAGATTAGTTATCGTTGTGTCTAGTATTCAGCTCCCGCACATTATTGCTGTTCGCTCTGCCTCGCATATTTATTTTGCTGCATATTCCATTATTGATATCATGCTGTTAGGACACCAGCACCATTACCGATGATGCGTATGTACCACGTACACCTACTTGCCGGCTCACACACATCTTCATCGGTAATTGCCATGTCACGTACACTTTAGAGAATATAATTGCTTGACTTAGATTGTTAGCTGGTAGTTTTGACATGATATTAGTGTACTTTCCTTATATGCCATATTAGACATTGTAGTTATTACCTACCACTTCATGCATACTGTTATTCAGTTGTTCATGCCTAGTTCATTATCATTGACATATGCACTTGTGATGATTTCTTGAGATTTATGATATTTCTGGATTTCGGGGAAAGCCGCAAAATTTACAACTTATGATCTTTTAAATTATAAAATGTTGCGGTTTTCTAGTGATGTAAAGTGTCGTCCACCATGAGTTTGCTGTGGTTTTTGAGATCCGTGTCGAGGAGTGGAGGAACCGTCACGGGTACATGGTGGGCCCGGTATGGTACCCCGGGGCAAGATGAATGTGGTGTTGACGTTGAGCCCGGCAGGGGAGCACTACCTACCGGTGATATTACCCGACGCGTCGGATATCCGGAGGATACCGTCGTGGTCTTGAGATGGATGGTAGGGGCCGGTCCGGACTGACGGTGCCCTAGATATTGAGATTGAGACATTGATATTTCGAGACAGTGAGATTTATGTTTTGTGTCGATGCTAGACACTGTTGATACTGATTTCATTATGATACCTCAGTTTAAAAATACGAAAGAAATCTCACTAATTTATGAAAACAGTTTCTTCATTTACATGTATTCTGTTTCATGCATTCATACCTCATTCATATGATATATTGCTACCTGAGGCACTGACACGGGCACATGAAATTATACTCGGGTTAGATATTACCCTAGTCATTGTTATAGGCTGCCTGTTATACTTATATTTGAGGATATATTATGATCATTGACCTAGGTTGCGTTATTTATACGATTTCTGTGCGTAGATGTTTTTCTATTCACGAGTTGGCAACTCACCCCCATTGTGCCCCAGTTTCTTGCAGATTTGCCGTACAGGTTTCATTTCGGCTTGCGGGCTCAGTTTCATTCGGGTGATTTGCTAGTAGGTGGGTTTACTTGTATCATACCCCCATTATATATCTTGTATATCATTATTCTGTTGTATCTAGAAGTTCCATCAACCAAACATGTATCTATTAAGATAGAGACCAGTGTTGTTTATTCTTTCGACCTTAGAGTCGCTCGTTATATTTCTGGTGGTTTTGAGTTCCCTTTTGAGTTTTTGATCCTCGCCGTTGGCGTTGTATATTATATTGCTTGTGTGGTTGTGACCGTCGATTGACGAAGAGCTAGCTCCCGCTTGGGGATGCCTTTTTCTTGATTTCGTATACTATTCATGTTGTATCCCGTTTGGGGGCCAGTATTTACAAAGGAGACTCTGCCGAAATTTTCAGTAAATTTTTGATGCTTTTAAAAACCGCATAATTCGGCTTATGCTATTGAAACTACTTGCTTTAATTTGGTTTTGCCTGCACTCTACTACTTTTCTTGGTTTGGATTTCTGGGTTTTCGGTTTACTTAGATTACGTACGCCTCGAGACGTTCATAGTTTAAGTGCCGGTCATGTTCCGTACTTTCGGGTCGTGACAACATATCACATATGTGCTCCTACTCCGTTTCTCCTGAGCCAGGAAACCTCTGTGTAGGACTCTAAAGACTCGTCAATATGCCGACAGTAGGTGATGATCATATCAAACACTTACAAGCTACAAGCGGTCAGCTAAACGTAACAGCCACCCGGGTATTGAGCGACCAGAAGATCAACAAGCAAGTATGTACATACTCCTGCAAATCCAATCAGTAACACTACCATACAGTCCGGTCTCTTCTTCTGATATGTCGCATATACAGTCTAGGGATGGTAATCCGTCAGACCCCAATAACCGATAAGTCGTGTTGATGTGAGGCTCATAATGGGTCAAGAAACTACTGATAACTCTTATCAGTAAATCTCCATATCAGCCCTGGCCAGGGACTTCTAGTTATAGCCAATTGAACACAGCGCAACATCTACTCCCAATACCGGGAGAGACGAAACCCCTCATATCGCTCATTGCCTCCATGTAATTCGGGACTGTACCCAAAAGCCACCATTTTGCACGTTCTCGTGAACGTGATAAGGTAGAAATCAAAGCACAGTGGGAATCACATAAGACTCTATGACGATCTCGGGTCTACAGACTAACCTGTACCAGTATCACCGAAGAACTGCTATCTGATGATAGGTATAATACCATCTAAGAGTTCTCGACGAGTCCGTTCAGTGTACCCAGTCTCCACTGAGCATCCGTACACCATCTTTGATGTCCAACACCAATGGATATGGGATCATCCATCGCCCATCATATAGGTCAAGATGCGCGTACGCTAGTCTACTCTGGAGTATCGATGCCCTATCTCGATAAACCCTCAACTAGGAATAGTTATAGGATGTACTAGTGGACTACCCTGGCCCCCACTAGTATGATCTCTTCATAGTCCTAGTAGTCGAGAACGGATCCTAAGGGCTTTATTAACATGTGAGAGCAAGACAGTAAACTAATATAAGTCAACATGTTATGACAAAGTGAAACCAGATAGCATACTATCATGTCGAGCAAGAAAGTCCTCTCTATATATATCCAAGCATCCATTGTAATATACATCATATGTACAACAATGGCCTCTAGGGCATATACATAACTAACAATCTCCCACTTATACTAAGGCCAGCTGTTGTAGTATCTCATACCCAACAACCCGTAGAGTCTCTCAAAATGTATCTGGGGTATGGCCTTCATGAGTGGATCCGCAGTGTTGTTCTTCGTATCAACTCTCCTGACCTCGATCTCCCGGCGATCAACTATTTCCCGGATCAGGTGATACCACCTCAGAATATGCCTGGATCGCTGATGAGACCTGGGTTCCTTGGCCAAAACCATAGCTCTATTGTTATCACAATACAGAGGTATTGGATGCTCAATGGACGGAACCACACCAAGTTCAGTGATGAACTTCTTCATCCAGACGGCCTCTTTGGCAGCGATGTATTCAGCCTCCATCGTCGAGTCTGCCACGGTTTCTTGTTTGGAACTTTTCCAACAAACTACCCTTCCATTTAGGGTAAAGACAAATCCCGAGTGCGACTTAGAATCGTCCTTATCACTTTGGAAGCTTGAATCGGTAAAGAACTCCACCTGGAGTTCTCCGTTACCATACACCAAGAACATCTCTTTAGTCCTTCTCAAGTACTTGAGAATGTTCTTCACAGCTGTCCAGTGATTCTCTCCAGGATCTGCTTGATACCTACTCACTATACTTAGTGAGTATGCTACATCGGGTCTGGTATATAGCATCGCGTACATGATAGAGCTTACTGCCGAAGCATAGGGTATCCCTTGCATGCGAGCTCTCTCCAAATCAGTCTTAGGAGACATCTCTTTGGAGAGAGTGAGTCCAGAGATGGTGGGTAAGTTCCCACACTTGGATTCTTCCATACTAAACCTTTTTAGTATAGTGTCAATATACCTGGATTGGGACAATCCCAATATCCGTCTAGATCTATCTCTATAGATCTTAATTCCCAAAATGCAGGAGGCATCACCTAGATCTTTTATTGAAAATCTTTGTGATAAGAAGAGCTTGACCGAGTGCAGCATAGGAAATCATTTCCTATCAAGAGTATGTCATCCACGTACAATACGAGAAAGACAACCTTACTCTCTGCAACCTTCTTGTAAATATAAGGTTCATCTACGTTTTTGATGAAGTCAAACTTTTTGACAACTACATCAAAACAGATGTTCCAACTCCACGATACCTGCTTCAACCCGTAGATGGATTTAAGCAGCTTGCACACCTTTCCGCTGCTCCCACTGTCTACGAAGCCCTCTGGCTGAGTCATGTATATGCACTCCTCTAAATCACCATTTAGAAAGACGGTCTTAACATCCATTTGCCAGATTTCGTAGTCATGGTATGCAGCAATGGCAAGTAGGATCCGGGTGGACTTAAACATAGCCACTGGAGAAAAGGTTTCGTCATAATCCATACCTGGTCGTTGACGAAAACTCTTTGCAACAAGTCTAGCTTTGTAAATCTCAACTTTTCCATCTATACCAAGTTTCTTCTTAAAGATACATTTGCTCCCAATGGGTTTTACCCCTTCAGGAGCAACTTCCAAAGTCCATACTTTGTTGGTGTACATGGATTCCATCTCAGATCGCATTGCATCCAGCCATTTCATAGAGTCCCCACTCGTGATGGCCTGCTCGAAGCTAGTCGGGTCATCATCTTCCATGATGCAATCCTCGCTCCCACCATCAATGAGAAAACCGTAATATCTCTCAGGTGGATGAGGAACCCTACTAGATCGGCAGAGCGGCTGAGATTCGTCGGGAACTACTGAATCTTCTGATTCAACTAAATCTTCAGTTGCAGTTTGTGTTGTTGGAACTTCTTCCAACTGTACCTCTTTGCCACTAATTTCTTTAACAAGAAATTCCTTTTCTAAAAAGGTGGCATGCTGAGAAACAAACACTTTTTGCTCCTCACTGTAGTAGAATATCCATATGAATTCTTTGGATATCCCACAAACTTGCAGAGAACTGAACGTGCCTCGAGTTTGTCCGGATTTTGTCTTTTAACATAGGCCGGACAACCCCATATCTTAACTCGTTTAAGATATGGTCTCTTCCCACTATATATCTCATATGTAAGTGGTAGGTACAGATTTAGATGAAACTTGATTCAATAGGTATACTGCTGTCGCAAGCACATAACCCCAAAAAGAAATAGACAACTCAGCGGAGCTCATCATAGATCGCACCATATCTAATAAGGTGCGAATCCTCCGTTCCGATACACCGTTGTGCTGTGGTGTATAGGGTGGAGTAAGCTGAGAGAGAATCCCATTCTCTTTTAAATAGTCCAGGAACTCATTGCTCAAGTATTCTCCTCCTCGATCAGATCGAAGGATTTTAATACTTTTACCCGTTTGGTTCTCTACTTCATGTTTATATTCTTTAAATTTCTCAAAAGTTTTAGACTTGTGTTTCAGCAGGAACACATGTCCGTATCTTGAGAGATCGTCAGTAAATGTAATGAAGTACAAAGAACCATTCCTGGTATGTGTAGACATGGGACCGCATACATCACTATGTAGCAGTCCCAAGAGTTCTGTAACTCTTTCTCCGTGTCTACTAAACGGAGTTTTGGTCATTTTGCCTTTGAGACATGAATAGCAAGTTTCATAAGATGATAATTCGAACGCATTTAAATAACCATCTTTATGTAACTTAGCTAGTCGTGTCGCATTGATATGACCAAGTCTACAATACCACAAGAAGGATTCGTTCATTTCTGAACTTTTTCTCTTGTGTGTGTTCTGTATATTAAGAACTGTGTTTTGATTTAGAACATATATGCCATTATGTAACAAGCCTGATCCAATCAACTTTTAATTTAGGAAGATGTTCATAACATTTTCCTATACTACAAAAGTATATCCTTCTTTGCTTAATAAAGTAACTGATATAACATTGTATATCAGGGTCGGTATGTAATAGCATTCGTTCAGAATCAATGTATTGCCATTTGGTAATACAAGGTAATATTCGCCAACTGCTTTGGCTGCAACATCTACACCATTCTCTACTCTTACGGAATGATCACCTATTCCCAGTTCCCTACCTTTCCGTAGCCCATGTAACATATTACATATGTGGGATTCTGATCCGGTATCTAATACTCAGGACGTAGAGTGAACTGAGAAACAGTTCTTGATAACTAACACACCCGAAGAAGATGCATCAGCATGCTTATTCTTCGTTTGGGCGGCGTGAGTATCCGGATATCTCTCTATTCCCTGCTCAGTCTTATAACATTTATAAGAAAGAACGGGACCAACGTTTCCCAGCTCAGTATAATAAGCGGGTTAGGTCAATACATCCATATTATTATCTTGATTAAGTCCTGACATGGTCGCTACTTGGAGAGAGAGAGAAGAAAAACACTTTAGCGTGCGCTCTTGCAAGATTAGATTGGTTATTATCTTATCTAATCAGGATGTCTCCCACTGATTTTAATCAAATCTTCCTTCAAACCCTAAATGGTAAGATTAGCCGGGATTAATTACACCTTACAAGTTCGTCAATTTTTCAACCAGATCAGTGTTGGTACTTTGAGGGAGGTTCCCCGTGCTTTCGCACGGACCTAATTAGAATAAATCTCGTTTTCCCAGAAGTATAACCCCGTTAACACCTTTCTAGACACCTACTTGATCGGCTAATTGTCATGTGTAAAACTCTCCCAGGAGTAACTCTTATTCGCAGTGGGTATCGGGATCCATCTATCTCATAGAAGGTATGCAATCTCATTGCAAATTTCAACACTTGAAATTCTCAATAATTATTCTTGCCCCTAGCGATCTATGACCTTGACAAGTTCAACAAACCATAAATTGCAAGTCAAGTTCAACCCGTCATTTCCCGATTGAATTAAACCCACCCGCACGATCCTTGGCAAGGTCAACAAGGCCGTACGACTACCCTAATCCAATCGCATCTCATGCTTTAGCAGATAAATACTAATTAGCTACCGTACACTATGTCTTGACAAGGTCAACAAACGCAGCACGAATACCAAGTAGGACTTATCTGAAATGACGGAGGGCTACGACAGGTTTTTATGAAAACCTTTTGCGTAATGAACTCGATATCGTTATAGAAACAAGTGATTTTGAAAAGGAGTGTTTTTTAGGCTTTTACTAGCTCCACTAAAGGTGCTGAATATTCTACAAGGAATACTGCTATGCAAAGCAAAAACTAGAGCTACCATTTTTTATAAAATTTGATTCTACAATATCTTTTAGGTTTCTTTTCTTTCCATTAATCTCATCTATGAAATCCCATCATTAAAGCTTCCTAAGCATCACAGAAGAAACGAAAACTGTAATATTTATATATCATATATATAGTATAAGCATTCGTCTCATACAGTAATATGATCTCATCACAGAACATTGCAGCAGAAGTCATCATATGAAATATTAGATATACTAGGACGTCCGTGTTTTATTTTGAGCCTGTATAAAACACGGATTCAACAGTCGCGATGAATAGCCAAACCTACATCCCTAGACCCCTACGAGAGCGGTAAGTAACCCTGCCAATTCTAGGATTAGGAGACCCGGTCTCGACTCCTCGAGATGGCCTCCCACTGGACCCTAGAAGCCGGTTACTTGTGCTACCTGTCTTGGGTCTATCTTAATGCGGAAAAGTAAATAATATATAATGGTGACATCAACCTCACCCCAGAAGTGCCCCAATAAAAGAATATTACATACAAATGAATTTTACATGAATGAAAAAGAAAACTCCCATCTCACATAAAACCCCCGGCTATTCAAAACACAACGATCCAATATAACATATCACAACACATAACAACACATGTCATCAACGTAAGTAAATATGCCTATCACAATTGTCGTCGATCTACAGCGACGAAAACGGCGATATACCACATATTACACTTACGGTCGCAGAAAAGAAAATGTAAAACTACAATATTTGGATTCCACAATCTCTTTAGACATCGTAAACCCGAAATATCACATATTACGGATTTCATGCCTAACTAAATGAATTCCACATATTGTATCACTACATAGATATCTAGGCGAAGTTACACAATTTGATCGATTCAACGAATTCCCAAAATACCCCAGTGAGCTCAACACTTGAGCAGAAATAAAAAAAATCCCAGTAGCATGCCCCAACACCTACGGACCGTCGCTGAAAGGCCCGTCCCAAGCCTCCACAGTGGCGCCGCGGAACCGCCGCCAAAACCAAGTTTTTGCCGCGGTTGCACGGTCACTGTAGCGAGTTAGGGATTCGTTCTTCAGGTGGGTCCATATAATTCCCTGCATGATTTTCTGAGTATTTTTAATATGAAAAATCAACTTTTGAAATAATTTCCAGAGATGGGGTCTCGTTTGGGTTTTCGGGGTTCGATCGGACTTTAAACTTCATCTAGACAACGCCTAAAACTCTAGCTTGGCTCTGATACCACTGTAGGGTTGTGTAACACCACCATAAGGTTTAGGAAGACATCACACATGCCATATTAAAAAAAAATTTGGGTGCTATGAAACCCTAACCAAGATCTTAACTAGAGAATTAGGGTTAACTTTGCATATAAACAACTTTACATCTAAGTGATAGGAATTACAACCTTTGTAGTCCATTCCTTCACTTCATAAGCTCCGAGTAGTGGTCCCTTCACTGCGATCCATGAACTCCCAGAGTCTAGAAAGGCCCTGCACGATGTAGGATGCATCTTGCTTGAAGTCTTCGAAATCCAAGATGATCTATTTTGGGGAAACACGAACTCAAGCTATGACTTTACTAATATGAAATTAGTGAAGCCAACACTCTAATCTAATGACTAGTATAGAAAAAGATGATAAAGTAGGAATTTTCCTCACTTTATTATTTATGTTCTCACTATTTTCTTCTCTTTTTTCAAAAGTTAGAAAGCAAAAATGAGATGAGGAAGAAGATGAATAATCAAAGAGATGAGATTAGAAATGCAACCCTAGGTTAGTGTATGTCATCCTCTAACTCATGTAGAGAATTAACCATGATTATGTGTCATGGTTGAGTTTATAAATATCTTAAGCAAAAAAAAAAGAGAAGACTTTATCAAAGTTTATCCACAAGCTTCATGAAGCTGCACCATGACTCATTTCCTCAATTTTGAATTACTTAAGAATTTAAACCCAAACATTACATGTAGCATGGTATAATTCTCATACATCCTAGTTGCATGTATAACCTAGCATGTCACAATAATATATATCACATATATAATATTTATGTAACAAAAGAAAACAATACAATAAACATATATCACATATATCTTAAATGTTTTACAAGTGAGAATAATAAATACTTAAGTGAGCATATAATATATAAATATATATATATATATATCATTTTATCGAATCAACACTTGATCCAATAACCCAGTTATATCACATATAACCGGCAGATATCATATATCACGAGAATATAATGCAGTATCACATATCGTATTAATCTCGGTCCCCGCACATATCACATATGTGCTCCTATTCCGTTTCGCCTGAGCCAGGAAACCTCTGTGTAGAACTCTAAAGACTCGTCAATATGCCGACAGTAGGTGATGATTATATCAAACACCTACAAGCTGCAAGCGGTCAGCTAAACGTAACAGCCATCCGGGTATTGAGCGACCAGAAGATCAACAAGCAAGCCTGTACATACTCCTGCGAATCCAATCAGTAACACTACCATACAGTCCGGTCTCTTCGGCTGATATGTCGCATATACAGTCTAGGGGTGGTAATCCGTCAGACCCCAATAACCGATAAGTCGTGTCGATGTGAGGCTCATAATGAGTCGAGAAACTACTGATAACTCTTACCAGCAAATCTCCATATTAGCCCTAGCCAGGGACTTTCAGTTATAGCCAATCGACACAGCGCAACATCAACTCCCAATACCGGGAGAGATGAAACCCCTCCTATCGCTCATTGCCTCCATGTGATTCGGGACTGTATCCAAAAGCCACCGTTTTTCACGTTCTCGTGAGCGTGGTAAGGTGGAAATCAAAGCATAGTGGGAATCACATAAGACTTTATGACGATCTCGGGTTTACAGACTAACCTGTACCAGTGTCACCGGAGAACTGCTATCTGACGATAGGTATAATACCATTTAGGAGTTCTCGGCGAGTCCATTCAATGTACCCAGTCTCCACTGAGCACCCGTACACCATCTTTGATGTCCAACACCAATGGATATGGGATCATTCATCGCCCATCATATGGGTCAAGATGCGTGTATGCTAGTCTACTCTGGAGTATCGATACCCTATCTCAATACACTCTCGACTAGGAACAATTATAGGATGTACTCGTGAACAATCCTGGCCCCCACTAGTATGATCTTATCATAGTCTTAGTAGTCGAGTACAGATCCTAAGGGCTTTATCAATATGTGAGAAGAAGACAGTAAACTAATATAAGTCAACATGTTATGACAAAGTGAAACCAGATAGCATACTATCATGTCGAGCAAGAAAGTCCTCTATATATATATCCAAGTATCCATTATAATATACATCATATGTACAACAATGGCCTCTAGGGCATATACATAACTAACATTTATATTGCTTGCTAGTATAGGGTTTAAGGTAGATCCGGGCATCGGGTCATGGTAGCGCCAGTTTAGAAAATTTTTGTTCCGCATTTAGCCACGGGTTAATGGCCGGGGCACTGCCGTAACCCAACATGGTATCAGAGCCAACCCGTAAACCTTTTACTAGCTTGTTTAGACGATGTTAAAGTATCGAAATCGAAACAACCCGGAAATGATACCCTGCAGATTCCAGTCTCTGTCGAAATTTCAGAGTCTTCAGAAAATTATTTTAGCAACTGCATAAGACTACTAAAGTGACCACTAGACTACACCCCAAAAACGAGCCAGTTTCACCCGTATTGGACCGACCACATTAAGCAAATTTCTGAGCGGCCGGCCCTGCAGTCAAGTTTGGGTTTCGTATTTTGGGTGTGGTCTGGTCTCTTGAATATTGGTACAGTGGTATTTCTTGTTTTGCCCATTTTGGATATTATGTTATCTTTTGTTCAAAGGCAATTCAAGATGTTTCGAAGTCGATAATTTAACACTGTTTAAATGTTTATAGTACATGCATTACTATCTGCGACTGTGAATGTCTTTCGAGCAGTATAACTCGTCTAATTGCTATATGTTCTTTTAGACAAGTTTGCGAATGTGACATTCACGTTGATGTTCTGTGTTGTGCTGTGTTGTGGTTGGATCGTCGTGGTGGATAGCTTGGGTGCAATGATAGTACTGTTTAGTTTCATTTGTACATTTGATATTGCGGGACGAGCATCCGACATGTTGACTACTGTCACTGCCAGTTTATATATTATTTGTTTAGGACACGACAGGGTTGAGATCGATGTCACCCTTGTACATATTATTTTCTTTTCTGTACTACGATTACCCCACGGTGGAGTGCACGAATATCCTGATTCTAGAGGGAAACGGGTCCGCATCTCATGGCGTTGGGACGGAGGGGACCATACTTTAGAATTGACGGGCTTTTTCGCCGCACTCGTAGGGGGTACAGGTTGACCCACGGAGGGGTTCCTAAGTTACCGGATTCCGTGAAGTGTTGGGTGGCCCATTCACATTGTTGAACGGGGTTTCTTCACTTATGGAATTGGCAGGTAACTTGCCGCATTCGTAGAGCTCTATGTTTTCATTGCACAGGCTATCTACACGACAGGGAACGTCGGGTCTCATTTACGGCTCAAATGAAACCCGGGGTTCCAAGATTATCCACTATTCTGTGTTGCTTCTGTGATGTTGCTTTATATCATGCTTGGGACGATTGTTATATATATTTATATATATACTAGTAGATATTGTATATGTTTTGCACCCGCACTAGTCCAGTCCCCGCTCTGTCATTAGTTAAGTAACCAAACGGGTGATGACGGGACCCAGTGGCGAATGCGGATGGCATTTACGTACTTCATATTTTCGTTCTTTTCTGGTGTGATTAATTGATGGAACTGCGTTAATTCTGATCAATGCAAGGAAAACAAACCTATTTGATGTTGTTGGAACCAAGTTTTTTAAAACTGACATTACAGACGTTTCTTTTTGCTTTGCACAGAAGTATTCAGTTATGAATATCCAGCACCTCATTCGATGAGGTAAGGGCCGAGATCCCTTCATCGGGAGTGACCCCTTGAGTAAAAGTTTGCGTCAACGTAATAACTTTACTATAGTCGATTCTTTTGCTTTGTATCGTGGTATTCAGTTTGGAATATCCTGCACCTCATTCGATGAGGAAAGAGCCGAGATCCCTTCACTGAGAGTGACTTCTTTAGCAAAAGTTTGCGCAACTATATATTTGCAAAACCACATATATTCTTCAATGATATCAAGTTCATTACGTTAAAGGTTTTTCGCCAAAAACCAGCTGTAGCCCTCCGTCATTTCAGATTAGTATTGCTTAGTATTCGTGCTACGTATGTCGTGCTTAGCCAAGGCGTAGTGTTCGGTAGCTATGTAGTGCTTTTCTGTTGCATAGATATGCGATTGGTTAGGACAGTCATGCGGTCATTTTGGCTCTATCAAGGACTCATGCGGGTGGGTCTAATGCAATCAAGATAATGACGGGTTGAACTTGACTAGGATCCTTTTATATGTTGGCTCAATCAAGGTCACGTGGGTCCTAGGGGTAAAAACACATATCGAGAGTTTTAAACATACAAGAAACTTGCCAGGCATGCGCATACTTTCTGGAGTGTGGTGACTTGAGTGGATTCCATCAAGTTATCATGCGATGGTAATTGGATCCCAATTCTCACAGATGAGTTGGTTTACTCCTCAGGTGATTTTAGATGATCCCGACTAATTATCCTTTAGGGTTTGGAGGAGAATTCGAGAATACAGTGGGAGACATCCTGATTAGATAAAATGATTGACCATTCTGATCTAGGTTAGAGTGCACCCTGAGTTTTTCTTTTCTCTCTCTCTCTTTGGCTGCGACTATGACCCGCCCTAAACTAAAACTCATGAACCAGGTTAACCGAACCTTCTTAAAACATTTTGGCTTTTGGAATGTCACGGTGTCGCATATATCATTGCCACTTCTATATCACATTTGCATTTCTCCAGAACACTCCATATCACTACGAACATCCACTCCTATTGGATAAATCCAGCGTATAGTTACTTACGAACTCGAAGAAACTTGTTCCAGATTCGAGGATGGATTCTGGTTCTGGAGAGATTGAATAAGATTATTCGGTTGTCTTTTCTCTTTACCTTCTCTCAGGTTGTGAGGACTCTTAGGATTTGGAGAGGGTACACCTATTGAGCTTATTGGATAGTCTTCCTGCAGACCATAGGTAGGTGCCGAAAGGTGGGGAAGGAAGAAAACCAATTAACCGAAAGGTGGTGTACAGAAGATAATAAGTAAAGACATATAAAGGGATTAGAATAACGGCAAAGAAAATTGTAACTGCTATCATTCACAACAAAACCGTGTATACCCCTGCCACTCCCACATCCACTTTGGATTTCTCCAGAACACTTCGTACCACTACGAACGTCCATAATGCTTAGACATGCCATCGTATAGTTACATACGAACTCGAAGGAATTCGTTCCATATTTGAGGACGGTTTCCGGTTCAGGAGAAATAGAATAGGATTATTCAGATGTGTTTTCCCAATACATTCTCTCAGGTTGCGAGGGCTCCTGGCATAAGGAGTGTACACCTATTAAGATTATTAGATAGTCTTCTTCCAAACCTTAGGCTGGTGCCGAAAGGTAGGGAAGGAAGAAAATCAATTAGCCTAAGTGTGGTGTACAGAAGGTAATGAGTAAAGACAAATAAAGGGATTGGAGAGATGGCAAGGAAATATACGGTTACTGTCATGAATCTGGATACTGGAAGAGACATTATTAGGAATACCAGGTTACCCCTTCAAAACATTTTCATGTTTCAGTTTCACTGTGCGATGTTAATTGAAAACTGTTTTCCCAATTGGATTCTGACTCCAGGATATGTATTTACCAGATTCGTTTCTCATATCTGTATGGCGTTACGGATGCTGAGTGGGAGATATTGGGAATTGGATGATTAGATCCTCGATATATCGGAATTCTTTGTAATTGGTGATATTTGAGGAAATCACCTGGGTTTTTGCCGGATGGCAAATATTTGGTTTTGAATATCCGTTGTTATGCACCGATTTCAAACCGATATATCTGTACGTTTATTTTATAACGTGAGATATAACTTTTTGAAATTATGTCTGTGACATTTACCTATATCAGTTGATGGTTAGGTAAGGTGCATTCCACAGCAGTGTAATTCTTCTTAACCATAATACAGTTTTCAACCTACAACGCACAAGGTTTGAGTTATTAAATTCAGTGGACTTATACAAAGTATTGTATTTTGTCCGGTGTCCATTAGGACAAAGGGGTTGGTACTCGTACTATTTTCTGTTTACTCATGATTTCTCCAATTCTAGACAGGTATTTCGTTGAAATACAAGGTCTAGATTTTAAGAAGTTATAGATATAAGAATAAAGTAGAGAACCATTTGTTGGAAGTATCAGGATTCTTCGAGGTAGTCAAAGATGTAGATACTTTTGTTTGGAATTCCATTGATAGTAATGGTTTTTGAGAACTTGCTTCTCATTCAGGTTACTCATTTATGGATGCACTTCTAGATGAGTAATGTTGTTTGGCCTCCTTCCATTTGGTAGATATGCCCTGCAGACAGTTGCATGATTTTGAATCTGGTTCTAATTAAATTAATGCCCTTGTTTCTATATTGTATATACAATAGTTCATATCTTAACGATGTTAAGGTATAGGGAGTTGTCTGGCTAATGCTTAAAACCAGAATCCGGATAAACTCGAGACACGTTTCAGTAATGGTATTTTGTGGGTTATCCCGGGCTTTGACGAGGGCTAACTTTCTACCATCAGGAAGATCAATAGTGATATTGTTCTTGACTCGCCACAGTTTTAGTAAAATGGATTTTTTCAGAAAACAAAAATGGGAGTATGGTAGAACCGAAAGTGATTCCAGAACCACAAACGATTACTGAAAATTTAATAGAACCTAAAGATTCAATTGGTTTTGACATTCCATTAGCCACTCCGCAGATTTGGTAGGTAACCTCAGGCACCCAAGAGGTACTTCGGTCTTCTCAGAGATGATGGCAGGGAGGTTCTTATTTACTCAGACTTGCTATTGTTGTTGTTCTAGACTATAAGACCGGCAGGAGGATAAGTATAGCATCGTTCTAAACTAGCTTTAAAAGTGCATATGTATATGACTCTGCCAGAGGATTGTTGTAGTCAGTAGGAGTAGCGGAAGCATAGTGGGCAAGTAGCTTATGTCTATTTATAGACTAAAACAAGAATAGCGGAAATAGATCATCTATTTTTGATGTGACAGTCATAGGTCTTGACCTCATCAGAATAGGAGATGGATCTGGTAAGAAGGTAGTAAAGAGTGATATCCAGGTATTTGGGATGACATGCAATTTATAGGAAGTGAAATTCATATACTACGATCGGTTATATTGTGGTTATCACAAAGTTGTTTCTCCACATTGTATCTGGATAAATATCAATTTTTCTGGTCACTATATCTATGGTTTTAGATCTAAATTTGGGAAGTGTCCCAATTTGGGTACTTGACACTATTCTAAAGTGTTTTAGAATGGACGACTTCTGGCATGGTAGTGAACCTACAGGTGATGGAGTCACCCTCTCTAAAAGAAGTTTTACAGACTAAAGTGGAGAGGGATTTGCATGATTAGCATATCACTTGCTTAGGCAATTAAGTTGATCATATGATGTTAAGTACCACACCAGATGTTGTTTTTGCACTAGCTGCAACAAGCATATATATTAATCCAATCCTGGAGAAATATTGGGAAGCAGTTATGAACATAAGTGGATGTTCTACGGATATGGTAACGGCAGCCTTCTTCAGGAGACGGTTATCATTTCAGACTTCCAAGGTGACCTGGATGACAGAGTGGCTGTCGGAATTATAGTTTTCCCTATTTTGAGGGACAGTATGTTGGACAGGTGGTCGAAGCGGATACTGAGGAAGGCATAGCGCTGTATACTGATTAAGTTCAGTGGACGATGCAGTCTAAGAAGTTTGCTGGATTTGGATTTCATTTATGAACTGGGTCCCATCAGATATCCAGACATATTCTAAGACAGGTATTGCTCATTTCGGGAGATAGTTTTCTCCGCGAAGTTGAGATATAGAGAGATACAGAAAGAAACACTGGAGCGGATCCACTCACTGAGGCTATTTCTCGAACGCAATAGTTTCACAAACGGGCTTTGCGAGACTGATTAGTAGAGAAGTTGGGTGTTCGGTATCACACGGGCTGTGAGTATGCGACACCGTAATAATTAGCCTTAAGTGCAAGTCGGAGATTGTTGGCTATAGTGCCATCAAGTCAATTATTGAATCGCATGCACGCGATTGTGATGATTGAGAGAGGACCTATACCGGTAGAACAGTCTTACTCGAGATGATAGTATGCTATCTGGTTTGTCTTTATTATCATGTACATGCTTCAGGTGGTATTACAGATCACTATTACATGTTGATAGAGCCCATAGGATTTATGCTTGACTACCAGCATTATGATGGCGATCATATACGTGGGAGCTGGGTGGTCTATAAGCAAATCCTTAAATGTCCCTATTCGTGAGAGTTTCAAGACTGGGCATCGATACTCCAGAGTAGACTAGTGTATACTGATCGAGACCCCGACGAGGGGCGGTGGCCCGGTCTTACAAGCCATTTGTGTTAGTTTGTTCACCTAAGATAGTATACAGGTGTTCATTAGGTTATGAGTACACTGGACGGACTCGCCGGGAACCTGCTAGTTGGTATTATACCTATTGTCATATAGCAGTTCCCAGGTGACATATGTATAGGTTAATCTGTCGACCTGAGATCGTCATTTGTCTCGTGTGAGTTCCCACTGTGCTTTGATTACTACCCTACCACGGCTCAAAGGATTCGTACAAACAGGTTTTAGTTGGGTACAGTCTCGAGCCACATGGAGGCAGTGAGCGGATCATCGGGGATTCGCCTCTCCCGGTATTGGGGGTTGATGTCGCGTTGTGCACGGGTGGCCATCACCAGAAATTCTCGACCAGGGTAAACGAGAATTACCGATCCAGTATCGATAGTTTCTCAGGTGGTGATGGGTTACATACCGATATGAATTATCGTGTCAGTAGGGGTCTGACTTTATCCACCCCCTAGACTCGATATGCGATACTTTTAGATGAACAGACTGTACTGTACGGATATTGTCACTGTCAGGCTTAGTAGGGGTTTGGATGAGTTTGCTCGTCGGCCTTCCTTTCGCTCAATATCTGGATAACCATTACGTACAGCTAGTGCCGCTGACGTGGTTGTGGTTAAACACACCGCCAACGTATTGACGGATCTTTAGTGTTAGTTATATGTATGCCCAAGAGGCCATTACTGTACATATGATGTATATTATAATGGATGCTTGGACATATATAGGGAGGACTTTCTTGCTCGACATGATAGTATGCTATCTGGTTGTACTTTATCTTAACATGTACTCTAATTGTCTCTATATTACAGGTTGATAAAGCCCTTAGGATATGTACTCGACTACTGGGACTATGATGAGATCATACGAGTGGGGCCACGGTAGTCGACGAGTACATCCTATAACTGTTCCTAGTCGAGGGTGTATCGAGACAGGGCATCGATACACCAGAGTAGACTAGCGTATACGCATCTTGACCCATATGATGGGCGATAGATGATCCCATATCCATCGGTGTTTGACATCAAGGATGGTGTACGGGTGCTCAGTAGAGACTGGGTACACTGGACGGACTCGCCGAGAACTCCCAGATGGTATTATACCTCACGTCAAATGGCAGTTCTCCGGTGACACTGGTACAGAGTAGTCTGTTGACCCGAGATCATCATAGAGTCTTGTGTGATTCCCACTGTGCTTTGATTTCCATCATACCACGTCCAAGAGGGCGTGCAAAAAGGTGGCTTTTGGGTACAGTCCCGAATCACATGGAGGCAATGAGCGATAGGAGGGGATTCGTCTCTCCCAGTATAGGGAGTTGATGTTGTGCTGTGTTCGATTGGCTATAACTGGAAATCCCTGGCCAGGGTTGCTGAGATTTACTGATAAGTGTTAACAGTAGTTTTTCGAACTGTTATAGACCTCATATCGACACGACTTATCAAGCTACTGGGGTCTGACGTTTACCACCCCTAGGCGAGATATGCGACATATCAGACGACGAGACCGAACTGTACGGGAGTGTTACTGATTGGATTCGCAGGAGAATGTATAGGCTTGCTTGTTGATCTTCTGATCGCTCAATACCTGGGTGGCTGTTACGTTTAGCTGACCGCTTGCAGCTTGTGGGTGTTTGTTATGATCGTCACCTACTGCCGGCATATTGACGATTCTTTAGAGTCCTACACAGAGATTTCTTGGTTCAGGAAAAACGGGGTAGGGGCACATTTGTGATATGTGCAGGACCGAGGATAATGCGATATGAGATACCGTATTCTATTCTCGCGATATTTGATATCAACCGGATCATCGAGTGTTGATTCGATGAATCGGTAAATGATATATTAGTCGGTTTTATGCGATATAGCCGGATTGTCAGATCAAGTGTTGATTCGATGATTTAATGTATAATTATATATATAATATATTAAATTATATTAACTAATATTAGCTCACTAAAAGATTCTTTTTCTCACTCGGGTAATATTCTTTTTCTCACTCGGGTAAAACATTGATATATATGCGATATATGTTAATTGTATTATTTTATTTTGTTACAAAATATATTATATATGTGTATATAATATTGTAACAAGTTATGATAACTAATGCAACATGATTTATGGAGATTAAACAAGGTTAGGGTTTGATTTGGGTTAGTCCATTCATGAACCTTCTAGAAGGTCAAACCCTTCACCCTTGGTTAAATCTCTACATTGGTTTGCCTTTTCATTTAGCAACCATGGTTGCATAAGTTATTATTATTATATTTTCATTATTCATCACAAAAGGATTTGAATTGATTATTCATCATCTTCTTTCTTGAGTTCTTCATGGAAAAGCTTTCTAACTTTTTCAAAGGTGATGAAAATGAGTGAGTTAAAGAAAATAAAATAGAGCTAAATTCCTACTTCATCATCCTCATCTATTCTTGCCATTTAGATGAGGGTGTTCACTTCATTTAGTGAGTGAGAGCTTGTGTTAATGAAACTTCAAGGTAGATCATCTTTGTTATCGAAGATCGGAAGCAAGTTTGCATCATTCTCTTCGTGGAGCCTCTCTAGAGTCCGGATGCACGATGATCGCAGCGAAGGGACCTCAACACGGAGCGTAAGAAGTGAAGGACCGGATCTACAAAGGTTGTAACCCTCTCAGTTAGTGTTAAAGTGTTTAACATGCTTGTTTTCGCCTAATCTCTAGTTTAAAGATCCGGCTTGGAGTTGTTCGGCACAGCTAAATTTTAAATCGGGCATGGTTGATGCCTTATAGACCCTTGTGCGTGTGCCTAGCATCCCTACAGTGGTATCAGAGCCAAGCTAGAGTTTTAGGCGAAGTTTAAAGTCCGATCGAACTCCGAATACCCGTAAAACCCTAGTTTCTGGAAATTTTTCAAAACTGTTGATTTTTTCATATTAAAAATGCTTTAAAAAATCAGCATGGAATTCTATGGAACTGTGTGAAAAACGACAAGGTAATTCACCCAAGGCTCCGCGGAACCGCGGCATGAGCATGGGTCGCACGGCGGTTCCGCGGCTGTACAGTGAAATCATTGTTTTAATTTTTGCACGGTAAAGTCCCTATGTATTTCCTGATGCTTCTGGGTATTTTTAATTTTTTTTCTCAAGTGTTGAGTTTTCTGGGTTGTATTGGGAGCTCGTTGATTCAATCGGATAATTTAACTTCGTTTAAGTTTTTTCCGGATAATTTTAGAAACTGTTAAAAAGTTCGAACGGATATCAATAACTCACTTTTTCCCGACCCGGAAAATTTCCAAGTGTTGAATTTTTCCGTAGTTTAAGAACGTTTTAAGTCATGCAAGTAACGCGGTGGACCCTCCAGAAGACAACAAACCTTAACTCGATTATGTGACCGTCTGAACCGCCTCTGAAGCTTAGGGTTTGGGGCAGTACGGCGTGCCACATGTGAGGCGTTGGCTTGACCCTTCTACGGCTGAACCATTGGTACTGTGGCATGTGATGGATGTTTTTAAACTAATTTCAAGTGTTGAGAACTATTTGGGAAAACTTGGGTGTTTGATTATTCGATCGGAAAGTTTAACATTGTCTATTTATCTGGAATGTGATACAATCTTTGGAATCTACAAGTAGTTATGAGATAACTAATTTGAATGTTATAAATCTAGCAGTTCAGTCTCAATTGATCGGTTGACACGGGATTTTGATGCGATCAAAAGTCCGTCGCAATCATGTAGCGTACTCAAAAGTCCGTCGCAATCACGTAGCGTACGCGGATACTCGCCGGGTAAACTTAATAGACAGCCACGCCCCGTAGCCCCGACCAAGTGACTGTAGGAGAACCCCGTCGCTAAAAGTATCCGTTCGGGTGCTTGCGGTAGCGGTGTTCCGCCTTAGTGCACTTCGTCAACGGCATCCGGAGGTGCGGCCGTCTACTAAAGTTTGCGACGAGCATTCGATCAGGATGTCGGGAATCTTGTTGAATTGCCCGACTTGATATTGAAAAGAGTTTTCGATAATAAGACTAAAATGCGGGGTTTATAATTGTTAGGCATGCGATGTCTAAGGAATTCATTTGGTTGGGCATGAGATGTCTAAGGAGGTTGCGAATTCCAACCGTTGTAGTTTTACACTTTCTTTTCTGTGACCGTAAGCGTAGTATGTGGTGTATCGCCGGTTTCGTTGCTATACATCAACGACAATCGGGATACGCATACTTGCTTACATTGATGATATGAGATATTATGTGTTGCTGTGATATGTTATATTGGATCGTCGTGTTTGAATATCCGGGGATTATATGTGAGATGAGAGTTTTTCTTTTTCATTCATATAAAATTCATTTGTATGTAATATTCTTTTATTGGGGCACTTCCGGCTGAGGATGATGTCACCATTGTATATTATTTACTTTTCCGCATTAGGTAGACCGAAGGCGGGGAGCACAAGTAACCGGGTTCTAGGGTCCAATGGGAAACCATCTCGAGGAGTTGAGACCGGGTCTCCTAACCCTAGAATTGGCACTGTTGCTTGTCGCTCTCATAGGGGTCTAGGAATGTGGGTTTGGCTATTCATCGCGACCGTGGAATCCGTGTTTTATACAAGCTCGTACTAAAACACGGACGTCCTAATATATCCAATATTTCATATATGTTCTTCTGCTGCAATGTTCTGTGATGAGAACATATTACTGTCTGAAACGAATGTTTATATTATATATATGAGATATATGTTATATTGCAGATTTCGTTTCAAATGTGATGCTTGTGAAGCATAATAAAATGGGACTTCATTAATGAGATTAATGAAACTAAAAGAAAGCTAAAAATGTTGTAGAAACTTGTTTAAAAACTGGTAGCTCTAGTTCTTGCTTTGCATAGCAGTATTCCTTGTAGAACATCCAGCACCTTATTCGATAAGGAAAGAGCCGAGATCCCTTCACCGGGAGTGACCTCTTTAGTGAAACTAGCAGATGCTACAAACTCGGTTTGTCTTTTGATTGCTTCTATAGTTCTTGCTTTGCATAGTGATATTTATGAAATATCCTGCACCTTATTCGATGAGGAAAGAGCCGACGATCCCTTCACCGGGAGTGACCTCTTTAGCAATACTAGAAAAGCCTCAAAAACATTCCATTTAAAATCACTCGATTCTACAACGATATAAAGTTCATTACGCAAAGGGTTTTCTTAAAAACCTGTCGTAGCCTTCCGTCATTTCATATAAGTAGTTTTTAGTATTCGTGCAACGTTTGTTGACTTAGTCAAGGCGTAGTTTGCGGTAGCTGATTAGTGCTTACCTGCAAAGCATATGATGCGATTGGATTATGGTAGTCGTGCGGCCTTGTTGACTCAGTCAAGGGTCGTGCGAGTGGGTTTAATTCAATCGGGAAATGACGGGTTGAACTTTACTTGCGGTCTATGGTTTGTTGACTTAGTCAAGATCATAGATCACTTGGTGCAAAATATTATTGGGAATTTCAAGTGTTGAAATTTGCAATGAGATTGCATACCTTCTATGAGATAGTTGGATCCCGATACCCGCTGCGAGTAAGAGTTACTCCTGGGAGAGTTTTACACATTACAATTAGCCGATCAAGTAGATGTCTAGAAAGGTGTCAACGGGGTTACGCCCCTGGAAAAACGAGGTTTACTTTAATTAGGTTCGTGCGAAAGCACGGGGAACCTCTCTCAAAATACCGGCACTGGCCTGGCTGAAAGATTGGCGAACTTGTAGTGTGTAATTAATCCCGGCTAGTCTTTCCTTTTAGGGTTTGAAGGAAGATTTGACTAAAACAGTGGGAGACATCCTGATTAGATATATTTGATAACCAATCTAATCTTGTAAAAGCGCACGCTAAGTGTTTTCTTCTCTCTCTCCTGGTTACGACTTTGTCACGCCTTAATCAAGATAATAATACGGATGTATTGACCGAACCCCTTGTTATACAGCGCTAAGGAACGTTGGTCCCTCTCCAACTTATAATTGTTATAAGACAGAGTAGGAAATAGGGGATTACCAGAATTCCCGTGCCGCCCAAACGAAGAAAGTACATGTTGATGCATCTTCTTCGGGTGTGTTCATTATACAGAACGGTTTCTCAATATCCTTTACGTCCTGGGTATTTGATACCGGATCAGGATCCCACATATGTAATTTGTTACATGGGCTATTGATAGGTAGAGAACTGAGAATGGGTGATAAATTTCATGAGATAGAAACGGTGCAAGTGTTGCAGCCAAGTCTGTTGGTAGTTATCACCCTGTATTATCAGAATACATTGATTCTGAACGAATGTTATTAGATACCGAACCTGATATACAACATCATATCAGTCTCTTTATTAGTAAAGAAAGGATATAATTTTGTATTGTTGGATAATGTTTTGAACATTTCCTATATCAAGAGTTGATCGGTTCAAGCACGTTATCTATAAGCATAGACGTTCTAAATCAAACTACAGTTCTTAATGTACAGAACACACACAAGAGGAAGAGCTCAGAAATGAACGAATCCTTCTTGAGGTATTGTAGACTAGGTCATATCAATGCGACCCGACTAGCTGAAGTTACATAAAGATGCATATTTAAATTAGTTTGTATTTACATTTTGTAAAAACTTGCCAGTCATATCACAAAGATAAGATGACCACGGCTCTGTTTATTGGAAACAGAGAAAGAGTTAGTGAACTCTTGGGATTGATACATGCTGATGTATGAAAGTCCCCTGTCTACACATGCCAAGACCGGTTCTTTGTACTTCATTACATTCACTGATTATCTCTCAAGATTCGGACATATGTTCCTGTTGAAACACAAGTCTGGAACTTTTGAGAAATTCAATGAATATAAGTTAGAAGTAGAGAACCAAAAAGGGATATAAGTATTATGTCCTTTGATGAGATCAAGGAGGAGAATACTTGAGCACGGAATTCCTAGACTATTCTAAAAGAGAATGAGATTCTCTCTCAGCATTACTCCTCCGTATACACCATAGCACGTCGGTGTATCGGGGCGGAGCAATAGCACCCTATGTGATACGGTGTGCTCTATGATGAGTACTACTGAGTTTCCTATTTCCTTTTGGGAGTTATGCACTTGAGAAGTTGCATACCTATTGAATTGGGTTCCAATCAAATCAGTTGCCTACCACTTCATATGTGATATGGAATGGGAAGAGCCCATATCTTAAGTATGTTAAGATTTGGGGTTGTCCAGCCTATGTCTAAAAGCATAATCCGGACAAGCTCGAGGCAAAGTCAGGTCTGTGGAAGTTTGTTGGATATCCCAAGCATTCGCAAGGGAATATCTTCTACCTAGCAGAGGAACAAAAGATGTTTTATTTCTCAGCATGCCACCTTTGTGAAAGGGATTTCTTATGAAGAAATTATTGGTCATGAGGTAGAACTGGAAAGAGTTCCAGCTATACAAACTGCAGCTGATGATTTGGTAAACCCAAAGGATTCAATAGTAACCAACGAACCTCAGCCTCTCCGCCGATCTAGTAGAGTTCCTCACCCACCTGAGAGATATTTCGGTTTCTCTATGACAGTGGGAGAGAGGATTGCATCATGAGATGATGACCCAACTAGTTTCGAGCTGGCCATCAGGAGTGGGACTCTGTAAGAATGGCTGGATGCTTAGCAATCTGAGATGGAATCCTTATACACCAACAAAGTATGGACTTTGGTTGCTTTATCTGAAGGGTTAAATCCCCATCAGGAGCGAGTATATCTTGAGAAGATTACTTGGTATACATGGAAAAGTTGAAACTTTCAAAGCTATGCTTAAGTACATCCAGATCCTACTTGCCACGGCTACATACCGTGACTACGATATCTGGCGGTTGGGTGTCATGACTGCTTTTCTAAATAATGATTTGGAAGAAAGCGTCTATAAGTACACAGCCAGAGGGTTTCGTAAACAGTGGGAGCAGCGGAAACGTGTGCAAGATATTTTATGTGATAAAGCAGACATCGCGGAGTTGGAACATCTGTTTTGATGTGGTAGTCAAAGAGTTTGACTTCATCAAAATGGTAGATGAACCTTGTATATACAAAAAGGTAGTAGGGAGTATGGTGGTGATCCTCATAGAGTACGTGGATGACATACTCTTAATAGGGAAGGAGTTTTCCTATGCTACGCTCGGTCAATCTCCGCTTGTCACAATGATTCTCCATATAGGATCAAGGTGATACCTCCTAAATCCTGGGTTATGGATCTATGAGATAGATCTATTTGGATATTAGGATTCTCACTAGATGTAGTGAGATGGTATCAATAGATCCTGGGGAGAATCACTGGAAAGGTTCCAGGGTGGTAAGGTCGACTGAATGTCAGTCGCAGGCATTGTCTTTACCCTCAGTGGAGGGACGGTATGTTGGAAGAGTTCCAAGCTAGATACCGTGACTTACTAGACGATTAAAGGCAAGATACATCGTTACCAAGAATGCTACCAAAGAGGCGGTCTGGATATATAAGTTCATCAGATGAACTTCGTTCCAACCATTGTGTGACAATGGAATTATGGCTTTGGCCAAGGAACCCCCGTCCTATCAGAAATCCAGATATAATTCTTAGGCAGTATCACCTGATCATGGAGATGGTTGATCTCCAGGGAGATCGAGGTTAGGAGAGAAGACACAGAGGACAACAGCGCGGATCCACTCACAATGGCCTTTTTTCCCAGTAGAGACTTTTATGGGATGGTTGAGTATGAGATATTTCAACCACAGCTAATTGTTGGGTATGTGATACCACAACAGATGGCCCTAGTGCAAGTGGGAGATTGTTAGTTATATGTATGCCCTAGAGGCCATTACTGTACATATGATGTATATTGTAATGGATGTTTGGACATATATTGGGAGGACTTTCTTACTCGACATGATAGTATGCTATCTGGTTGTACTTTATCTTAACATGTACTCTGATTGTCTCTATGTTACATGTTGATAAAGCCCTTAAGATATGTACTCGACTACTGGGACGATGATGAGATCATACTAGTGGGGCCACGGTAGTCGACGAGTAAATACTATAACTGTTCCTAGTCGAGGGTGTATCAAGATAGGGCATCGATACACCAGAATAGACTAGCGTATACGCATTTTGACCCATATGATGGGCGATGGATGATCCCATATCCATCGGTGTTTGACATCAATGATGGTGTACAGGTGCTCAGTAGAGACTAGGTACACTGGACGGACTCATCGAGAACTCCCAGATAGTATTATACCTCACGTCAGATGGCAGTTCTCCGGTGACACTGGTACAAAGTAGTCTGTTGATCCGAGATCGTCATTGAGTCTTGTGTGATTCCACTATGCTTTGATTTCCATCATACGTGCAAAAAGGTGGCTTTTGGGTACAGTCCCGAATCATATGGAGGCAATGAACGATAGGAGGGGATTCGTCTCTCCCGGTATAGGGAGTTGATGTAGCGCTGTGTTCGATTGGCTATAACTGGAAATACCTGGCCAGGGTTGCTGAGATTTACTGATAAGTATTATCAGTAGTTTCTCGAACTGTTATAGACCTCATATTGACACGACTTATCAAGCTACTGGGGTCTGACGTTTACCACCCCTAGGCGAGATATGCGATATATCAGACGACGAGACCGGACTGTACGGGAGTGTTACTGATTGGATTCGCAGGAGAATGTACAGGCTTGCTTGTTGATCTTCTGATCGCTCAATACCTGGGTGGCTGTTACGTTTAGCTGACCGCTTGCAGCTTGTGTGTGTTTGATATGATCATCATCTACTGCCGGCGTATTGACGATTCTTTAGAGTCCTACACAGAGGTTTCTTGATTCAGGCAAAACGGAGTAGGGGCACATATGTGATATGTGCATGACCGAGGATAATGCGATATGAGATATCGTATTCTATTCTCGCGATATTTGATATCAGCCGGGTCATCGGATCAAGTGTTGATTCGATGAATCGGTAAATGATATATTAGTCGGTTATATGCGATATAGCCGGATTGTCGGATCAAGTGTTGATTCGATGATTTAATATACAATTATATATATGATATATTAAATTACATTAACTAATATTAGCTCACTAAAAGATTCTTTTTCTCACTCGGGTAATACATTGATATATATGCAATATATGTTAATTGTATTATTTTATTTTGTTACAAAATATATTATATATGTGATATATAATATTGTAACAAGTTATGATAACTAATGCAATAAGATTTGTGGAGATTAAACAAGGTTAGGATTTGATTTGGGTTAGTCCATTCATGAGCCTCCTAGAAGGTTTTCTTTTGTTTTGTGCTAAGATATTATGGTTGATATTTTAGTGACTCATGGTTAACTCAACCCAAACCGTTCATCCTTGGTTAATTCTCTACATTGGTTTGCCTTTTCATTTAGCAACCATGGTTGCATAAGTTATTATTATTACATTTTCATTATTCATCACAAAAGGATTTGAATTGATTATTCATCATCTTCTTCCTTGAGTTCTTCATGGAAAAGCTTTCTAGCTTTTTCAAAGGTGATGAAAATGAGTGAGTTAAAGAAAATAAAATAGAGCTAACTACTTCATCATTCTCATCTATCCTTGCCATTTAGATGAGGGTGTTCACTTCATTTAGTGAGTGAGAGCTTGTGTTAATGAAACTTCAAGATAGATCATCTTTGTTATCGAAGATCGGAAGCAAGTTTGCATCATTCTCTTCGTGGAGCCTCACTAGAGTCCGGATGCACGATGATCGCAGCGAAGAGACCTCAACACGAAGCTTAAGAAGTAAAGGACCGGATCAACAAAGGTTGTAATCTCTCTCACTTAGTGTTAAAGTGTTTAACATGCTTGTTTTCGCCTAATCTCTAGTTTAAAGATCCGGCTTTGGGTTGTTCGACACGGCTAAATTTTAAATCGGGCATGGTTGATGCCTTATAGACCCTTGTGCGTGTGCCTAGCATCCCTACATTTAGATTCCCATACAGAGGATTTTCATGGTTCAGGCAATATGGTGTAGATGACTTATGTTGGTACATACAGGTGTCCGATTAAATATATGTGTACAGGCTGCACAGACTTTAATCGAACGGTTGATAATACTAGCGGCTTAGGATTAAGCCGGATTATTAAATCAGGTTTTGATTTAATAATTTATATATGTATTTATATATATGTATTCTAGTATTATTGTTCACTATTCATTTTCTCTCTTGGCTATTCGTATTTTTGTACGAATACGCGTATATGTATTTCAATACGTATACCGGGTTGCATTCCGTATTTATACGGATTAGCTTCTAGAAGATCGGACACCTCATTTGTATGATTTCCTTTTTTAGAAAATAATTTGTTTTTGCAAATGAGGTGGAGGGGGTGACATGGCATGAACATTGTTTAGCATGTTGAGAAAGGTATGGCATGGATTTGTTTATTGAAAATTGATATGAGATATTGTGTGTGCATGATTGAGAGAGGGGGGGAGGGAGCCACTTCTTGAGATGGCTTGCTCATTTCATTTTTCCTCACTTGCTTCATTACTTGCTCACTCTCATTCTCACTTGGAGAAAACTTAGCCTTTTCCTTAGTTGCTCATGCCACATGTTTCCTCACCTCCTCTTGATCTTCTATGGTTGCTCATGGAGCACTTGTGATGAGAGAAAAATTATAGTGACACATTCCTACACCTCCACTTTCCATTGCTAGTAACCTTGGAGCGTCGGTTTCCTCGCTTAGCGAGACTGAAGCTTACGCCGTTTCCCTCAGGTGGATCATCGTAAATGGAGGAAGACCGGCAGCCAAACTCAATCCGCAACCAGTAAGAGCTTGGGATGAAGGTTGAAGACCGAAGTACATGGATCAACTCAGTATAACCATTCCTAACTCTTTATATTGCTTGCTAGTATAGGGTTTAGGAAAGATCCGGGCATCGGGTCTTGGTAGCGCTAGTTTAGAAAAATTTTGTTCCGCATTTTGCCACGGTTTGATGGCCGGGACGCTGCCGTAACTCAACACACTTGTCGGACGCTCTCCGCGCAATATCAAATGTACAAATAAATCCAAACTGTACTACCATTGCACCCAAGCTATCCACCATGATGATCCAGCCACAACACAGAACATCAACATGAATGTCAAGTTCGCAAACCCGTCTAAAAGAACATATAGCAGTTAGACGAATTGTACCGCTCGAATGACATTCACGGTCGCAGATAGTAATGTATGTACTGAAAACTACGACATTAGAATTCCACACGTAATTAGCAAACTAAACCAATTTCCAAAACCATGAAAAAACAGTGAGCTAAAGTTCCAAAAACCGACCGTTTAAGTCCGAATCAAAACGAAACGCGCCCGAACCTTCGCGGGGAGCTAGAGAATGAAATTAACTTCGAGCCGGGGGGTCTAGAGGGAGTACCCCACCCCTGAGGCCACCACGAGGTGGCCAGGGGGTGAAGCAGACCCGAAACTTCCCAAGGTGGGGAAGTTTCGGGTTCCCACTGCCAAGACCACCTTGTGGTGGTCTTGGGGAGTGGGCCCAGCCGTTCGGTCCCCCCCTGGGGTTTCCCCGAGGTGCCCATGCACCACCCCACGGCTTCTCAGTTCAAACCGTGAGCCAGCGGGGTGTGCAAACATCTCAAATTTTCAGTTTTCGGATCTGGTTTTGTCGACAGTTCTTGCACGACAAAAACGGTGGATTACTAATGTCGCAAAGAATAAACTAAAGCTTATGGAGTGGCTCTGATACCATGTTGGGTTACGGCAGCGCCCCGGTCATCAATCCGGGACTAAATGCGGAACAAAAATTTATAAACTTGGCGCTACCACAACCAATTACCCGGATCTACCCATAAGCTCTAGATAACAAAACATGCAAAGGAGTTAGAATGGTTATACCGAATAGATCCATGTCTTTTGGTCTTCAACCATCATCCCAAGCTCCTAGGGGATTCCTTGATCAAGCTTGATCTCCGGTCTCCCTCCATCGACGATAATCCACCCGAGAGTCTATGCAACGAGCTCCAACCTCATATCCGAGGCAACTAGGGCACCTAGATCGCTACTCTAGATACCGTAGATGAAGTAGAAATTGATGAAGGATTAATTTGTCTCAAGACACCCAAGGATTCTCAACTCATGAGAGCGTTTGGGTGGAGCTAGAGGAAGAAGAAGATGCCATGAGAATGAGGTGTTGAGAGCAACTCAACAGAGAGAAAAAGAAATGAATAATGGCTTGTGTTTTTGTTTGTTGTGCGAGTGTGATAAGAAATAATGAAGCCATCACATAAACGTCCATATCTCCAAAATATTTTAGTCAACAAAAACTATCTCAAGTCAACATAATCTCAAAACAAACAAAAACCCTAAGCATGCTAAAATAGTAACCATGGGTCACTAATTGGCCATGCCACAAAAATGAAATAAACATCTCATTCTACACCTCAATAACCTTTTAATCCAAAAAGGTATAAACCATGATGAGGTATAATCTTCTAAAAGTAATTTTGTAATAAATTACAAGAATACCCCTCAACCGTATATACATACCCGCATCCGTATTCCGAAGAATACAAATACAAAGAGACGAAAATAATCCAACAAATATAATACTACGATCCGGCTTAAACCAAAGCCTACTAGTATTATCCGTCCGAACATCATCCGTGCACAAGTACATGTATGTGATCGAACCCTTCCGTAAAACCATACGGCCTCTACATCGTTTCGCCTGAAGCAGGGAGACCCTCTGTGTGGGACTCTAAAGACTCGGCAATACGCTGGCAGTGAGTTTAACTACAAGCACATCAGCGGCACTAGCTGTACGTAACGGCTACCCAGGTATTAAGCGAAAGGAAGGCCGACGAGCAAACTCATCCTGAAACCCCTACTGTGCCTGACAGTGAAAATATCCATACAGTCCAGTCCGTTCGTCTATGAATATCGCATATCGAGTCTAAAGGGTGGATAAAGTCAGACCCCTGATAACACGACATTTAGTGTCGGTATGAAGCCCATCACCACCTCAGAAACTACCAATCCTAGATCAGTAATTCTCGACTATCTTAGCCAAGGATTTCTGGTGATGGCCATCCGTGCACAACTGCGATATCAACCCCTAATACCGAGAAATACGAATCCCCCAACGATCCGCTCACTGCATCCATATGACTCGGGACTGTACCCAAATAAAACCTGTTTGCACAACTCTTTTGAGCCATGGTAGGGTAGTAATCAAAGCATAATAGGAACTCACACGAGACAAATAACGATCTCAGGTCGATAGACTAACCTGTACATATGTCACCAGGGAACTGCTATCTGACAATCGGTATAATACCAACTAGTATGTTCCCGGCAAGTCCGTCCGGTGTACTCATAACCCAATGAGCATCTGTATATATCTTAGGTGAACAAACTAACACCAATGGCTTGTGAGACTGACCACCGCCCTTCGTCGGGGTCTCGATCAGTATACACTAGTCTACTCTGGAGTATCGATACACAGTCTCAAAACTCCCACGACTAGAGACATTTAAGGATGTGCCTATAGACCACCCATCTCCCATGTATATGATCACCATCATAATGATGGTAGTCAAGCAAGAATCCTATGGGCTCTATCAACATGTAATAGTGATCTATAATGTCACCTGAAGCATGTACACGATGAGAAATACAAACCAGATAGTATACTATCATCTCGAATAAGACTGTTCTACCGGTATAGGTCCTCCCTCAATCATTGAAATCACGTGCCTGCGATCCAATAATTGACTTGAGGGCACTATAGCCAACAGATCCTACAGCCATTGGTGTTTGACATCAAAGATTGTACACAGGTGCTCATTCAAGAATGAGTACACCAAACAGGGCTCGCCGAGAACTCCTAGATGGTACCATACCTATCGTCAGATAGCAGTTCTCTGATGACACTTGTACAGGTTAGTCTGTAAACCCGAGATCATCATAGTGCCTTGTGTGGTTCCTACTGTGCCTTGATTTCCTTCCTACCACAGCTCAAATGAGTCATGCAAACAGATGGTTTTTGGGTACAGTCCCGAGTCACATGGAGGCAGTGAGCAATAGGAGGGGTTTCGCCTCTCTCAGTATTGGGAGTTGATGTTGCGCTATGCTTGATTGGCTATAACAGCAAGTCCCTGGTCAGAGCTGATGAGATTTACTGATAAGTGTTATCAGTAGTTTCTCGAAAGGTTATAGGCCACACATCTGCATGACTTATCGAGTTATTGGGGTCTGACGATTCTACCCCCCATACTCAATATGCGACATATCAGACAAAGAGACCGGACTGTACGGTAAATGTTGCTTATAGGCTCTACGGGAGTTTGGAAAAATTTGCTTGTTGATCTTCTATTCGTTCAATATCGGGGTAGCCGTTACGTCCAGCTTGTAGGGCTACATCAGCGCCCTGGCAATCAATCCGTGGACAAACGCGGAACAAAAACTTTAAAAATCCGGCGCTAACGGAAACCTAATCGACGGATCGTACCATTAACCATATACTAGTTCTATATAAAGGAGTTTATGAGATTATACCGATCGATCCGTGTCCTTCGGTCTTCAATCTTTGTCCTTTGCTCGCCGCAGTTGCCTCGACCAAGTTCGCTCTCCGGTCTCCCTCGTCGAAAAGGATCCACGTCGAGGATTAGTAATACGGGCTCCCGCTTCAAAACCGAAGCAACTCGGGCTTCCAGTTTGCTAGCCTACATGCATAAGATGAAGTAGAGAGAATGTGTGATCATTTTGTCTCAATACATCCATGGATTCTCAACTCATGAGAGGGTATGGATGGAGGTGAAGAAGAAGCCATAGGTGAAGCAAGTGTGAGCTCAAGACTTGGCACAAAAGAAAAACAAGTGAAGAAAATAATATCCGTTGTTTTCTTGAGATGATTTTGTGAGGTCTTTGTGTGTAGTAACTAAAGAAAAATCATCGCCCCCTCACAAAATATCTGCCATAAAACCCTCACAAATATCTCACAACCAAACCAATAAAATAACAAGCGTGGCCCATGCCTCAATCAATGCCACAAGCCAAGACTTGCACTCACACTTTACACCTCAACAATATTAAACATTTATAAAACCCTAAATCTTTAATACAAGAAAAAGAAATGGCATCTTCAAAAGTAATCTTGTAACGGATTAAAAGAATACCCCTTATCTGTATATACATACCTGCATCCGTATTCCGACTGAATACGAATACAACGAGACGAAAATAATCTAACAATATAATACTAGGATCCGGCTTAAACCAAAGCCCACTAGTATTATCCGTCCAATCATGATCCGTGTACTAGTACACGAATATGATCTAACCCTGCCATAAAACCATACGGCCTCTACAACGTTTTGCCCGAACCAGGGAAACTCTCTGTGTGGGACTCTAAAGACTCGTCAATACGCTGGCAGTGGGTTTAACCACAAGCCGTCAGTGGAACTAGTTGTACCTAACGGCTGCCCAGGTATTGAGCGAAAGGGAGGTCGACGAGAAAACTCATCTTGAAACCCTACTGAGCCTGACAGTAACAATATCCATACAGTCTGGTTCGTTCGTCTATGAGTATCGCATATCGAGTCTAGGGGGGTGGATAAAGTCAGACCCCTAATAACTTGACATTTAGTATCGGTATGAAGCCTATCACCAACTGAGAAACTAATGATCCGAATCAGTAATTCTCGTCTATCCCGGCCGAGGATTTCTGGTGATGGACATCCGTGCACTCCACGACATCAACCCCCAATATACCGAGAGACACGAATCCCCTGAAGATCAGCTCACTTCCTTCATGTGGCTCAGGACTGTATCCAACTAAAACATGTTTGCACGACTCCTTTGAGCCGTGGTAGGATAGTAATCAAAGCACAGTGGGACTCACACAAGACAAATGACGATCTCAGGTCGATAGAGTAACCTGTACACATGTCACCTAGGAATTACTATCTGACAATAGGTATAATACAAACTAGCATGTTCCCGGCGAGTCCGTCCGGTGTACTCATAACCCAATGAGCACCTGTATACATCCTAAGTGAACCAACTGACACCAATGGCTTGTAAGACCGGCCACCGCCCTTCATCGGGATCTCGATCCGTATACACTAGTCTACTTTTGGAGTATCGATGCCCAATCTCGAAACTCCCACGAGTAAGGACACTTTAAGGATGTGCTTATAGACCACCCAACTCTCACGTATATAATCGCCATCATGCTGCTGGTAGTCAAGCAAGAATCTGTTAGTTGTATGTATGCCCTAGAGGCCAGTATTGTACATATGATGTATATTATATTGGATGCTTGGACATATATAGAGAGGATTTTCTTGCTCGATATGATGGTATGCTATCTGGTTGCTCTTTATCTTAACATGTATACTTGTCTCTTGATACTGTCTTATGGTTACATGTTGGTAAAGCGCTTAGGATGTATACTTGACTACCAGGACTATGATGCAGATCATACTAGTGAAGCCATGGTAGTCCATAAGTTCATCCTTTAATGTTCCTAGTCATGGGTGTATCGAGACAGGGCATCGATATACCAGTGTAGACTAACGCATACGCTTCTCGACCCATGAGATGGGCGATGGATGATCCCATATACATTGGTGTTTGACATCAGAGATGGTATACGGGTGCTCAGTAGAGACTGGGTACACTAAAAGGGCTCGCCGAGAACTCCCAGATGGTATTATATCTCACGTCAGATGGCAGTTCTCTGGTGACACTTATACAGATTAGTCTATAGACCCGAGATCGTCATAGAGTCTTGTGTGATTCCTACTGTGTTTTTATTTCCACCTTACCATGTTCAAGAGGGCGTGCAAAACGGTGGTTTTTGGGTACAGTCCCGAGTCACATGGAGGCAATGAGCGATAGGAGGGGTTTCGTCTCTCCCGGTATCGGGAGTTGATGTTGTGCTGTACTCGATTGGCCATAACAGGGAATTCTCTGGCCAGGCCTGATTTAGAGATTTACTGGTAAGTGTTACCAGTAGTTTCTCGACCCGTTATGAGCCTCACATCGGCATGACTTTTCGGTTATTGGGATCTGACGTTTACCACCCCTAGACTTGATATGCGACATATCAGACGAGGAGACCGAACTGTACGGCAAGTGTTACCGGCAGGCTTTTGCAGGAGTTGAAACGGGCTTGCTTGCTGATCTTCTGATCGCTCAATACCCGGGTAGCCGTTACATCTAGCTAGTATCACTAACGGCTTGTGGGTGCTTGATATGATCATCACCTACTGCCGGTGTATTGACGAGTTTTTAGAGTCCTGCATAGAGGTTTTACTGGCTCAGGAAAAACAAAATAGAAGCACATATGTGATATGTGCGGGACCGAGAATAATGCATGTATGTGATACCGTATTCTATTCTCGCGACTTTTGTATCGGTTGGTTATATGCGATATAACCGGGTTATCGAATCAAGTGTTGATTCGATAAGTCGATACATTGGATGATAGTCGGTTGTATGTGATATAACCGGATTATTAAATCAAGTGTTGATTTGATAATTTAGTGTATAATTGTATATTAGATATACTAATTTACATTAACTAACATTTGCTCACTTAAGCATTTATTTTCTCACATGTGCACACTTAATATATATGTGATATATATTAATTTGTGTTTTGTTTTTGTATCATGGTTGTTGATACAACATACATGGGTGTATGAGACTTACACCATGTTAATTATAATGTTGGGTTTAATATTTAAAGTAATTACAAAATTAGTGGATTATTGGAAAAGTGCATGAAGCTTGTGGAAGCTTGTAGATGCATTGACTAAGTCCATTGGTTTTGTTTTACCTAAGGTATTTAGTAACTGTTAGTTATATGTATGCCCTAGAGGCCATTACTGTACATTGGATGTATATTGTAGTGGATGCTGGGACATATATAGGTAGGACTTTCTTGCTCGATATGATAGTACGCTATCTGGTTGCTCTTTATCTTAACATGTATACTTTATGTCTCTCTGATTACATGTTGATAAAGCCCTTAGGATGTGTACTCGACTTCCAGGACTATGATGAAGATCATACTAGTGGGGCCTGGGTAGTCAATGAGTACATCCTTCATTGTTCCTAGTCGTGGGAATATCGAGACGGGGCATCGATATTCCAGAGTAGACTAGCGTATATCTTCTCGACCCATGTGATGGGCGATGGATGATCCCATATCCATTGGTGTTTGACATCGGAGATGGTATGCGGGTGCTCAGTGGAGACTGGGTACACTGAACGGACTCGCCGAGAACTCCCAGATGGTATTATACCTCACGTCAGATGGCAGTTCTCTGGTGACACTGGTACAGCTTAGTCTGTTGACCTGAGATCGTCATAGAGTCTTGTGTGTCTCCCACTGTGCTTTGATTTCCACCCTACCACGGCTCTACTGAGTCGTGCAAACAGGTGGTTTTTGGGTACAGTCCCGATTCACATGGAGGCAATGAGCGATAGGAGGGGATTCGTCTCTCCCGGTATTGGGGGTTGATGTTGCGCTATGCTCGACTCGCCATAACAGGAAATCCCTGGCCAGGGTTGCAGTGACCTACTGGTAAGTGTTATCAGTAGTTTCACACATGTCATGGACTTCACGTCGGCATGACTTATCGAGCTACTGGGGTCTGACGTTTACCACCCCTAGGCGAGATATGCGACATATCAGACGAACAGACCGGACTATACGATAAGTGTTACTGGTTGGATTCACAGGAGTGTGAGCGGGCTTGCTCGTCGATCTTCTGATCGCTCAATACCCGGGTGGCCGTTACGTTTAGCAGACCGCTTGCGGCTTGTGGGTGTTTGATATGATCATCACCTGCTGCCGGCGTATTGACGAGTCTTTAGAGTCCTACACAGAGATTTCCTAGCTCAAGCGAAACGAAATAGGAGCGCATATAAGATATATGCGGGACCGAGAATAATGCGTGTATGTGATACCGTATTTCATTCTCGCGATGAATATGTCGAATGGTTGTATGCGATATAACCTAGTTATCGAATCAAGGATTGATTCGATAAGCCGATACATTGGATACTAGCCGGTTATATGCGACATGACCGGATCATTGAATCAAGTGTTGATTTAATGATTTAATGTATAATTATATATTTGATATATTACTTTGCATTAACTAGTATTGGTTCACTTTAAATGGATTTTCTCACTTGAATTGTGCAAGTTGTATATGTGATATACATTTGTGCACATGATTGTATCATGTTTGATGATACATTCTAGCTTGGGTTTGTGTAAAGAATTAAACCATGGTTAGTTAGTGATTAGGGTTTCATTTCATTTACTTATTCTTTTATCTATTTATTTATTTATTTATTTTAGAAAAGATAAAGAGAAAAGAATGGTTGCTAGTTTTGTTTTTTCTTTGAAGCTTCTTGAAGCTTTGAACAAGTCCACCATTCTTGTCTCTTCTCTAACCCTAACCACTCATCTAAACTTAGTTAAATCTCTACACTAAATCATGGTTGAAGACATGATAAGTATTCTTTTTATTTTCCTTTTTAATAACTTATCATATATCATCTTCTTCTTCTTCTTCTTCTAAAAGGAGAGAAAGCTTGATAGCTTCAATGGCAACTAGTGAAAATGAGTGAGAAATCCAATTCTAAAGTGAACCCACTTCCTATTTCTTCATCCTCTACCTCTTGCCAAGTCGTATAGGGTGTTTCCTTCACAAGTTTTCAAGGCTTGGTGAAGTTGGAGCTTAATCATGTGATGCCTCGACGTAGATCATCTTCGGCATCGAACCGACGACCAAGTCCGCCCTTTTCTCCGATGAAGCCGATGCAAGAGTCATGGGTTTGATTTGGACAGCGGAGGGACCTCATCACGGAGCCTAGGACGTGGAGGACCGGATCTACAAAGGTTGTAGTCACTTTCCTTTAGCATTTAGTTCGTTTACATGCTTGCATCGCCTATATATCTAGTTAACGATCCGTATTAGGGTTTGTAGGCACCGTTAAAATTCGAATTGGCCGTGTTTGATCACTTGTGAGACTTCATTAGCGTTCCTAGGAACCCTACAGTGGTATCAGAGCCTAGCTAGAGCCTTAGGCGATGCGTAGACGGAGTTAGAAATCCGATCGTACCGAAACCCTAACCCTAATATTGCTCTCTGTACATTTTTGAAATTCGTGGATTTTTGTAAATTAAAAATATGCAGAAAAATCAGCAGGGGATTGTAAGGGTTACTGGAAAATTCGATGGCATAATTCCTTAAAGGCGCCACGGATCCGCGGCATGAGCATGCTCATGCGGCGGTTCCGCGGCCATTTTGTCATTTTGTGCATCAAATTTTGCACCGTAATTCTTAGTTTGCAGTGCTGGTTTTCCTGGGAATTTTTAATAATTTTTTAAGAGTTGAATTTTCTGGGTTGTATTGGGGACTCGGTGTATCGATCGGATTGTCTAATTTTGTCAGTGTGTTTTTCCGGGTATTTTTAGAATATGTTAAAAAGTTCGACCGGATATAAATACCCACTTTTTCCCCTGCCGGGAAATTTCCAATTGTTGGATTTTTCTGTAGTTTAACGACGTTCTAAGTAGTGCAAGTAACGCGATGGACCCTCTAGAAGACAACAAACCTTAACTCGATTATGTGACCGTCTTGAACTGCCCTTTGAACCTTCGGGTTTGGGGCAGTACGGCGTGCCACATGTGAGGCGTTGGCTTGACCCTTCTACGGCTGGACCGTTGGTACTGAGGCACGAACTGAATGTTGTTAGACTTATTTCATGTGTTGAGCTGTTTCGGGAAAACTTGGGTGTTCGAATGTTCAATCGGAAAGTTTAACATTTTCTGTTTATCCGAAATGTGATACAACAATTGGAATTCACAAAAGTTATGTGATAACTGAATGAATGTTATAAACATAGCACTTTAGTCTCACTTGATCGGTTGCCACGGAATTTTGAAGTGATCAAAAGTCCGTCGCAATCACGTAGCGTACGCGGATACTCGCCGAGTAAACTTAATAGGCAGCCTCGCCCCATAGCCCCGACCAAGTGACTGTAGGAGAACCCCGTCGCCGAAAGCATCCGTTCGGGTGCTCACGGCAGCGGTGTTCCGCCTTGGTGCACTTTGTCGACGGCGTTGGGGGTGCGGCCGCCTACTAAAGTTTGCGACGAGCATTCGATCAAAATGTCGGGAATCCTGTTGAATTGCCCGACTTGATATTGAAAAGGGTTTTCGATAATGAGACTAAAATGCGGGGTTTATAATTGTTAGGCATGCGATGTCTAAAGAATTCATTTGGTCAGGCATGCGATGTCTGAGGTGTTTGCGGATTCCAACTGTTGTAGTTTTACACTTTCTTTTCTGTGACCGTAAGTGTAATATGTGATATCGCCGGTTTCGTTGCTATATGTCAACGACAATTGGGATGCGCATATTTACTTACGCTGATGACATGTGATGTTATGTGTTGCTGAATATGTTATATTGGATCGTCGTGTTTGAATAGCCGGGGGGTTTTTATGTGAGATGAGTGTTTTTCATTTTCATTCATGTAAAAACTTGTATGTAATATTCTTTTATTGGGGCACTTCCAGGTTGCGGAAGTTGTCACCGTTGATATATATTATTTACTTTTCTGCACTAGGATAGACCCAAGGAGGGGAGCACAAGTAACCGGGTTCTAGGGTCCAGTGGGAGACCATCTCGAGGAGTCGAGTCCGGGTCTCCTAACCCTAGAATTGGTAGGGTTGCTTGCCGCTCTCGTAGGGGTCTAGGGGTGTGGGATAGGCTATTCATCACGACCGTGGAATCCGTGTTTTATACTGGCTCGTATTGAAAACACGGACGTCCTAGTATATCCAATATTTCATATGTATCTTCTGCTGTGATTTATCTGTGATGTAATCATGTGATGTTCTGTGACAGATATTATATATAGTATATATGATATATTATATAAACATTGCTTATGTTTTACACCCGCGCTAGCCCTGCCCTGCTCTGCCGTTAGTTACCTAACCTAACGGTGCAAACGGGACATCGAGGCGAATGCGGATGGCATAAGCGTACGTTATATTTATCTGTGATGTTTAGGTGGACTTAAATGATTGGATATTCATTAATGAGATTAATGAAAGAAAATAAACCTAATTGATGTTGTGGAATCGAATTTCAAAATAAAAACAGGTAGCTACAGTTCTTGCTTTGCATCGCGGTGTTCATTATAGAACATCCTGCACCTTATTCGATGAGGAAAGGACCGAGATCCCTTCACCGGGAGTGACTCCTTTAGCAATAACTGGCAGATACTACAACCCTCGGTTTGTCTTTGATCGCTTCTATAGTTTCCGCTTTGCACAGTGATATATATGATATATCCCGCACCTCATTCGACGAGGAAAGGGCCGACGATCCCTTCACCGGGAGTGAACCTTTTAGCAAAACTAGAAAAGCCTCGAAAACATTCCATTTAAAAACCATTTGATTCCGCAACGAGATCAAGTTCAAAGCGTTAAAGGTTTTCATAAAAACCATTCGCAACCCTCCGTCATTTTAGGAAGTAGAGTACTTAGTATTCGTGCTACGTTTGTCGACCATAGCCGAGGCGTAGTGTGCGGTAGCTAAGTGATGTCTTCCTACACAGCATATGATGCGATTAGTTAGGACAGTCATGTGGCTTTGTTGACCTTAGCCAAGGGTCATGTGGGTGGGTCTAATTAATCAGGAAATGACGGGTAGAACTTGACTAGTACCTATGATTTGTTGACCTTAGCCAAGGTCATAGGTGCTAGGGGTAAAAACCATTATCGGGAGTTTCAAGTGTTGAAATTTGCAATGAGATTGCATACCTTCTATGTGATAGTTGGATCCCGATACCTACTGTGAGTAATTGTTACTCCTGGAAGAGTTTTGCGCTTTGCAATTAGCCGATCAAGTAGGTGTCTAGAAAGGTGTCAACGGGGTTACGCCTCTGGGAAAACGAGGTTTACTGTAATTAGGTCCGTGCGAAAGCACGGGGAACCTCCCTCAAAGTACCGACACTGGCCTGGCTGAAAGATTGGCAAAGTTATAGAGTGTAATTAATCCCGGCTAGTCTTTCCTTTTAAGGTTTGAAGGAAGATTTGATAAAAACAGTGGGAGCCATCCTGATTAGATAAAATATATAACCAATCTAATCTTGAAAGAGTGCACGCAGAGTGTTTTCTTCTCTCTCTCTCCAGGTAGCGACCATATCACGCCTTAATCAAGATAATAATATGGATTATTGACCGAACCCGCTTGTTATACTGAGCTGGGGAACGTTAGTCCCGCTCCAACTTATAATTGTTATAAGACAGAGCAGGAAATAGGGGAATACCAGAATTCCTATGCCGCCCAAACGAAGAAAGTGCATATGATGCATCTCCTTCGGGTGTGTTCATTATACAGAACTGTTTCTCAGTATCCTCTGCATCCTGGGTATCTGATACCGGATCAGGATCCCAGATATGTAATCTGTTACATAGGGCTACAAAAAGGTAGAAAAACTGAGAACGGGTGATAAGTTTCATGAGGCAGAAAACGGGGCAAGTGTTGCAGCCAAGTCTGTTGGTCACTGTCACCCTGTATTATCAATACATTGATTCTGAACGAATGTTATTAGATACCGAACCTGATATACAAAATCATATCATTCTCTTTATTAGTAAAGAAATGATAAAATTTTGTATTGTTGGATAATGTTTTGAACATTTCCTATATCAAAAGTTGATCGGTTTAGGCGCGTTATCTAAAAGCATTAACGTTCTAAATCAAACTACAGTTCTCAGTATTCAGAACACACACAAGAGGAAGAGTTCAGAAATGAACGAATCTTTCTTGAGGCATTGTAGACTAGGTCATATCAATGCGACCCGACTAGCTGAAGTTACATTTTAGATGCATATTTAAATCAGTTTGAATTTACATCTTATGAAACTTGCCAGTCATGTCACAAAGATTAGATGACCTTAGCCCTGTTTATTGGAAACAGAGAAAGAGTTAATGAACTCTTGGGACTGATACATGATGATGTATGTAAGGTCTCCTGTCTACACATGCCAGGACTGGTTCTTTATACTTCATTACGCTCTCTGATAATCTCTCAAGATTCTGACATATGATCCTGTTGAAACACAAGTCCGAACCTTTTGAGATATTCACAGAATATAAGTTAGAAGTAGAGAACCAATATACGGGTATAAGTATTATGTCCTATGATGAGATCAGGGAGGAGAATACTTGTGCATGGCATTCCTGGACCATTCTAAAGGAGAACGAGATTCTCTCTCCGTATTACTCCTCTGAATACACCACAGCACAACGGTGTATCAGGGCGGAGCAATCACACAATATTAGATATCGTGTGCTCTATGATGAGTACTACTGAGTTTCCTATTTCCTTTTGGGAGTTATGTACTTGAGAAGCTGCATACCTAATGAATTAGGTTCGAATCAAATCTGTTGCCTACCATTTCATATGTGATATGGAAAGGGAAGAGCCCATGTCTTAAGTTAGTTAAGATTTGGGGTTGACCGGCCTATGTCTAAAAGCAAAATCGGGACAAGCTCGAGGCAAGGTCTGTAATGTAGAACTGGAAGTGTTTCAGCTATACAAACTACAGCCAATGATTTGACAGAACCAAAGAATTCAATAGTTCCCGACGAACCTCAGCCTCTCCGCCGATCTAGCAGGGTTCCTCACCTGCTTGAGAGATACTTCGGTTTCTCGATGACAGTGGGAGCAAGGATTGCATCATGAGATGATGACCCAACTAGATTCGAGCAGGCCATCAAGAGTAGGGACTCTGTAAGAATGGCTGGATGCTTAGCAATCTGAGATGGAATCCATATACACCAACAAAGTATGGACTTTGGTTGCGATATCTGAAGGGTTAAATCCCCATCAGGAGCAAGTATATCTTGAGAAGATTACTTGGTGTAGATGGACAAGTTGAGACTTTCAAAACTAGACTTGTTAAAGGTTTTCGTCATCAACCAGGCATGAATAATGATGAAACCTTTTCCAGGGACTATGCTTAAGTCCATCCAGATCCTACTTACCACGGCTACATACCATGACTACGATATCTGGTGGTTGGGTGCCATGACTACTTTTCTAAATAATGATTTAGAAGAGAACGTCTATAAGAACACAGCCAGAGGGTTACGTAAACAGTGGGAGCAGCGGAAACGTGTGCAAGATATTTTATGTGATGAAGCAGGCATCGCGGAGTTGGAACATCTGTTTTGATGAGTTAGTCAAACAATTTGACATCATCAAAATGGTAGATGAACCTTGTATATACAAAACGGTAGTAGAGAGTGAAGTGGTCATCCTCGTATTGTACGTGGACAACATACTCTTGATAGGAAAGGAATTTCCTATGCTACGATCGGTCGATCTCCTCTTATCACATAGATTCTCCATAAAGGATCAAAGTGATACCTCCTAAATCCTGGGATTTGGATCTATGAGATAGATCTAAATAGATTTTAGGATTCTCACTAGCTATAGTGGGATAGTATCAGTTGATCCTGGGGAGAATCACTGGAGGTGTTCCAGTGTGATAAAGACGACTGAATGTCAGTCACAGGCATTGTCTTTACCCTCAGTAAAGGGACGGTATGTTGGAAGATTTCCAAGCTAGATACCGTGACAAACTAGAAGATAAAGGCTGGTAACATCGCTATTAAAGATACTACCAAATAGGCAGTTTGGGTGTATATTGGTTCATAGGATGAACTAGGTTCCTACCATTGTGTGACAATGGAACTGTGGCTTTGGCCCTGGAACCCTGGTCCCATCAGTGACCCAGACATATTCTGAGGCAGCATCACCTGATCATGGAGATAGTTGATCTCCAGGGTGATCAAGGTTAGGAGAGTAGACTCAGAGGACAACACGGCGGATCCACTCACGAAGGCCTTTTCCCAAAGAGAGACTTTTAAGGGGATGGTTGAGTATTAGATACTACAACTACTGCTACAGATGGCCCTAGTGCAAGTGGGAGATTGTTAGTTATATGTATGCCCTAGAGGCCATTACTGTACATTGGATGTATATTGTAGTGGATGCTGGGACATATATAGGTAGGACTTTCTTGCTCGACATGATAGTACGCTATCTGGTTGCTCTTTATCTTAACATGTATACTTTATGTCTCTCTGATTACATGTTGATAAAGCCCTTAGGATGTGTACTCGACTTCCAGGACTATGATGAAGATCATACTAGTGGGGCCTGGGTAGTCAATGAGTACATCCTTCATTGTTCCTAGTCGTGGGAATATCGAGACGGGGCATCGATATTCCAGAGTAGACTAGCGTATATCTTCTCGACCCATGTGATGGGCGATGGATGATCCCATATCCATTGGTGTTTGACATCGGAGATGGTATGCGGGTGCTCAGTGGAGACTGGATACACTGAACGGACTCGCCGAGAACTCCCAGATGGTATTATACCTCACGTCAGATGGCAGTTCTCTGGTGACACTGGTACAGCTTAGTCTGTTGACCCGAGATCGTCATAGAGTCTTGTGTGTCTCCCACTGTGCTTTGATTTCCACCCTACCACGGCTCTACTGAGTCGTGCAAACAGGTGGTTTTTGGGTACAGTCCCGATTCACATGGAGGCAATGAGCGATAGGAGGGGATTCGTCTCTCCCGTATTAGGGGTTGATGTTGCGCTATGCTCGACTGGCCATAACAGGAAATCCCTGGCCAGGGTTGCAGTGACCTACTGGTAAGTGTTATCAGTAGTTTCACACATGTCATGGACTTCACGTCGGCATGACTTATCGAGCTACTGGGGTCTGACGTTTACCACCCCTAGGCGAGATATGCGACATATCAGACGAACAGACCGGACTGTACGATAAGTGTTACTGGTTGGATTCACAGGAGTGTGAGCGGGCTTGCTCGTCGATCTTCTGATCGCTCAATACTCGGGTGGCCGTTACGTTTAGCAGACCGCTTGCGGCTTGTGGGTGTTTGATATGATCATCACCTGCTGCCGGCGTATTGACGAGTCTTTAGAGTCCTACACAGAGGTTTCCTAGCTCAAGCGAAACGAAATAGGAGCGCATATGAGATATGTGCAGGACCGAGAATAATGCGTGTATGTGATACCGTATTTCATTCTCACGATGAATGTGTCGAATGGTTGTATGCGATATAACCTAGTTATCGAATCAAGGATTGATTCGATAAGCCGATACATTGGATACTAGCCGGTTATATGCGACATGACCGGATCATTGAATCAAGTGTTGATTTAATGATTTAATGTATAATTATATATTTGATATATTACTTTGCATTAACTAGTATTGGTTCACTTTAAATGGATTTTCTCACTTGAATTGTGCAAGTTGTATATGTGATATACATTTGTGCACATGATTGTATCATGTTTGATGATACATTCTAGCTTGGGTTTGTGTAAAGAATTAAACCATGGTTAGTTAGTGATTAGGGTTTCATTTCATTTACTTATTCTTTTATCTATTTATTTATTTATTTATTTTAGAAAAGATAAAGAGAAAAGAATGGTTGCTAGTTTTGTTTTTTCTTTGAAGCTTCTTGAAGCTTTGAACAAGTCCACCATTCTTGTCTCTTCTCTAACCCTAACCACTCATCTAACCTTAGTTAAATCTCTACACTAAACCATGGTTGAAGACATGATAAGTATTCTTTTTATTTTCCTTTTTAATAACTTATCATATATCATCTTCTTCTTCTTCTTCTTCTAAAAGGAGAGAAAGCTTGATAGCTTCAATGGCAACTAGTGAAAATGAGTGAGAAATCCAATTCTAAAGTGAACCCACTTCCTATTTCTTCATCCTCTACCTCTTGCCAAGTCGTATAGGGTGTTTCCTTCACAAGTTTTCAAGGCTTGGTGAAGTTGGAGCTTGATCATGTGATGCCTCGACGTAGATCATCTTCGGCATCGAACCGACGACCAAGTCCGCCCTTTTCTCCGATGAAGCCGATGCAAGAGTCATGGATTTGATTTGGACAGCGGAGGGACCTCATCACGGAGCCTAGGACGTGGAGGACCGGATCTACAAAGGTTGTAGTCACTTTCCTTTAGCATTTAGTTCGTTTACATGCTTGCATCGCCTATATATCTAGTTAACGATCCGTATTAGGGTTTGTAGGCACCGTTAAAATTTGAATTGGCCGTGTTTGATCACTTGTGAGACTTCATTAGCGTGCCTAGGAACCCTACAGTAACCTAACCATCACAATTAGCCATGGTTATGTCTTTACATGAGTTAATATACGATACACACTCACCCATGGTTAACTCTCTCACTTGATCATTATCTCATTCTCTTCTTCTTTCTTCACCTTCTTCCTCCAAAAGAAAAAACTCTCTAGGGTTTGAAAAAAGTGAGAAAGTATTGTGAGAAAAAGAATTCTAAAGTGAACCCACTTCCTATTTCATCATCCTCTACTAAATTAGCACTTTAGTATTGGATGCTTGCTTCACTAATCCTTCATTAGTGAAGTAGTAGCTTGAGTTAGTATTCTCTCGACGTAGATCATCTTAGGCCTCGAAGACTTCAAGAAAGAACGTTCCATTCGCCTTGTGAAGCCATGCAAGGGTCCGGGAGTTCCATCAACACAATGAAGGGACTACTACAAGGAGCTTATGAAGTGAAGGAACGATCTACAAAAGTTGTATTTCTGGTTCACTTAGTTGTAAATGGTTTACTGTTGTTTCCGTATTATATTCTAGTTAACGATTCTAGATTAGAGCTCCTTGAAACGGCAAAATTTTGAAAATGGTATGGACGATACCTCCCGAAACCTTGCTGCCGTCGATAGGAGCCCTACAGTGGTATCAGAGCCTAGCTAGAAAATTATACGGATAATTTAGATTACGAATACGAAACGAACTCCGAAACTTGAAACCCTAAATTCCACTTTCTGTCGATTTTCAAACGAGCTCCAAAAATTTTGCAAACAAGTACAGAATGTAGTATTGGACATTATAAGAACACAGAAGAAAATTGGATGCCTCTCGCCAGATTTTGACCGATCCCCTAGGCAAAAATCCGATGTCGCCGGTGTAGGGTTCCTAGGCACTCTCAAGAGGTCTCACAAGGCATCAACCATGCCAATTTCAAAAATTACGGGTGCCGAGAAACTCTAATACGGATCGTTAACTAGAATTTTAGGCTATGCGATGCAACTAGTTAACAACTTAACTAAGTGAACGAAAATACAACCTTTGTAGATCCGGTACTCCACCTCCATAGCTCCGCAATGATGTCCCTCCGCTGTCCAAATCGGATCCTGGACTCTTGCGTCGGCTTCGTCGGAGAAATGGGCGGGCTAGGTCGTCGATGTCGATGCCGAAAATGATCTACGTCGAGGCATCACAAGATCAAGCTCCCACTTCACCAAGTCATGAAACTTGTGAAGAAAACACCCTATACTACTTGGCAAGTGGTAGAGGATGAAGAAATAGGAAGTGGGTTCACTTTAGAATTGGATTTCTCTCACTTTTGCTCAAATCACCATTGATGAAGCAAGCTTTTTTTCAAGTGAAGAAGAAGAAGAAGATGAAGATAATATTATGATAAGTTATTATGAAAAAGAATAATAAAATCATTCTTATCATAATATTAACCATGGTAATGTGTAGAGAGTTAATCATGGTTAAATGGAATGGTTAGGGTTAAGCATGAGACAAAATGGTCACTTGGTCAAAGTCTTCATGAAGCTTCATCAAGCTTCATGAATGAAAAGAAACCATTTTCTCTTTACATGCCTAAAAAGGAAATAACCTAAATAATTAGTTAAGATAATCAAAACCCTAACCATTTAAATAACCATGGTTTAATTCTTTACACAAAAACCCTAGCAAACATGTATCATCAAACATGATACAATCAAGTGCACAAAAATATATCACATATACAATGTGCACATCCGAGTGAGAAAATCCATTTAAAGTGAACCAATACTAGTTAATGCAAAGTAATATATCAAATATATAATTATGCATTAAATCATTAAATCAACTCTTGATTCAATGATCCGGTCATGTCGCACACAACCGACTAGTATACAATGTATCAATTTTTCGAATCAATCCTTGATTCGATAACTAGGTTATATCGCATACAACCAATCAATACATTCATCGCGAGAATAGAATACGGTATCACATACACGCATTATTCTCAGTCCCGCACATATCTCATATGCGCTCCTATTTCGTTTCGCTTGAGCCAGGAAACCTCTGTGTAGGACTCTAAAGACTCGTCAATACGCCGATAGCAGATGATGATCATATCAATCACCCACAAGCCGCAAGCGGTCTGCTAAACGTAACGGCCACCCGGGTATTGAGCGATCAGAAGATCGATGAGCAAGCCCGCTCACACTCCTGTGAATCCAACCAGTAACACTTACCGTACAGTCCGGTCTGATCGTCTGATATGTCGCATATCTCGCCTAGGGGTGGTAAACGTCAGACCCCAATAGCTCGATAAGTCGTATCGATATGAGGTCTACAACAGTTTGAGAAACTACTGGTAACACTTACCAGTAAATCTCAGCAATCCGGGCTAGGGATTTCCGGTTATAGCCAATCGAACACAGCGCAACATCAACTCCCTATACCGGGAGAGACGAATCCCCTCCTATCGCTCATTGCCTCCATGCGATTCGGGACTGTACCCAAAAGCCACCGTTTTGCACGCCTTCTTGGACGTGGTAAGGTGGAAATCAAAGCACAGTGGGAACCACACAAGACTCTATGACGATCTCGGGTCAACAGACTACTCTGTACCAGTGTCACCAGAGAACTGCCATCTGACGTAAGGTATAATACCATCTGGGAGTTCTCGGCGAGTCCGTCCAGTGTACCCAGTCTCCACTGAGCACACGTATATCATCTCCGATGTCAAACACCAATGGATATGGGATCATCAATCGCCCATCTGTATGGGTCGAGAAGGTATACGCTAGTCTACTCTGGTATATCGATGCCCCGTCTCGATATACCCACGACTAGGGACTTTGAAGGATGTACTTATGGACTACCTTGTCCCCACTAGTATGATCTGCATCATAGTCCGGGTAGTCAAGTACACATCCTAAGGGCTTTACCAACATGTATCAGAGAGACAATCAGTGTACACGTTAAGGTAAAGATCAACCAGATAGCATACTATCATGTCGAGCAAGAAAGTCCTCCCTATATATGTCCAAGCATCCACTACAATATACATCCTATGTATAGTAATGGCCTCTAGGGCATATATATTACTAACAATCTCCCACTTGCACTAGGGCCATCTGTAGCAGTGGTTGTAGTATCTCATACTCAACCATCCCATAAAAGTCTCTCTCTGGGAAAAGGCCTTCGTGAGTGGATCCGCCGTGTTGTCCTCTGAGTCTACTCTCCTAACCTCGATCACCCTGGAGATCAACTATCTCCATGATCAGGTGATACTGCCTTAGAATATGTCTGGATCACTGATGGGACGAACGTTCCTTGGCATAAACCACAACTCCATTGTCACACAATGGAAGGAACTAAGTTCATCTCATGAACATATATACACCCAGACAGCCTCTTTGGGTAGCATCTTAAGTAGCGATGTATTCAGCCTTAATCGTCTAGTATTCCACGGTATCTAGCTTGGAACTCTTCCAACATACCGTCCCTTTACTGAGGGTAAAGACAATGCCTGTGACTGACTTTCAGTCGTCCTTATCACCCTGGAACCCTTCCAGTGATTCTCCCCAGGATCGACTGATACCATCTCAATACAACTAGTGAGAATCCTAACATCCATTTAGATCTATCTCATAGATCCAAAACCCAGGATTTAGGAGGTATCACTTTGATCCTATGTAGAGAATTATTGTGATAAGCGGAGATTGAACAAGCGTAGCATAGGAAACTCCTTCCCTATCATGAGTATGTCATCCACGTACTCTACGAAGATCATCACCATACTCCCTACTACCTTTTTGTTTATACAAGGTCCATCTCCCATTTTGATGAAGTCAAACTCTTTGACTACCACATCAAAACAGATGTTCCAACTCCGCGATGCCTGCTTTATCACATAAAACATCTTGCACACGTTTCCGCTGCTCCCACTGTCTACGAAGCCCTCTGGCTGTGTACTTATAGACGTTCTCTTCTAAAACATCATTTAGAAAAGCAGTCATGGCACCCAACCGCCAGATATCGTAGTCATGATATGTAGCCGTGGCAAGTAGGATCTGGATGGACTTAAGCATGGCTACTTGAAAAAGGTTTCATCATAATCCACGCCTGGTCGATGACGAAAACCTTTAACAAGTCTAGCTTTGAAAGTCTCAATTTTTCCATCTACACCAAGTAATCTTCTCAAGATATACTTGCTCCTGATGGGAATTTATCCCTTCAGATATAGCATCCAAAGTCCATACTTTGTTGGTGTACATGGATTCCATCTCAGATCGCTAAGCATCCAGCCATTCTTACAGAGTCTTACTCCTGATGGCCAGCTCGAAACTAGTTGGGTCATCATCTCATGATGCAATCCTCGCTCCCACTGTCATAGAGAAACCGAAGTATCTCTCAGGTGGTTGAGGAACCTTACTAGATCGGCGGAGAGGCTGAGGTTCGTTGGTAACTATTGAATCCTTTGGTTCTTTCAAATCATCAGCCGTAGTTTGTATAGCTGGAACATTTCCAGTTCTACATTACAAATCTTGCCTCGAGCTTGTCCGGATTTTGCTTTTAGACATAGGCCGGACAACCCCAAATCTTAACTAGCTTAAGACATGGTCTCTTCCCATTCCATATCATATATGAAGTGGTAAGCAACTGATTTGATTTGAACCCTATTCAATAGGTATGCAGCTTCTCAAGTGCATAACTCCCAAAAGGAAATGGGTAACTCAGGAGTACTCATCATAGAGCACACCTTATCACATAGGGTGTTATTGCTCCACCTGATATACCATCGTGCTATGGTATATACGGAGGAGTAATGCTGAGAGAGAATCTCATTCTCCTTTAGAAAAGTTCAAGAATTCCGTGTTCAAGTATTCTCCTCCTTGATCTCATCAAAGGACATAATACTTATACCCGTATTGGTTCTCTACTTCTAGCTTATATTCTGTGAATATCTCAAAAGGTTCGGACTTGTGTTTCAACAGGAACATATGTCTGAATCTTGAGAGATTATTAGAGAATGTAATGAAGTACAAAGAACTGATCTTGGCATGTGTAGACAGGGGACCTTTATACATCAACATGTATCATTCCAAGAGTTCACTAACTCTTTCTCTGTTTCCAATAAACAGAGCTGGTGTCATTATATCTTTGTGACATGACTGGCAAGTTTCACAAGATGTAGATTCAAACTGATTTAAATATGCATCTACATGTAACTTCAGCTAGTTGGGTCGTATTGATATGACCTAGTCTACAATGCCTCAAGAAGGATTCGTTCATTTCTGAACTCTTCCTCTTTTGTGTGTTCCGTATACTAAAGAACTGTAGTTTGATTTAGAACATCAATGTTTTTAGATAACGTGCCTGAACCGATCAACTTTTGATATAGGAAATGTTCAAAACATTATCCAACAATACAAAATTTTATCATTTCTTTACAAATAAAGAGACTGATATGATTTTGTATATCAGGATCGGAATCTAACAACATTCGTTCAGAATCAATGTATTTGGAATACAGGGTGACAGTGACCAACAGACTTGGCTGCAACACTTGCCCCGTTTTCTGCCTCATGAAACTTATCACCCGTTCTCAGTTCTCTACCTTTCTGCAGCCCTATGTAACATATTACATATCTGGGATCCTGGTCTGGTATCACATACCCAGGACGTAGAGGGATAGAGAAGCAGTTCTGTATAAAGAACACACTCGAAGATGATGCATCAGCATGCAATCTCTTCGTTTGGGTGGCACGGGAATTCTGGCATTCCCCAATTTTCTGCTGTCTTATAACAATTATAAATTGGAGCGGGACCAACGTTCCCCAGCTCAGTATAACAAGCGGGTTCGGTCAATAATCCGTATTATTATCTTGATTAAGGCGTGATATGGTCGCTACCTGAAGAGAGAGAGAAGAAAACACTCAGCGTGCGCTCTTGCAAGAATAGATTGGTTTTTATTTTATCTAATCAGGATGGCTCCCACTGCTTTTTATCAAATCTTCCTTCAAACCCTAAAAGGAAAGACTAGCCGGGATTAATTACGCACTACAAATTTGCCAATCTTTCAGCCAGGCCAGTGTCGGTACTTTGAGGGAGGTCCCCCGTGCTTTCGCACGAACCTAATTAATGTAAACCTCGTTTTCCCAGAGGCATAAGCTCGTTAACACCTTTCTAGACACCTACTTGATTGGCTAATTGTAATGTGTAAAACTCTCGCAGGAGTAACTCTTACTCGCAGTGGGTATCGGGATCCAACTATCTCATAGAAGGTATGCAATCTCATTGCAAATTTCAACACTTGAAACTCCCGATAATATTTTGCCCCTAGCAGCTATATGACCTTAACATAGTCAACAAATCATAAGTGCTAGTCAAGTTCAACCCGTCATTTCCCGATTGAATTAAACCCACCCGCACGACCCTTAACATAGTCAACAAAGTCGCACGACTACCCTAATCCAATCGCATCATATGCTTATGCAGATAAGCACTAATTAGCTACCGTACACTATGTCTTAACATAGTCAACAAACGTAGCACGAATACTAACTAGTACTTATCTGAAATGACGGAGGGCTATGACAGGTTTTTCTGAAAACCTATTGCGTAATGAACTTGATATCGTTGTAGAATCAAATGATTTTAAAATGGAGTGTTTTTGAAGCTTTTCTAGTTTTGCTAAAGGAGTCACTCCCGGTGAAGGGATCGTCTGTCCTTTCCTCGTCGAATGAGGTGCGGGATATATCACATATATCACTGTGCAAAGCAAAACACTTAAAAGCTATCAAAAGACAAACCGAGTGTGTAGCATCTGCCAGTTTTTGCTAAAGGAGTCACTCCCGGTAAAGGGATCTCGGTCCTTTCCTTATCGAATAAGGTGCAGGATATATCACATATACCGCTGTGCAAAGCAAGAACTGTAGCTACCTGTTTTTATTTTGAAATTCGATTCTACAACATCTTAGGTTTCTTTTATTTCATTAATCACATTAATGAAGTCCCATCATTTAAGTACCTAAACATCATAGATAAATACGACGTACACTTATGCCATCCGCATTCGCCTCGATGTCCCCTCGTGCACCGTTAGGTTAGGTAACTAACGACAGAGCGGGGCAGGGCTAGCACGGGTGTAAAACATAAGTAACGCCTATATAATATATCATATATACTATATACAGTATCCATCACAGAACATCTCATGATCACATCATAGATATCACAGCAGAAGAAACATATGAAATATTGGATATACTAGGACGTCCGTGTTTTCAATACGAGCCAGTATAAAACACGGATTCCACGGTCGCGATGAATAGCCAAACCCACACCTCTAGACCCCTACGAGAGCGTCAAGCAACCCTACCAATTCTGGAGTTAGGAGACCCGGACTCGACTCCTCGAGTTGGTCACCCACTGGACTCCAGAACCCGGTTACTTGTGCTCCCCTCCTTGGGTCTATCCTAGTGCGGAAAAGTAAATAATATACAAAGGGTGACATCTTCCGCAACCTGGAAGTGCCCCAACTAAAAGAATATTACATACAAGTTTTTACATGAATGAAAATGAAAACACTCATCTCACATAAAAACCCCCGGCAATTCAAACACGACGATCCAATATAACATATCCAGCAACACATAACATCACATGTCATCAACGTAAGTAAATATGCGCATCCCAATTGTCGTTGACATATAGCAACGAAACCGGCGATATCACATATTACACTTACGGTCACAGAAAAAAAAAGTGTAAAACTACAACAGTTGGAATCCGCAACCTCCATAGACATCGCATGCCTAATCAAATGAATTACTTAGACATCGCATGCCTAACAATTATAAACCCCGCATTTTAGTCTCATTATCGAAAACACTTTTCAATATCAAGTCGGGCAATTCAACAGGATTCCCGACATCCTGATCGAATGCTCGTCGCAAACTTTAGTAGGCGGCCGCACCCCTTGACGCCGTCGACGAAGTGCACCAAGGCGGTGTAAGTCGATGTACAACACCCCACGACTTGCGGGGAGGCGGAAAAATGAAAAACGAACTTGTTCTTTGCTTAAACATCATCGACTAACCGCACGAATCGAAGCTAAACGATAACTAACAAGAAACATAGAAGTTCTATACTACTATGTTTAGGGATTATACCTAACGAATCGTGTCCTTCGTCTTTACGAACTCCTCCTCCTCCTCGGCCTTCTCGAAGTAGTAGACGATCCACCCGAGAGCTTTACTCCAAGCTTAGCCTCTAAACTTAAGGCAACTAACCTTCTTTAAGTGCTAATCAAAGAAGCTAGGTGATATAAAGTGAGGGTTATGGTTTAATTAGTCTAACTAATCCTTGTACTCAACACATGAGAGGGGAGGATTAGGGTTTGAAGAGGGAGAGCTTGAGGAGAGAGAAGATGAAGATAATAATGAAGTGAGAAGAATGAGTTATAATAATATATATCAAGCATTTCTTTTTATCAAGAAAAGAAAAGAAATCATTTTACAACCATGCTTGATAAATATCTTGTGGTGATTCATCTCCATGAGTCATTAAACAATTATGAAGCATTAATGACATGGATGAATCATCCATATGACTCACTAATCTCATTTAATGTATATGCCACCTAAACCTCCTTAGTCACCATCTTCTAGAAGCTTCTCGCGCAATTACGAGAACGCCCCTCCTTTCCGCAAAAATACGGAAAAACTTTAGACTGTATAAATCCAATAACCGGATACCAGTAACTGGCTTAAACCAAAGCCGACTGGTAAAAACTGTCCGAAAGTCGTACGTGCGTAAACACACGTATGCGTCCGAACCCTTGTCGTAAAACCATACGACCTCTATATCGTTTCGCCTGGAGTAGGGAAACTCTCTGTGTGGGACTCTAGAGACTCGACTACTACGCTGGCAGTGGGTTTAACCACAGACCGCAAGCGGCACTAGCTGTACGTAACGGTCCCCAGGTAGATGTCGATAAGAAGGCCGATGAGGAAACCCATCCAAACTCCTACTGAGTCTGATGTGACAATCTCCATACAGTCCGGTCCGTTCATCTAAGACTATCGCATATCGGGCCTAGGGGCGGCAAGCGTCAGTCCCCTAATAGCGGTATAAGTCGTGTCGGAGCGAAGCCCATTACACCCTGAGAAACTACTGGAACCTACCAGCAAATCTCGCTTGCCCTGGCCAGGGACTTTGCGTAATGGCTCTCTGACACAGCGCGATATCAGCCCCCAATACCGGGAGAGACGAATCCTGTCTAACCACCACTGCCTCCAAGTGCTCGGGACTGCACCCAACTGCTACCTGTTTGCACGACTCTTTTGAGCCGCGGTAGGGTAGCAATCTAAGAACAGTGGGACACACTCGAGGCGAAGTAGCAGTGTCAAGTCTGCGGACTATGCTGTACTCATGTCACCTGGGAACTGTTCACTGACGACTGGTATAAAACCAACCAACAGTTCCCTGTGAGTCCTGTCCGGTGTACCCGTAACCCAACGAGCACCTGCATACTATCTCCAGTACGACGTACTGACGGCTGTGGGACAGACCATCTCCCCAACTGGGATGAGAAGCGTACACACTAGTCTACTCCGGAGTATCGATGCTCTGTCTCGATAATCCAACGACCAGGGACCTGAATAAGGATGTGCTTGTAGACTACCCAGCCCCCACTAGTGTGACTGCCATTACAACGCTGGTAGTCAAGCAAGATCCTAAGAGCTCTATCAATACGTATACTCACATATTAAGATAGAAAAACCAAGTAGCATACTACCATGTTTAGCAAGACTGTTATATACATGTGAATATCCTAAGCTTCCATTAAGTAATATACAAACTAGTATGATACAGTAATGGCCTTCTAGGGCATAAACACTAACAATCTCCCACTTGCACTAGGGCCATGTACTGGCGTATCGAAGACCGATGATCTCGAGTAGCCTCTCGAACTGAATCTGAGGTAGGGCCTTCGTGAATGGATCAGCAATGTTCTCTTCAGAAGCAACTCTCCGAACCTCGATCTCCTGACGATCAATGATCTCCCTGATCAGGTGATACCGCCTTAAGATGTGTCTGGACTTTTGATGGGACCTTGGTTCCTTTGCTAAAGATATAGCTCCGTTGTTGTCGCAATACAGAGGTATTGGATCAACTATGGTAGGAACCACCTGAAGTTCTGTTAGGAACTTCTTCATCCAGACTGCTTCTTTTGCGGCATCGCAAGCATCTATATACTCCGCTTCCATCATCGAGTCAGCAACGGTGTCCTGCTTGGAGCTCTTCCAGCACACCACCCCTCCATTGAGGGTAAAGACATAACCCGACATGGACTTGGAATCTTCCTTATCACTCTGGAAGCCGGAATCAGTAAAGGCCTCCAACCTGAGGTCTTTTCCGCCGTAAACCAAGAACATCTCCTTAGTCCTTCTCAGGTACTTGAGAATGTTCTTTACTGCTATCCAGTGCTTCTCCCCTGGGTCTGACTGATACCGGCTTACCATGCTCAGTGCGTAAGCTACATCTGGTCTGGTGCACAACATCGCATACATTATAGAGCCTACCGCAGAAGCGTAGGGTATAATAGACATGCGTTCCCTTTCCAAATCAGTCTTGGGAGACATCTCTTTGGAGAGGGTGATTCTGTGACAAGCCGGTAGATTACCGCGCTTAGAATCTTCCATACTGAATCTTTTCAGTACAGTGTCGATATACCTGGACTGCGAAAGTCCCAACATCCTCTTGGATCTATCACGATAGATCCGGATCCCCAGAATGTAAGAGGCATCACCCAGGTCTTTCATAGAGAACCTGTGTGACAAGAATCCTTTGACAGATTGTAGCATAGAAATGTCATTTCCTATCAATAGAATGTCATCCACGTACAAGACGAGGAATACGACACTTCTGGCTACAACTTTACTATATATGCACGGTTCATCTGGATTTTTGATAAAGTCATATTCTTTGACTGTTTCATCAAAACAGATGTTCCAACTCCGCGATGCCTGCTTTAGTCCATAAATGGACTTAAGCAGCTTGCATACTTTCCCGCTGCTCTCACTCTGATTGAAACCCTCTGGCTGATCCATATAGACGCATTCTTCTAAATTTCCATTCAGAAAAGCCGTCTTTACGTTCATCTGCCAGATTTCATAATCATGGAAGGCAGCAATAGCAAGAAGGACCCGAATGGATTTGAGCATAGCCACTGGAGAAAAAGTTTCGTCATATTCCAAACCAGGTCTTTGACGAAAACCCTTTGCAACAAGTCTAGCCTTATAGGTTTCCACCTGTCCATCTACACCAATCTTTTTCTTGAAGATCCATTTGCATCCTATGGGTTTTACCCCATCTGGAGCAAAGTCCAAAGTCCATACTTTGTTGGTGTACATGGACTCCATTTCGGTCCGCATTGCATCTAGCCATCGTACCGAGTTGCCGCTCTAGATGGCCTGCTGGAAGTCAGTAGGTTCATCATCATCTATGATGCAATCCTCTCTATCCCCATCTATGAGAAAACCGTAGTATCTCTCAGGCGGATGAGACGGCCTACTACTCCTGCGGAGGGGTGCGGGAATTACCTGTTCTTCTTGAACTACCGGTTCTACCAAACTTTCAGTATTAGTTTGTGGTTCTGGAATTTCTTCCAGTTCTATTTCGCTCCCACTTGATTCCTTTTCTAAAAACTGATGTTCTAGAAAATGGGCATTACGAGAAACAAATACATTTTGTTCCTCTGCGTAATAGAATAGATATCCCCTGGAGTTCTTTGGATATCCTACAAACTTACACTTTACTGATCGTGCCTTGAGCTTGTCCACATGCTGCTTTTTAACAAAAGCTGGACATCCCCAAATCTTTATATACTGTAGATGGGGTTTCTTCCCGCTCCACATCTGATATGGAGTGGTAGGCACAGTCTTGGTAGGAACCATGTTCAAAAGATATGCCGCTGATTTTAGCGCATAACCCCAGAAAGATCGCGGTAACTCAGCATTACTCATCATGGATCGTACCATATCCAATAGGGTTCGATTCCGTCTCTCCGATACACCGTTATGCTGTGAAGTGTATGGAGGAGTAAGCTGAGAGAGAATTCCTTTCTCTTTTAGGTAACCAAGGAACTCGGCACTCAAGTATTCACCACCTCGATCAGATCTAAGTGTCTTGATACTTTTGCCGGTTTGGTTTTCTACTTCATTCTTATACTCTCGGAATTTCTCAAAAGCCTCGGATTTATGTTTCATCAGATAAATGAATCCGTATCTTGAGTAATCATCCGTGAAAGTAATGAAATAGGAAAAACCACCTCTTGCATGTGTAGACATCGGACCGCATACATCGCTGTGTATGAGTCCTAAGAGCTCGCTCGCTCTTACTCCTTGTCCAGTAAATGGAGTCTTTGTCATCTTTTCTTTGAGACAAGATTGACAAGTGTCATAAGTTTGATATTCGAACGAGTCCAAATATCCTTCTCTATGCAACTTAGTCAACCTTCTCTCATTGATGTGACCCAGTCTACAATGCCGTAAGAAAGCTTTATTTAAATATGAAGACTTTCTTTTTAGTGTGTTCTGGACATTGAAAATTTGGAGTTGGTTTAAAACATATATACCGTTATTTAGGGTACCGGACCCAATCAAACCATGATTAAGGTGGATGTTAACATCTCTTACAAACGTGAAATCATAACCTTTATTTGATAACAAGGAAACTGATATGATATTACACGTTAAGCTTGGTACAAAATAACAGTTATGTAAAACCAAAATGTGTCCACTCGTCAATCCTAGGTGATAATCCCCGACGGACGCAGCTCCCACGTTAGCTCCGTTAGCAACCTTTAGGGTCATATCACCTTCCTTCAGCACTCTACGGTTTCTCAGTGCCTGCAATGAATTGCAAATATGAGATCCTGATCCGGTATCCAATACCTAGGAAGTAGAGTTGATCGACACACAATTCTCAATTACAAACACACCTGAAGTCGAAGCCACAGCTTGCTTCGGTTCCTGGTTCTTGGCGTTCCACGCCTTGCAATCCTTCTTCCAGTGCCCTTTCCTGTGACAATGGAAGCACTCATCCTGGCCAACTACCGGTACTGCAAACTTTTTCTTTCCCTTCCCTCCCACCTTACTAACACCTCCTCTAGGTTTGGTGGCGGCCTTCTTCTTCCTTCCTTTGGCCCTAGCCTTGGACCCGGAAGAAGATGCACCGCTAACAAACATAGCGGGTGTTTCCCTTGCTTTCTGCAAGGTGCCCTCTGCACTCCTTAACATGTTCAGGAGTTCCGGAAGTTCAACTTCTTTTCTTTGAAGGTTGAAGTTCAGGATAAACTGGGCGTAGGTGTGAGGAAGGGACTGGAGAATAAGGTCTGTATAGAGCTCATTATCCAAAGTCGTCCCAAGGTCTGCGAGCTCTTCAATATAGCCGATCATCTTTAGGACATGTTCTCCTACCGATGACCCGACAGCCAACCTCGCTCGAAACAAGTTCTTAGAGGTCTCGTATCTTGCTATACGAGATTGCTCTCCATAAACTTCCTTTGTATGGAGAAATATGCCATCTAGGGTCATATCCTCGTGCCTCCTCTGATGTTCATTGTTCATTGAGGCAAGCACGATGCACTTGGCTTTCGCACAATCTAAATCCCAGGTTTTGCGGATTTCCTTATCCGCATTGCTGGATTTAGGACCATGGACAGCAGGTGCCGTAGCGGTGAGGACGTACCCCAGTTTGTCATAGGTCAAAACCATTTTGACATTCCGCAGCCAATCTTTATAGTTTGGCCCTGTCAGTATATTTTTCTCTAAAAGTAACTTAAGTCCAGTCATTTTCAGGGTCGCTGCAATTAGGAGAGAGAGAAGAAAACTCTTTAGCATGATGCTCTTGCAAGTTTAGAGTGGTTTTTAGTTTATCTAAACTGGATGGCTCCCACTGTTTCTCGAATCCTTCCTCAAACCATAAAAGAAGAATTAGCCAGGACTATTCTCACTGTACAATTCTTGCTTAACCGTTCAGCTAAGCTAGTGTCGATACTTCGAGGGGGGTTTTCCAACGCTTTTGCGAAGTTCCTTAATTAAATAACCTCTTTTCTCTGGGGGCCTAACCCCGCTGACACCTTTCTGGACACCTACTTGGTTTATAGCATTGATCGTTAAGTGACGAATCTCCTGATAAGTAGCATATACTCACAGTAGGATCGGGATCCAAATATTATTGTATGATAATGTTGAAGGAATCCTATCAACATTCATCAAACTCCAAATGGTATGCAACTCTTTGCAAATTTCAGTTTCTTTAGAAATTCCCGATATATATTTCTGCCCCATGCTCTTATGACCTTGGCGTTAGGTCAAAATGTCATAAGTCACATGTCAAGTTCTACCCATCATTATCTTGTCAATTTGAACCCATCCGTATATATCCTTGACGTTCGGCCAAAATGATAATACGACTGTCCCAAACTAACTCATCTATCTATGCAACAGATGAATACCCAGTAGCTACCAAATATTATGCCTTGGCGTTAGGTCAAAATACATAGCTTGAATACTACTGAATACCCAGATGAAATGACGGAGGGCTACGAATGGTTTTGGCGAAACCGTGAACGTAGTGAACTTGATATAACCGAAGGAACCTGATAGCTTTTAAAAGGAGTGGTTAAAGCTCCGCATTTAAAAATATCTGTTTTTAAAATTAACCGAGTGGTTTCTTTTAAATTGATCCAACGATTAAACTTTTGGTTTATTTTCTTTACATTATAAATAATGCGTCCCATCATTAACCTATCATTGTAGAAAACAACGAAAATACAACGTCCTCTTATGCCATCCGCATTCGCCACGGGGTCCCGTCATCACCCGTTAGGTTACTTAACTAACGACAGCGCGGGGGTTGGGCTAGTGCGGGTGTAAAACATAAGTGACGTCTAAATAGCTATCATATATAGATATTGTACATTCGTCAGACGCAAAAATAGGCATTCCAGATCACAGAAGAACTTTATTGGATTTGCAAGCAATCCGTGTTTGTTTTGAGCCTGCAACAAAAGACGGATTACACAGTTGTGATGAATAGCCTTTACCCCACCCAAGACCCCAACGGGTACGGCAAACTACCCGCCCGGCAGTTTGTGCACCCCACCTTAGGTCTGTCCTAGGAGCAAAAACAGTAAAATGAAATAATACAACGGTGGCTACAACCGCAACCTGGATGTGCCCCGCAAAATAATATTACAACAAATTATATTTACATCAAATGAATTAAATAATAACCCATCACATAACCCCGGCTATACATCACAACAGTCCAACTCAGTTCATATCCACAAACAGTAAAAACCATTACAGAAATGTGCAACCCCCTGCCAACCGACATACTAGCAGTTAGGGGAGGTTTACGAACACATTATACAAACACAGATATAATCCATCAAGCAAATACTGTATAATTTCGATCGATTAAACACTTTTAATTTTGCTCCAATGCTTCTCTATAAATCTAAAACCTGAGCAAAAATAAAATATTCCAGAAAATACCAAATATCACAGAGAAGCAACACAGGAAATTTGGGTTCCTGAATCGCCAACTCGGCGGCGGAAGCGCGGCGGATCGGTGCGATCAGCCGCGGTTCCGCGGCGCTTTAGGCGATTCAGGGGCCCAAATTTCTTGGGTGTTCTTCTACTGTCTTTTTAAGCTTTCTGAACCTCCCTGAAAAATTTTAGGACTTCATTTAAAATTCGACAGAAACTTGTGATTTCGGGGTTTTCCGGTTTCGTTTTTTCCGTTCGAAATTCATACAAATTTGCAAGTAAGTTATTTATTGTTTAGTGAGGCTCTGATACCACTGTAAGTCGATGTACAACACCCCACGACTTGCGGGGAGGCGGAAAAATGAAAAACGATCTTGTTCTTTGCTTAAACATCGACTAACCGCACGAATCGAAGCTAAACGATAACTAACAAGAAACATAGAAGTTCTATACTACTATGTTTAGGGATTATACCTAACGAATCGTGTCCTTCGTCTTTGCGAACTCCTCCTCCTCCTCGGCCTTCTCGAAGTAGTAGACGATCCACCCGAGAGCTTTACTCCAAGCTTAGCCTCTAAACTTGAGGCAACTAACCTTCTTTAAGTGCTAATCAAAGAAGCTAGGTGATATAAAGTGAGGGTTATGGTTTAATTAGTCTAACTAATCCTTGTACTCAACACATGAGAGGGGAGGATTAGGGTTTGAAGAGGGAGAGCTTGAGGAGAGAGAAGATGAAGATAATAATGAAGTGAGAAGAATGAGTTATAATAATATATATCAAGCATTTCTTTTTATCAAGAAAAGAAAAAAAATCATTTTACAACCATGCTTGATAAATATCTTGTGGTGATTCATCTCCATGAGTCATTAAGCAATTATGAAGCATTAATGACATGGATGAATCATCCATATGACTCACTAATCTCATTCAATGTATATGCCACCTAAACCTCCTTAGTCACCATCTTCTAGAAGCTTCTCGCGCAATTACGAGAACGCCCCTCCTTTCCGCAAAAATACGGAAAAACTTTAGACTGTATAAATCCAATAACCGGATACCAGTAACTGGCTTAAACCAAAGCCGACTGGTAAAAACTGTCCGAAAGTCGTACGTGCGTAAACACACGTATGCGTCCGAACCCTTGTCGTAAAACCATACGACCTCTATATCGTTTCGCCTGGAGTAGGGAAACTCTCTGTGTGGGACTCTAGAGACTCGACTACTACGCTGGCAGTGGGTTTAACCACAGACCGCAAGCAGCACTAGCTGTACGTAACGGTCCCCAAGTAGATGTCGATAAGAAGGCCGATGAGGAAACCCATCCGAACTCCTACTGAGTCTGATGTGACAATCTCCATACAGTCCGGTCCGTTCGTCTAAGACTATCGCATATCGGGCCTAGGGGGCGGCAAGCGTCAGTCCCCTAATAGCGGTATAAGTTGTGTCGGAGCGAAGCCCATTACACCCTGAGAAACTACTGGAACCTACCAGCAAATCTCGCTTGCCCTGGCCAGGGACTTTGCGTAATGGCTCTCTGACACAGCGCGATATCAGCCCCCAATACCGGGAGAGATGAATCCTGTCTAACCGCCACTGCCTCCAAGTGCTCGGGACTGCACCCAACTGCTACCTATTTGCACGACTCCTTTGAGCCGCGGTAGGGTAGCAATCTAAGAACAGTGGGACACACTCGAGGCGAAGTAGCAGTGTCAAGTCTGCAGACTATGCTGTACTCATGTCACCTGGGAACTGTTCACTGACGACTGGTATAAAACCAACCAACAGTTCCATGTGAGTCCTGTCCGGTGTACCCGTAACCCAACGAGCACCTGCATACTATCTCCAGTACGACGTACTGACTGCTGTGGGACAGACCATCTCCCCAACTGGGATGAGAAGCGTACACACTAGTCTACTCCGGAGTATCGATACTCTGTCTCGATAATCCAACGACCAGGGACCTGAATAAGGATGTGCTTGTAGACTACCCAGCCCCCACTAGTGTGACTGCCATCACAACGCTGGTAGTCAAGCAAGATCCTAAGAGCTCTATCAATACGTATACTCACATATTAAGATAGAAAAACCAAGTAGCATACTACCATGTTTAGCAAGACTGTTATACACATGTGAATATCCCAAGCTTCCATTAAGTAATATACAAACTAGTATGATACAATAATGGCCTTCTAGGGCATAAACACTAACAGGCGGAACACCGCTGCCGCGAGCACCCGAACGGATGCTTTCGGCGACGGGGTTCTCCTACAGTCACTTGGTCGGGGCTATGGAGTGAGGCTGTCTATTAAGTTTACCTGGCGAGTATCCGCGTACGCTACGTGATTGCGACGGACTTTTGATCACATCAAAATTCCGTGGCAACCGATCAAGTGAGACTAAACTGCTATGTTTATAACATTCATTCAGTTATCTCATAACTTCTTGTGAATTCCAATTATTGTATCACATTCCGGATAAATAGAAAATGTTAAACTTTCCGATCGAACAGTCAAACACCCAAGTTTTCCCAAAACAGATCAACACATGAAACAAGTCTAAAAACATTCAGTTCGTGCCTCAGTACCAACGGTCCAGCCGTAGAAGGGTCAAGCCAACGCCTCACATGTGGCACGCCGTACTGCCCCAAACCCTAAGGTTCAAAGGACAGTTCAAGACGGTCACATAATCGAGTTAAGGTTTGTTGTCTTCTAGAGGGACCATCGCATTACTTGCACTACTCAGAATGTCTTCAAACCACAGAAAAATCCAACACTTGGAAATTTCCCGACTGGGGAAAAGTTGGGTATTTATATCCGGTCGAACTTTTTAACATATTCTAAAATTTACCCGGAAAACATATAGACAAAGTCCGACAATCCGATCGAATAAACGAATCCCCAAAACAACTCAGAATATTCAACTCTTGAATAAATATTAAAAATTCCCAGAAAATCCAGCACCTGAAAACATGAATTACTGTGCAAAAATTGTTGGATGATATGACAATTTGGCCGCGGAACCGCCGCACAAGCTACCACTGTAGGGTTCCTAGGCACTCTCAAGAGGTCTCACAAGGCATCAACCATGCCAATTTCAAAAATTACAAGTGCCGAGAAACCCTAATACGGATCGTTAACTAGATATTTAGGCGAAAACTAGAACTAGTAAACTACTTTACTAAGAGTAAACGGAAATACAACCTTTGTAGATCCGGTGCTCCACCTCCATAGCTCCGCAATGATGTCCCTCCGCTGTCCAAATCGGATCCTGGACTCTTGCGTCGGCTTCGTCGGAGAAATGGGCGGGCTAGGTCGTCGATGTCGATGCCGAAGATGATCTACGTCGAGGCATCATAAGATCAAGCTCCCACTTCACCAAGTCATGAAACTTGTGAAGAAAACACCCTATACTACTTGGCAAGTGGTAGAGGATGAAGAAATAGGAAGTGGGTTCACTTTAGAATTGGATTTCTCTCACTTTTGCTCAAATCACCATTGATGAAGCAAGTTTTTCTTCAAGTGAAGAAGAAGAAGAAGATGAAGATAATATTATGATAAGTTATTATGAAAATGAATAATAAAATCATTCTTATCATAATATTAACCATGATAATGTGTAGAGAGTTAATCATGGTTAAATGGAATGATTAGGGTTAAGCATGAGACAAAATGGTCACATGGTCAAAGTCTTCATGAAGCTTCATCAAGCTTCATGAATGAAAAGAAACCATTTTCTCTTTACATGCCTAAAAAGGAAATAACCTAAATAATTAGTTAAGATAATCAAAACCCTAACCATTTAAATAACCATGGTTTAATTCTTTACACAAAAACCTTAGCAAACATGTATCATCAAATATGATACAATCAAGTGCACAAAAATATATCACATATACAATGTCCACATCCGAGTGAGAAAATCCATTTAAAGTGAACCAATACTAGTTAATGCAAAGTAATATATCAAATATATAATTATGCATTAAATCATTAAATCAACTCTTGATTTAATGATCCGGTCATGTCGCACACAACCGACTAGTATACAATGTATCGATTTATCGAATCAATCCTTGATTCGATAACTAGGTTATATCGCATACAACCAATCAATACATTCATCGCGAGAATAGAATACGGTATCACATACACGCATTATTCTCGGTCCCGCACATATCTCATATGCGCTCCTATTTCGTTTCGCTTGAGCCAGGAAACCTCTGTGTAGGACTCTAAAGACTCGTCAATACGCCGGTAGCAGATGATGATCATATCAATCACCCACAAGCCGCAAGCGGTCTGCTAAACGTAACGGCCACCCGGGTATTGAGCGATCAGAAGATCGACGAGCAAGCCCGCTCACACTCCTGTGAATCCAACCAGTAACACTTACCGTACAGTCCGTTCTGATCGTCTGATATGTCGCATATCTCGCCTAGGGGTGGTAAACGTCAGACCCCAATAGCTCGATAACTCGTGTCGATATGAGGTCTATAACAGTTTGAGAAACTACTGGTAACACTTACCAGTAAATCTCAGCAACCCTGGCCAGGGATTTCCGGTTATAGTCAATCGAACACAGCGCAACATCAACTCCCTATACCGGGAAAGACGAATCCCCTCCTATCGCTCATTGCCTCCATGTGATTCGGGATTGTACCCAAAAGCCACCGTTTTGCACGCCCTCTTGGACGTGGTAAGGTGGAAATCAAAGCACAGTGGGAACTACACAAGACTCTATGACGATCTCGGGTCAACAGACTACTCTGTACCAGTGTCACCAGAGAACTGCCATCTGACGTAAGGTATAATACCATTTGGGAGTTCTCGGCGAGTCCGTCCAGTGTACCCAGTCTCCACTGAGCACCCGTATATCATCTCCGATGTCAAACACCAATGGATATGGGATCATCCATCGCCCATCTGTATGGGTCGAGAAGGTATACGCTAGTCTACTCTGGTATATCGATGCCCCGTCTCGATATACCCACGACTAGGGACTTTGAAGGATGTACTTATGGACTACCTTGTCCCCACTAGTATGATCTGCATCATAGTCCGGGTAGTCAAGTACACATCCTAAGGGCTTTACCAACATGTATCAGAGAGACAATCAGTGTACATGTTAAGGTAAAGATCAACCAGATAGCATACTATCATGTCGAGCAAGAAAGTCCTCCCTATATATGTCCAAGCATCCACTACAATATACATCCTATGTATAGTAATGGCCTCTAAGGCATACATATTACTAACAGCCGACCCCTTTGGGGAGGAATGGGTCCAATTTTGTTTTGTGTTCTGGTCTCTGGGATTTGGTGTTTCAGGAGTTGTTTATTTTTGCTACTTTTTTCATGTGATGATTAACTCAATGCAAAGGCAACTCGTAGTGTTTCATAGTCATAATTTTAACTGTTTTCGTGATACTTTAGACATTGTTAAAAAGTTCAATCAGATGTTAAATACCAGCTTTAACCCTTGCCGGGAAAATTTCCAAGTGTTGGATTTTTCCCGTAATTAAAAAGCTTTCAAAGATCATGCAAGTAATTCGATGGACCCTCTAGAAGAATGAAACCCTAACTCAAGATGTGACCACGGAACTGCGACTAAACCTTAGGGTTTACCGTAGTTAGTGGCGACACAAATGAGGCTTGGGTTTGCCCTTCTACGGCTGGTCCATTGGTACTGTGGCGTATGCTGAATGACTTTAAACTACGCTCAAGTGTTGAGCTTTCTGGGTAATTGTGGGTGTTTATTGATTCGATCGAAATGTTTAACATCGTCTAGTTTTTTCTGCGACCGTAAATGTAATATGTGGAGTATCGCCGGTTTCGTTGCTATATGTCAACGAAAATTGGGATACGCATATTTACTTACGTTGATGACATGTGATGTTATGTGTTATTGTATATGTTATATTGGATCGTCGCGTTTTGAATAGCCGGGGGTTTTATGTGAGATGAGAGTTTTTATTTTCATTCATGTAAAATTCATTGTATGTAATATTCTTTTATTGGGGCACTTCCTGTTAGTCTACGCTAGCGCCCCGGCCGTCTACAGACGCCAAATGCGGAACAAAAACTTTTAAACTGGCGCTATCGTATACTTTAACCCGGATCTGCCATTATTGCTAAACTAACAAGCTGTAAAGAGTGCAGAAAGGTTATACCGAACGATCCGAGTCCTTCGTTCTTTAACCATCATCCCACGCTCCGTTGCGGCTGCTCCGATCTCGTCGAACTCCGATATCCTCGTCGAGGTGGCACCACATCACCGATTCTTTAAACGGGCTCCCGCCTCTGACTCGAGGCAACTCGATCGTCAAGTTTGCTAAAAGAGACGACCAAGATTTGATGTAGAGAATGAGTAGATGACTTTGTCTCAATTCGTCCAAATCCGTGGACGATCGGTTAATGAAGTTGCCGTGGAAATCGGGTGATGGAATGAAATGAACTGTAAAATTCCATACACCCCGAATACTATCATAATCTTTTCTCTCTAAAATGAAACATCAAGTGAAGTGAGGAGGAGAGAGAGGGCCGGCCATTCTTATAGAAGAGGGAGGTGACCGTAGGAGAGGGGGGGTGACTATATGATGAAGCTTATCATGAAGAAATATCTTAACCAAAACAAGAATGTATAAATTTCAAAGCATGAGTCATAATCACACCTCATCAAGCCATTAATGAAACCATTAATGCACTAATGAATCATATGCCTCATCATCACTTCTAGAAGCTTCTAGAATGATGACTCACTCTTATCTGAAGAAAAGATAAATCCGTCTTTAACCGAATGTTAAAAGACGGCTGATAGAAAACTGGAAACTGGCAACTTCCAAAAGTGATCCTGAAACAACTCTCAGGAAAACCCCGAAACTGTATAAATATACCCGCATTTGTATTACGACCGAATACAAATGCAACTGAGACAAAGATATTATACCTACTCAATATAATACTCGGATCCGGCTTAAACCAAAGCCGACCAGTATCATCTGTCCGAAAATCGACACGTACGTAAACGCACGTGCATTTTCCGAACCCTGCCATAAAACCATACGGCCTCTACAACGTTTCGCCCGAAACTTGGGAAACTGTCTGTGGGGGACTCTAATGACTCTTCAGTACCCTGGCAGTGGGTTTAACCACAAACCGTCAGCTGCACTAGCTATGCGTGACGGTTGCCCACGGACTGATCTCAAGGGAGACTGATGAGCGCACTCAAGGGTGTCCGATGAGCTAACACATCCAGAAACCCTACTGAGTCTAACAGTGACAATGTATATACAGTCCGGTCCGTTCGTCAATGAGTATCGCATATCCACCTAGGGGGCTAGTAACGTCAGACCCCCAGAAGCAGTATAAGTCGTGTCGGAGTGAAGCCCAATAACACCCTGAGATACTACTGGAGTACCTACCAGTAAATCTCCTGCCACGGCCGTAGGCTATGTGTAATGGCTCTCCTAGACACAGCACGATCTCGCCCCCAATACCGGGAGAGACGAATCCCCTGCCGATCCGCTCACGTGCCTCCATATGGCTCGGGACTGTACCCAAAAGCTACCTGTTTGCACGACTCCTTTGAGCCGTGGTAGGGTAGAAATCAAAGCACAGTGGGAACTCACACGAGACAAATGACGACCTCAGGTCGATGAACTAACCTGTACACATGTCACCTGGGAACTGCTATCTGACGATAGGTATAGTACTAACTAGCAGATTCCCGGCGAGTCCTGTCCGGTGTACTCATAACCCAATGAGCACCTGTATACATCTTAGGTAATCCAACTGACACCAGTGGCTTGTGAGACCGGCCACCGCCCCTCGTCGGGGTCTCGACTGTATACACTAGTCTACTCCGGAGTATCGATGCCCTGTCTCGAAAACTCCCACGACTAGGGACCACAATTAAGGATATGCATCTAAACTACCCAACTCTCACATATATGATCGCCATCATACTGTTGGTAGTAAAGCCAGATCCTAAGGGCTCTATCAAAGTGTAACATGCAATCAGTCACCTGAACATGTACACGACTGATAAAGGCAAACCAGATAGTATACTATCATCTCGAGTAAGACTGTCCTACCGGGATAGGTCCTCCGCAATCATTGCAATCACGTACCTGCGATCCAATAATTGACTATGAGGGCACTATCTCCAACAATCTCCCACTTGCACTCAAGGCTAATTATTGCGATGTCGACTACTCACAGCCCGTGTGAAACCGAACATCCAACTCCTCTACTAATCAGTTTCACAAAGCCCGTTTGTAAAACTATTGTGTTCGAGAAATAGCCTCAGTGAGTGGATCCGCCTAGAAGTTTCTTTCTTTATCTCTCTTAATCTCAAGTTCGCGGAGAAAGCCATCTCCCGAATTGAGTAGTACCTGTCTTAGAATATGTCTGGATATCTGATGGGACCTAGTTCATAAATGAACTCCATATCCAAATTTCTTAGACTGTATCGATCACTGAACCTAATCAGTATCCGGCACCATGCCACCCACAGTATCCTCTTGAACCACCTGTCCATAATACTGTCCCTCGTCAGAGGGAAAAACTAAAACTCTGACAATCACTCTGTCATCCATGTCACCTTTGAAGCCTGGAATGATAACCGTCTCCCGAAAGAGGCTGCCGTTATCAAATCCGTAGAACATGTACTAATGTTCTAAAACTGCTTCCTTATGTTTCTCCAGGATTGGATTAATACAAACTTATTGCATCTACTGCAAAAAACAACATTTGGTGCGGTACTTGACATCTCATGATTGACTCAATTGCCTAAGCAAGTGATCTGCCAATTATGCACATCCCTCTCCCCTTTAGTCTATACGACACCTGTAGAGAGGGTGACTCCATCACCTGCAGGTACACTACCATGCTAGGAGTCAACTATTCTAAAAACCATTAGAATATCTGTCAAAGTACCCACATTGGGAAACTACCCAAATCTAGATCTAAAACCATAGATCCAGAAACCAGAATGTCAAATATTATATCCATATCCTGTCTGGAGAAACAACTGTGTGACGACAACAGTACAACCGATCGTAGTATAGGAATTTTACTTCCTACTCTGTATATGTCATTCAAATACCATGACATCACACCCTACTACCTTCTTAACAGATCCATCCCCTATTCTGATGAAGTCAAACCCATGACTGTCATATCAAAATTAGATGATCTATCTCCGCTATAACTGCTCTAGTCTATAAATAGACATAAGCTACTTGCCCACTATGCTTCCGATGCTCCCACTGACTACGACAACCCTCCTACCGGGTCTCATAGCCTGGAACAACAGTAGTGTCAAGTCTGGGTAGATAAGAACCTCCCTGTCACCGTCCTTGAGGCTACCGAAGTACATCTCGGGTGTCTGAGGTTACCCACCATATCTGCGGAGTGGCTATTGGAATGTCAAACCTGATTGAATATAGGTCCTATTAAATTTTCCGTAATCGTTCGCGGTTCTGGAATCACTTCCAGTTCTACCATACTCCCACTACTGTTTTCTGAAAAAGATCCATTTTACTAAAACTGTGGCGAGTCAAGAACAATATCACTATTGATCTTCCAAATGGTAGAATATCAACCCTCGTCATAGCCAGGGTCAACCCATAAACAGCCATTACAGAAACGTGCCCTGAGTTATCCAGTGTCTGGTTTTAAGCATAAGCTGGACAACTCCCCATACCTTAATTTCTTTTAAGGTACGATCCATTCTATATCCAATACAGAAACTTTGGCACTTATTTAATTGGAATTATATTCAAATCATGCAGCTGTCTCCAGTGCATATCACTTTAATGGAAAGAGGCCAATCAGCATTACTCAACTTAGGAATCCATCCAATTATGAGTAACCTGGAAGAGAAACACGTTTCTCAAAACCATCACTATCATCTGAATACCAATCACAAGAATCTACATCTTCGATCTCTTTGAAGAATCCCGATACTTGTGACACCTGGTTCTCTACTTTATTATTATACCCACAACTTCTCAAAACTTAGACCTTGTATTTCTACGAAACACTTGTCTAAATACTAGAGAAGTTATAAGTAAACAGAACATAGTACGAGGACCTACCCCTTTGTCCTGATGGACACCTGGACAACATACAATACTCTGTATAAGTCCGCTGAGTTAAACAACTCAAATCCTGTGCGTCGTAGGTTGAAAACTGTACCCTGGCGATTTCCTCAAATATCACCAATTACAACGAATTCCGATATAACGAGGATGATCACCTAATTCCCAATATCTTACTCCTACTCATCATCTGAAAAACCATACAGATATGAGAATGAAACCTGGTAAATACATACCCTTGGAGTAAGTGTCTAATCGGGAAAACAGTTTTTTCTTTAACAATGCACTGAAACATGAAAATGTTTCGTAGGGGTATCCTGGTATTCATAGCAATGCCTCTTCCATAATCCAATTCATGACTTCAACCGTATATTCTATTGCTATCTCTCCAAATCCATTTATTTGTCTTTAGTCGTTACCTTCTGTACACCATCGTTAGGCTAAATGGTTTTCTTCCTTCCCTACCGTTCGGCACCAGCCTACGGTTTGGAAGAAGACTATCCAGTAAGCATAATAGGTGTACCCTCCTAAACCAAGGAGTACTCGTATCTTGAGAGAAGGTGATGATAAAAGACAACTGAATAATACCTTATTCCTTTAAAGGTGAAATAGGAGTGGCGATGAAGTACGCGGTTTTGGTCGTGAATGATATCAGTCGCAATTTACTTTGCCCTCTTTCTAATCCCTTTATTTTGTCTTTACATATTACCTTCTGTACACCCTACTTAGGCTAATTGGTTTTCTTCATTCCCTACCTTTCGGCACCAGCCTATGGTTTGGAATAAGACTATCCAATAAGCGTAATAGGTGTACTCTCCTAAACCAAGGAGCTCTCGCAACCTGAGAGAAGGTGATAATAAAAGAGAACTGAATAAACCAATTCTATTTCTCCTGAACCTGGATCCATCCTCGAAGAAGTCCCTTCGAGTTCGTATATAACCATACGATGGATCTATCCAATGGAAGTGGATATCCGTAGTAATACGGGTGTTCTGAGAAATGCAAAGGGTAAAAGGAGTGGCAATGACTTATGCAACATAGACAATCCAAAAGCCAGTATTTTAAGAAGGTTCGGTCAACCTGGTTACTGAGTCATAGTCTAGGGTCGGTCAAAGGTCGCTGCCAAAGAGAGAGAGAAAAGAAACACTCTGCGTGCACTCTAACCTAGATCAGAATGGTCATAACTTTATCTAATCCGGAAACCTCCCACTGTCCTGTCAAATTCTCCTCCAAACCTAAAGAAGAATCAATCGGAATCACCCGAAGAGTAAACCAACTCATCATTGGGAATCGGGATCCAACTCTCATCGCATGATAACGTGACGGAATCCACTCGCGTTATCACACTCCAGAAGGTATGCGCATGCCTGGCAAGTTTCAGTTTCTTTAGAAACTCCCGATAAGATTTTTACCCCATGCTCTTATAACCTTGGCTTTGGTCAAAATGTCATAAGTCACATGTCAAGTTCTACCCATCACTATCTTGTCAATTTGAACCCACCCGCACATGCCCCTGACTTTGGCCAATCGGCAGAACGACTGTCCCAAACTAACTCATCTATCTATGCAACAATTGAAATACCCAGCAGCTACCAAACACTATGCCTTAACTTTGGCTAAAATACATAGCTTGAATACTACTGAATACTCAAAAGAAGTGACGGAGGGCTACGGCTGGTTTTTGGCGAAAAACCTTTAGCGTAGTGAACTTGATATCGCTGAAGGAACCTGATAGCTTTTTTTAAAATATAGTGGCGAAAACCTTTTGCTAAAGAGGTCACTCCCGGTGAAGGGATCTCGGCTCTTTCCTCGTGGAATGAGGTGCAGGATATTCTACTGAATACCGCTATGCAAAGCAACATGTAATCGGCTATAGTGAAGTTATTACCCTGACGCAAACTTCTGCCCAAGGGGTCAGTCCCGGTGAAGGGATATCGGCCCTTGCCCCGTCGAATGAGGTGCAGGATATTCCACTGAATACCGCTATGCAAAACAAAAGGAAACGTCTTTGCAATAACACTTTTTAAATTTGTTCCAACAACTAAAACAGGTTTGTTTTACTTTGCATTGATCAGAATCAACGCAGTCCCATCAATCAATCACACCAGAAAAGAACGAAAATAAAATGTACGTATATGCCATCCGCATTCGTCACTGGGTCCCATCATCACCCGTTAGGTTACTTAACTAACGACAGAGCGGGGACTGGACTAGCGCGGGTGTAAAACATATACAACATCTAATAGTATATAAACCAATATACATAATCGCTCCAGGCGTGATAATATGCAACATTACAGAAAAGTAATAAGCATCACAGAACAATACAGATAATCTGGGATCCCCGGGTTTCACAGAGCCGCTGCTGAAACCCGACGTTCCCCTGTCGTGTGGATAGCCTGTGCAATGAAACCTAGACCCCTACGGGTGCGGCAAGTTACCCGCCAAAACCTGAAGCGAGGTAGTCCCCACAGCATAGTGAATGGAACACCCGGCACTTCACGGAATCCGGTAAATTGAGCACCCCTCCTTGGGTCAACCTGTACCCCCTACGAGTGCGGCGAATAGTCTGCCAATTTTAGAGTGGGGCCCCTCTGCCTCCCAAAGCCATGAGATGCGGACCCGTTGCCCTCCAGAACCCGGCTATCCGTGCACTCCGTCGCGGGGTAAAACCTAGTACAGTAATGAAAAATAGTACAATAGGTACATCGACCGCAACCTGGTCGTGCCCCAAAAGAATATTATACAACAGGCAGTGACGGCAGTCCACAAGTTAGACGCTCGCCCCGCAATATCAAATGTACAAATAAACACAAACTGTACTACCATTGCACATTGCTATCCACCACGATAAATCCGCAACAATACAGCACAACACAGAACATCAACGCGAATGTCATGTTCGCAAACCCGTCTAAAAGAACTATAGCAATCAAACGCGGTTTACCGATCAAATGACATTCCCGGTCGGAGATATAATGTAAGCACTGTAAACTAACGTGTTTAAATTTCGATCGACCAAATATCAAAAAGTGGGCCCCACTGCTTACTGGTGAACAGTAACAAAAACCTGGGCCAAAACGATATTTACCAAAAACCCCAAAATTCAACAGAGAACACACAGAAAAAATTTGGTGCAGTGATCCTCTAGAACGGCCGTGGATGGGCGGCCAAACCATGGGTTTGGCCGCTAATCCGCGGCGATATGGTGAGATCAATTGCTCAAATTTTGTCCGTACCCTTAAAAAACCCTGCACGGATTTTTAAGACATGCAGAATTAATTTTTGAAGCCATTTAAAAACAACAGAAACTGTCAAGTTGTAATTTTGTGATTTTTGATTTTCGGTCGGATCGATATTTTAAACGCGTTAGCACAAATTAGTATAGCAAAATGGTTAGGCTCTGATACCACTGTTAGTCTACGCTAGCGCCCCGGCCGTCTACAGACGCCAAATGCGGAACAAAAACTTTTAAACTGGCGCTATCGTATACTTTAACCCGGATCTGCCATTATTGCTAAACTAACAAGCTGTAAAGAGTGCAGAAAGGTTATACCGAACGATCCGAGTCCTTCGTTCTTTAACCATCATCCCACGCTCCGTTGCGGCTGCTCCGATCTCGTCGAACTCCGATATCCTCGTCGAGGTGGCACCACATCACCGATTCTTTAAACGGGCTCCCGCCTCTGACTCGAGGCAACTCGATCGTCAAGTTTGCTAAAAGAGACGACCAAGATTTGATGTAGAGAATGAGTAGATGACTTTGTCTCAATTCGTCCAAATCCGTGGACGATCGGTTAATGAAGTTGCCGTGGAAATCGGGTGATGGAATGAAATGAACTGTAAAATTCCATACACCCCGAATACTATCATAATCTTTTCTCTCTAAAATGAAACATCAAGTGAAGTGAGGAGGAGAGAGAGGGCCGGCCATTCTTATAGAAGAGGGAGGTGACCGTAGGAGAGGGGGGGTGACTATATGATGAAGCTTATCATGAAGAAATATCTTAACCAAAACAAGAATGTATAAATTTCAAAGCATGAGTCATAATCACACCTCATCAAGCCATTAATGAAACCATTAATGCACTAATGAGTCATATGCCTCATCATCACTTCTAGAAGCTTCTAGAATGATGACTCACTCTTATCTGAAGAAAAGATAAATCCGTCTTTAACCGAATGTTAAAAGACGGCTGATAGAAAACTGGAAACTGGCAACTTCCAAAAGTGATCCTGAAACAACTCTCAGGAAAACCCCGAAACTGTATAAATATACCCGCATTTGTATTACGACCGAATACAAATGCAACTGAGACAAAGATATTATACCTACTCAATATAATACTCGGATCCGGCTTAAACCAAAGCCGACCAGTATCATCTGTCCGAAAATCGACACGTGCGTAAACGCACGTGCATTTTCCGAACCCTGCCATAAAACCATACGGCCTCTACAACGTTTCGCCCGAAACTTGGGAAACTGTCTGTGGGGGACTCTAATGACTCTTCAGTACCCTGGCAGTGGGTTTAACCACAAACCGTCAGCTGCACTAGCTATGCGTGACGGTTGCCCACGGACTGATCTCAAGGGAGACTGATGAGCGCACTCAAGGGTGGCCGATGAGCTAACACATCCAGAAACCCTACTGAATCTAACAGTGACAATGTATATACAGTCCGGTCCGTTCGTCAATGAGTATCGCATATCCACCTAGGGGGCTAGTAACGTCAGACCCCCAGAAGCAGTATAAGTCGTGTCGGAGTGAAGCCCAATAACACCCTGAGATACTACTGGAGTACCTACCAGTAAATCTCCTGCCACGGCCGTGGGCTATGTGTAATGGCTCTCCTAGACACAGCACGATCTCGCCCCCAATACCGGGAGAGACGAATCCCCTGCCGATCCGCTCACGTGCCTCCATATGGCTCGGGACTGTACCCAAAAGCTACCTGTTTGCACGACTCCTTTGAGCCGTGGTAGGGTAGAAATCAAAGCACAGTGGGAACTCACACGAGACAAATGACGACCTCAGGTCGATGAACTAACCTGTACACATGTCACCTGGGAACTGCTATCTGACGATAGGTATAGTACTAACTAGCAGATTCCCGGTGAGTCCTGTCCGGTGTACTCATAACCCAATGAGCACCTGTATACATCTTAGGTGATCCAACTGACACCAGAGGCTTGTGAGACCGGCCACCGCCCCTCGTCGGGGTCTCGACTGTATACACTAGTCTACTCCGGAGTATCGATGCCCTGTCTCGAAAACTCCCACGACTAGGGACCACAATTAAGGATATGCATCTAAACTACCCAACTCTCACATATATGATCGCCATCATACTGTTGGTAGTAAAGCCAGATCCTAAGGGCTCTATCAAAGTGTAACATGCAATCAGTCACCTGAACATGTACACGACTGATAAAGGCAAACCAGATAGTATACTATCATCTCGAGTAAGACTGTCCTACCGGGATAGGTCCTCCGCAATCATTGCAATCACGTACCTGCGATCCAATAATTGACTATGAGGGCACTATCTCCAACACTTCCGGGTTGAGGATGATGTCACTATTGTTGTATATTATTTACTTTTCCGCATTAGAATAGACCCACCCAAGGAGGAGAGCACAAGTAACCGGGTTCTAGAGTCTAGTGGGAGACCAACTCGAGGAGTCGAGTTCGGGTCTCCTAACTCTAGAATTGGTAGGGTTGTTTGCCGCTCTCATAGGGGTCTAGGAGTGTGGGTTTGGCTATTCATCGCGACCGTGGAATTCGTGTTTTATAGAGACTCAAAATAAAACACGGACCTCCTGATATATCCAATATTTCATATGTTTCTTCTGATGCGATATCTGTGATGTGATCATTTGATATGTTGAGATGGATACTGTATATAATATGTATGATATATTATATAGACGTTACTTATGTTTTACACCCGCGCTAGCCCTATCCCGCTCTGCCGTTACTTACCTAATCTAACGGTGCATGACGGGATATCGAGGCGAATGCGGATGGCATAAGCGTACGTTGTATTATCTGTGATGTTTAGGTGACTTAAATGATGGGACTTCATTAATGTGATTAATGAAAGAAAAGAAACCTAAAACATGTTGTAAAATCAAATTTTTCTAAAAAGGTAGCTAAAGTTTTTGCTTTGCTTAGTGATATATATGATATATCCTATACCTTATTCGATGAGGAAAGAGCCGAAATCCCTTCACCGAGAATGACCTCTTTAGCAAAACTGGCAGATGCTACAACACTCGGTTTGTCTTTTGATTGCTTTTGGAGTTTTGCTTTGCATAGTGATATATATGATATATCCCGCACCTTATTCGATGGGGAAAAAGCCGAGATCCCTTCACCGGGAATGACCTCTTTAGCAAAACTAATAAAAGCCTCAAAAATACTCCTTTTCAAAATTCACTTGTTTCTACAACGATATCAAGTTCATTACGCAATAGGTTTTCAGAAAAACCTGTCGTAGCCCTCCGTCATTTCAGATAAATCCTACTTAGTATTCGTGCTACGTTTGTTGACCTTCGTCAAGGCATAGTGTGCGGTAGCTAACTAGTATTTATCTGCTTATACATATGATGCAAATTGGATTAGGGTAGTCGTACGACCTTGTTGACTTCCATTAAGAGTCGTGCGGGTGGGTTTGATTCAATCAAGAAATGACGGGTTGAACTTGACTTGCACCCTATGGTTTGTTGACCTTCGTCAAGGTCATAGGATGCTTGGGGCAAAATATTATCGGGAATTTCAAGTGTTGAAATTTGCAAATGAGATTGCATATCTTTTATGAGATAGTTGGATCTCGATACCCACTGTGAGTAATTGTTACTCCTGCGAGAGTTTTACACAGGACAATTAGCCGATCAAGTAGGTGTCTAGAAAGGTGTCAACGGGGTTAAGCCTCTGGGAAAACGAGGCTTATTTTAATTAGGTCCGTGCGAAAGCACGGGGAACCTCCCTCAAAGTACCGACACTGGCCTGGCTGAAAGATTAGCGGAATTGTAGGAGTGTAATTAATCCCGGCTAATCTTTCCTTTTAGGGTTTGAAGGAAGATTTGATAAAAAACAGTGGGAGCCATCTTGATTAGATAAAATAATAACCAATCCGCATACACTAAAGTGTTTTCTTCTTCCTCTCTCCAGGTAGTGACCATATCATGCTTTAATCAAGATAATAATATGGATGTATTGACCGAACCCGCATGTTATACTGTGCTGGGGAACGTTGGTTCCGTTCTTTCTTATAAAACTTATAAGACTGAACAGGATATAGGGGAATACCAGGATTCCCATGCCACCCGAATGAAGAAAGTACATGCTGATACATTTTCTTCGGGTGTGTTCGTTACAGAGAACTGTTTCTCCATTTACTCTACGTCCTGGGTATTAGATACCGGGGCAGGATCCCATATATGTAATCAGTTACATGGGCTGAGAAAAGGTAGAGAACTTGGAGAAGGTGATAAAGACATAAGGGTTGGAAATGGAGCAATTGTTGCAGCTAAAACCGTAGGGAAATATCACCTTGTATTACCAACTGGTAATACATTGATTCTGAACGAATGCTATTACATGTCGAACCTGATATGCAACATTATATCGGTTTTTTTATTAAGTAAAAAGGGATATAATTTTGTATTACAGGATGATGTTATGAACATTTTCCTGAACCAAAAGTTGGTTGGATCAGGCACGTTGTGCAATGGCATTTATGTTCTAAATCAATCAACAGTTCTGAGCATAACAAACACACATAAGAGGAAGAGTTCAGAAATGAACGAATCCTTCTTGTGGTATTGTAGACTAGGTCATATCAATGCGACACGGCTAGCTAAGTTGCATAAGGATGGATATTTGAATCTGTTCGAATTCTCATCTTATGACACTTGCCAGTCATGTCTCAAAGGCAAGATGACCAAAACTCCGTTTACGGGACACGGAGAAAGAGTTACTGAACTCTTAGGACTGATACATAGTGATGTATGCAGTCCCATGTCTATACATGCCAGGGATGGTTTTTCGTACTTCATTACATTCACTGACAATCTCTCTAGATTCGGATATGTGTTCCTGATGAAACACAAATCAGAAGCTTTTGAGAAATTTAAAGAATATAAACAAGAAGTCGAGAACCAAACCGGGAAAAGTATTAAAATCCTTCGATCTGATCGAGGAGGTAAATACTTGAGTAATGAATTCCTGGACTTCCTAAAAGAGAATGGGATTCTCTCTCAGCTAACTCCTCCATATACACCACAGCACAACGGTGTATCGGAACGGAGGAACCGCACCCTATTAGATATGGTGCGCTCTATGATGAGCATAGCCGAGTTACCTATTTCCTTCTGGGGGTATGCGCTGGAGACAGTTGCATACCTACTGAATAGAGTTCCTACCAAATCTGTGCCTACCACTCCATATGAGATATGGGAAAGAAAGAGACCATATCTTAGTTAAGATATGGGGTTGCCCGACCTATGTCAAAAGACAAAAACTGGACAAACTCGAGGCAACGTCTGTTTTGTGTAAGTTTGTTGGATATCCCAAGCATTCACGAGGGTATATCTTCTACCACAGTGAGGAACAAAGGGTGTTTGTTGCTCAACACGCCACCTTTTTAGAAAAGGAATTTCTTGCAAAAGAGATTAGTGGCTCTGAGGTAGAACTGGAAGAGGTTCCAGCTATACAAACCACAACAAAAGATGTGGTGGAACCAGAGGATTCGGTAGTTCCTGATGAACCCCAGTCATTCAACCGATCTAGTAGGGTTCCTCACCCACCTGAGAAATACTACGGTTTTTTCATGGATGGTGGGAGCGAGGATTGCATCATGGGGGATGATGACCCAACTAGTTTCGAGCAGGCCATCACGAGTAGTGACTCGGTGAAATGGCTGGATGCAATGCGGTCCGAGATGGAATCCATGTACACCAACAAAGTATGGACTTTGGAAGATGCTCCTGAAGGGGTAAAACCCATTGGGAGCAAGTGGATATTCAAGAAAAAACTTGATGTATATGGGAAAGTGGAGACTTTCAAAACTAGACTTGTTGCAAAGGGTTTTCGTCAACGACCAGGTGTCAATTATGACGAAACCTTTTCTCCAGTGGTTATGCTTAAATCCATCCGAATTATACTTGCCATCGTTGCATATCATGATTATGAAATCTGGCAAATGGATATTAAGACCGCATTTCTAATTGGTAATTTAGAAGAGAGCGTGTACATGACTCAGCCAGAGGGCTTCGTAGCTATTGGGAGCAGCGGGAAGGTGTGCAAGCAGCTTAAATTCATTTATGGATTAAAGCAAGTATGCGGAGTTGGAACATCTGCTTTGATGTCGTTGTCAAAGAGTTTGATTTCGTCAAAAATGTAGATGAACCTTATATATATAAGAAGGTGGCAGGGAGTAAGGTTGTCTTTCTCGTATTGTACGTGGACGACATACTCTTGATAGGAAATGACATTCCTATGCTACAATCGGTCAAGCTCTTCTTATCACAAAGATTCTCAATGAAAGATCTAGGGGATGCCTCATACATCTTGGGGATTAAGATCTATAGAGCTAGATCTAAACGGATACTAGCATTGTCCCAATCCAGATACATTGACATCATACTAAAGAGGTTTAGTATGGAAGAATCCAAGCGTGGGTTTTTACCCACGATCTCTGGGCTCACTCTCTCCAAAAAGATGTCTCCCAAGACTGATTTGGAGAGAGCTCACATGCAAGGGATACCCTATGCTTCGGCAGTAGGCTCTATCATGTACGCGATGCTATGCACCCGATGCAGTATACTCACTAAGTGTAGTGAGTAGGTATCAAACAGATCCTGGAGAGAGTCACTGGACAGCTGTGAAGAGCATTCTCAAGTACTTACGAAGGACTAAATAGATGCTCTTGGTGTATGGTAATAGAGAACTTCAAGTAGAGTCCTTTACCGATTTGAGCTTCCAGAGTGATAAGGACGACTCTAAGTCGCACTCGGGATTTGTTTTTACCCTCAATAGAGGGGCGGTATGCAGGAAGTGTTCCAAACAGGAAACCGTGGCAGACTCGACGATGGAGGCTGAATACATCGCTGCCAATAATGCTGCCAAAGAGGTTGTCTGGATCAAGAAGTTCATAACTGAACTTGGAGTGGTTCCATCCATTAAGGATCCAATACCTTTGTATTGTGATAACAATGGAACGGTGGCTTTGGCTAAGGAACCCAGGTCCCATCAGCGATCCAGGCATATTCTGAGGCGGTATCACCTGATCCGGGAGATAGTTGATCGCCGGGAGATCGAGCTCAGGAGAGTTGACATGAAGAATAACACAGCTGATCCACTCACGAAGGCCATTCCCCAGATACAGTTCGAGAGACTCTTCGGGATGCTCGGTATGCAATACTACAGCAGTGTTAGTTATGTATATGCCCTAGAGGCCATTGTTGTACACATGATGTATATTATAATGGATGCTTGGATATATATAGAGATGACTTTCTTGCTCGTCATGATAGTATGCTATTTGGTTTCACTTTATCTTAACATGTTGACTTGTACTGGTTTATTGTTTTTCTCTCACATGTTGATAAAGCCCTTAGGATCTGTACTCGACTACTGGGACTATGATGAGATCATACTAGTGGGGCCACGGTAGTCGATGAGTACATCCTATAACAGTTCCTAGTCGAGGGTATATCGAGACAGGGCATCGATACACCAGAGTAGACTGGCGTATACGCATCTTGACCTATATGATGGGCGATGGATGATCCCATATCCATCGGTGTTTGACATCAGAGATGGTGTACGGGTGCTCAGTGGAGACTGGGTACACTGGACAGACTCGCCGAGAACTCCCAGATGGTGATATACCACACATCAGATGGCAGTTCTCCGGCGACACTGGTACAGGGTAGTCTGTAGACCCGAGATCGTCATAGAGTCTTGTGTGATTCCCACTGTGCTTTGATTTCCACCTTACCACGTCCAAGAGGGCGTGCAAAACGGTGGCTTTTGGGTACAGTCCCGAATCACATGGAGGCAATGAGCGATAGGAGGGGATTCGTCTCTCCCGGTATAGGGAGTTGATGTTGTGCTGTGTTCGATTGGCTCTAACTGGAAGTCCCTGGCCAGGGCTGATATAGAGATTTACTGGTAAGTGTTACTAGTAGTTTCTCGACCCGTTATGAGCCACACATCGACACGATTTATCGGTTACTGGGGTCTGACGTTTACCACCCCTAGACTTGATATGCGACATATCAGATGAACAGACCAGACTGTACGGGAGTGTTACTGATTGGATTCACAGGAGAACGCACAGGCTAGCTAGTTGATCTTCTGATCGCTCAATACCTGGATGGCTGTTACGTTTAGCTGACCGCTTGCAGCTTGTGGGTGTTTGATATGATCATCATCTGCTACCGGCGTATTGACGATTCTTTAGAGTCCTATACAGAGGTTTCTTGGCTCAGGCAAAACGGAGTAGAGGCACATATGTGATATGTGCAGGACCGAGGATAATGCGATATGAGATACCGTATTATATTCTCGCGATATTTAGATATGAACCGGGACATCGGATCAAGTGTTGATTCGATGAATCGGTACATGATATATTAGTCGGTAATATTCGATGATTTAATGTATAATAATATATATAATATATTGTATTACATTATCTTATATTTGCTCGCTTTATTATTTCATTTTCTCACTGGATGATACATTGATATAAATGCGATATATGTTAATTGTATTATTTTCTTTTGTTGCAAATATATAATATATATGTGATATATATTATTGTGACATGATATGATTTATTATTAAACATGTTTAAGGATGATTAAATGGGATTAGGGTTTGATTAGGGTTAGCTTCTTCTTGCACCTTCTAGAAGCTTTGTTTTTGTCATGCTTAAGACATTATGGTTGATATTTTTACATGACTCATAACTTAACCTAACCAAACCCTAACTCTAGTTTATTCTCTACAAACTCTTAGCCACTCATCCTTGACCATGGTTGATATATCAATCATATAGTTTTCTTTTCTATTCATCACAAAAGGAATTATCATTTCTATTATCATCTTCTTCTCTCTTGATTTTGAGCTCACTAGAAATTCCATTTGTGATGATAAATTGTGAGAAAGTGAATTAAAAAGAAAGCATAAATACTACTCCCTCATCCTCATCTAATCTAGCCCATGAGATTAGGGTGTTCATCTCTTTAGAGTGAGAAAGCTTGGGTTATTGCAACTTCGACGTAGATCATCGGAGATTCGGAACACTTCAAGCTAGCATGGATCGTTCGAGTCGTGGAGCCTCTCTTGAGTCCGGGAGATCATGGATCGCGGCGAAGGGACTTCTACTCGGAGCTTGTGAAGCGAAGGAGCGGACTACAAAAGTTGTAATCCCTCACACTTAGATAAAAAGATATTATCTTGCATGCTAAACCCTAATAATCTAGCTAAGATCCTGTCTTTGGGTTGTTCGGCACATGTAAAATTTTATTCGTGCATGTTTGATGCGTTATGAACCTTCACAAGTGTGCCTAGGAACCTACAGTGGTATCAGAGCCTAGCTAGAGCATTAGGCGATGTGTTTACGAAGTTAAAACTCCGATCAAACCCGAACCGACGAAAATAACCCCCTCTCTGGAAATTTTTCAAAATCTGGGATTTTTCTGAATTAAAAATACCTTAAAAAGTCAGCAGGGAATTCTAAGAATTACCATGAAACACGGGCCCACAACTCCACTAAACCGCGGCGGAACCGCGGCGGAAACCTGCTTTCCGCGGCGGTTCCGCGGCGGAATTTTGGAATTGTGACACGTGGTTTTCATGGTAATATCCGTAGGTGCTTGTTGATGCTTCTGGTTATTTTTAAAAGTGATTCAAGTGTTGTTTAATCTGGGGTTTATTTTGTAATCGTAGATTCGATCGGAAAATTTAAATTCATTATTTTTTTATTTCCGGATATTTAGAAACTGTTAAACTGTTTGAACAGATATCATTAACTCACTTTTTCCTGGCACGGCAAACTTTCAAGTGTTGAATTTTTATCGGGTTTAAATCTTTCGGAAAAATTGTACAAGTTAAGCGGTGGACCCTCTAGAAGACAACAAACCTTAACTCGATTATGTGACCATCTTGAACTGCCTTTTGAACCTTCGGGTTTGGGGCAGTACGACGTGCCACATGTGAGGCGTTGGCTTGACCCTTCTACGGCTGGATCACTGGTACTGTGACATATTCTGGGATTATTTGAACTCCGCTCAAGTGTTGAGCACTTTAGGAAATTTTGGGTATTTGATTATCTGTTCGAAAAGTTTAATACTATCTATTTATACAATATGTGGAATTCATAGAGTTAGGCATGAAATGCGGAGTATGTGATTTTTCGGATTTACGATGTCTAAAGTTATTGTGGATTCCAAATGTTGTAGTTTTACACTTTCTTTTCTGTGACCGTAAGTGTAATATGTGATATCGCCAGTTTTGTTGCTATATGTCAACGACAATTGGGATGCGCATATTTACTTACGTTGATGATATGTGATATTATGTGTTGCTGTGATATGTTATATTGGATCGTCGCGTTCTGAATAGCCGGGGGTTTTATGTGAGATGAGGGTTTTTTATTTTCATTCATGTAAAATTCATTTGTAATGTAATATTCTTTTATTTGGGGCACTTCCAGGTTGAGGTTGATGTCACCAGTGTATATTATTTACTTTTCCGCATTAGGTAGACCCAAGGAGGGGAGCACAAGTAACCGGGTTCTACGGTCCAGTGGGAGGCCATCTCGAGGAGTCGAGACCGGGTCTCCTAACCCTAGAATTGGCAGTGTTACTTGCCGCTCTCGTAGGGGTCTTGGGATGTGGGTTTGGCTATTCGTCGCGACCGTGGAATCCGTGTTTTATACAGGCTCGTATTGAAAACACGGACGTCCTAGTATATCCAATATTTCATATATGTTCTTCTGCTGCAATGTTCTGTGATGAGATCATATTACTGCCTGAGACGAATGCTTATACTATATATATATGCTGATATATAAATATTACTTCTTTCGTTTCTTCTGTGATGCTTAGGAAGCATAAACTGATGGGATTTTATTAATGAGATTAATAAAAAGAAAAGAAACCTAAAGATATTGTAGAATCAAAACTTTATAAAAAAAAAGGGGTAGCTACAGTTTTGCTTTGCACAGCGGTATATATGATATATCATGCACCTTATTCGATGAGGAAAGAACCGAGATCCCTTCACCGGGAGTGACCTCTTTAGCGAAACTGGCAGATGCTACAAAACTCGGTTTGTCTTCTGATTGCTTTTAGAGTTTTGCTTTGCACAGCGGTATATATGATATATCCTGCACCTTATTCGATGAGGAAAGGGCCGACGATCCCTTCACTGGGAGTGACCCCTTTAACGAAACTAAGAAAAGCCTCAAAAACACTCCTTTTCAAAAACTACTCGATTCTACGACGATATCAAGTTCATTACGCTCAGGGTTTTCTGAAAAACCTGCGTAGCCCTCCGACATTTCAGATAGGTAATACTTAGTATTCGTGCTACGTTTGTTGGCTTTCGTCAAGGCGTAGTGTGCGGTAGCTAATTATTACTTATCTGTTACATATGATGAGATTGGGTTAGGATAGTCGTGCGGCTTTGTTGGCTTTCGTCAAGGGACGTATGGCTGGGTTTAATTCAATCAAGAAATGTTCGGGTTGAACTTGACTAGCGGACTATGGTTTGTTGGCTTTCGTCAAGGTCATAGAACGTTAGGGGCAAAATATTATCGGGAATTTCAAGCGTTGAAATTTGCAATGAGATTGCATACCTCCTATGAGATAGTTGGATCCCGATACCCACTGTGAGTATGAGTTACTCCTGGGAGAGTTTTACACAGGACAATTAGCCGATCAAGTAGGTGTCTAGAAAAGTGTTAACGGGGTTACGCCTCTGGGAAAACGAGGTTTACTTTAATTAAGTCCGTGCGAAAGCACGGGAAACCTCCCTCAAAGTACCGACACTGATCTGGCTAAAAGATTAACGAAATTGTAGGATGTAATTAATCCCGGCTAATCTTACCTTTTAGGGTTTGAAGGAAGATTTGATAAAAACAGTGGGAGACATCCTGATTAGATAAGATAATAACCAATCTAATCTTGCAAGAGCATACGCTAAAGTGTTTTCTTCTCTCTCTCTCCAGGTAGCGACCATGTCAGGCCATAATCAAGATAATAATATGGATGTATTGACTGAACCTGATTATTGTACTGAGCAAGAGAACGTAAGACCCGTTCTTTCTTATAAGAGTTATAAGACTGAACAGGAAACAGGAGAATATCTGGATTCTCACACCGCCCAAAAGAACGTGCATGTTGATGCATCTTCTTTAGGTGTGTTAGTTATTGAGAACTGTTTCTCAGTTCACCCTACGTCCTGGGTATTGGATACCGGATCAGGATCTCATATATGTAAATTGTTACATGGGCTACAAAAAGGTAGAGAACTGGGAAAAAGTGATCATTCCATTCAAGTAGGGAACGGTGCAAGTATTGTAGCCAAAGCAGTTGGCGAATATCACCTTGTATTACCAAGTCGTAATACACTGATTCTAAATGAGTGCTATTATATACCGAACATGATGTGCAATATTATATCAGTTTCTTTATTAAGTAAAGAAGGATATAATTTTATAGTAAAGGATAATGTTATGAACATATTCCTAGATCAAAAGTTGATTGCATCAGGCTCATTACATAATGGCATATTCATTCTGAATCAGAATACAGTCCTGAATATACAAAATACACACAAGAGGAAAAGTTCAGATATGAACGAATCCTACTTGTGGCATTGTAGACTTGGTCATATCAATTCGACACGACTGGCTAAGTTACATAAGGATGGTTATTTGAATCCGTTCGAATTATCATCTTATGATACTTGCCATTCATATCTCAAAGGAAAAATGACCAAAGCTCCGTTTAGTGGACACGGAGAAAGAGTTACTGAACTCTTAGGACTAATACATAGTGATGTATGTGGTCCTATGTCTACGCATGCCAGGAACGGTTCTTCCTACTTCATTACATTCACTGACGATCTCTCTAGATACGGACATGTGTCTCTGATGAAACACAAATCTGAAGCTTTTGAGAAATTCAGAGAATATAAGCACGAAGTAGAGAACCAAACGGGCAAAAGTATTAAGATTCTTCAATCTGATCGAGGAGGCGAATACTTAAGCAGTGAGTTCCTAGATTATCTAAAAGAGAATGGGATTCTCTCTCAGCTTACTCCTCCTTATACACCACAGCACAACGGTGTATCGGAACGAAGGAATCGGACCCTATTAGATATGGTGCGATCTATGATGAGCGATGCTGAGTTACCTATTTCCTTTTGGGGGTATGCGCTTGAGACAGCCATACACCTATTGAATATGGTACCTACCAAATCAGTTCCTACCACTCCATATGAGATATGGAAAGGGAAGAGACCGTCTCTTAAGTATATTAAGATATGGGGTTGTCCAGCCTATGTCAAAAGACAAAATCCGGACAAACTCGAGGCAAGATCTGTCTTATGTAAGTTTGTAGGATATCCCAAGAACTCACAAGGGTATATCTTCTACCACACTGAGGAACAAAAGGTATTTGTTTCTAAACATGCCACCTTTTTAGAAAAGGAATTTCTTGGAAAAGAAATTTGTGGCAAGAAGGTAGAACTGGAAGAGATTCCAGCAACACAAACTATAACAAAAGACTTGGTAGAACCAGAAGATTCAGTAGTACCCGACGAACCCCAGCCTCTCCGCCGAACTAGCAGGGTTTCTCGTCCACCTGAGAGATACTACGGTTTTCTCATTGATGGTGGAAGCGAGGATTGCATCATGGAAGATGATGACCCAACTAGCTTCGAGCAGGCCATCACGGGTGGTGATTCTGTGAAATGGCTGGATGCAATGCGATCTGAGATGGAATCCATGTACACCAATAAAGTATGGATTTTGGAAAATGCTCCTGAAGGGGTAAAACCCATTGGGAGCAAATGGATTTTTAAAAAGAAATTTGGTGTAGATGGAAAAGTTGAGACTTTCAAAGCTAGACTTGTAGCAAAGGGTTTTCGTCAACGACCAGGTGTGGATTATGACGAAACCTTTTCTCCAGTGGCTATGCTTAAGTCCATCCGGATCTTACTTGCCATTGCTGCATACCATGACTACGAAATCTGGCAAATGGATGTTAAGACCGCCTTTCTAAATGGTGATTTAGAAGAGAGCGTGTACATGACTCAGCCAGAGGGCTTCGTAGATAGTGGGAGCAGCGGAAAGGTGTGCAAGCTGCTTAAATCCATTTATGGGTTAAAGCAAGTATCGCGGAGTTGGAACATCTGTTTTGATGTTGTAGTCAAAGAGTTTGACTTCATCAAAAATATAGATAAACCTTGTATCTATAAGAAGGTAGCAGAGGGTAAGGTTGTCTTCCTCGTATTGTACGTGGATGATATACTCTTGATAGGAAATGATAATCCTATGCTGCAATCAGTCAAGCTCTTCTTATCACAGAGATTCTCAATGAAAGATCTAGGTGATGCCTCCTGCATATTGGGAATCATGATCTATAGAGATAGATCTAAACGGATACTGGGATTGTCCTAATCCAGGTACATTGACACCATACTAAAGAGGTTTAGTATGGAAGAATCCAAGCGTGGGAACCAACCCACGATCTCTGGACTCACTCTCTCCAAAGAGATGTCTCCCAAGACTGATTTGGAGAGAGCTCGCATGCAAGAAATACCCTATGCTTCGGCAGTAGGCTCTATCATGTATGCGATGCTATGTACCAGACCCGATGTAGTATACTCACTAAGTGTAGTGATTCGGTATCAAGCAGATCCTGGAGAGAGTCATTGGACAGCTGTGAAGAACATTCTCAAGTACTTGCGAAGGACTAAGGAGATGTTCTTGGTGTATGGTAACGGAGAACTCCAGGTAGAGTCCTTTACCGATTCCAGCTTCCAAAGTGATAAAGACGACTCTAAGTCGCATTCGGGTTTTGTCTTTACCCTCAATGGAGGGGCGGTATGTTGGAAGAGTTCCAAACAGGATACCGTTGCAGACTCGACGATGGAGACTGAATACATCGCTGCCAACGATGCTGCCAAAGAGGCTGTCTGGATCAAGAAGTTCATTAGTGAACTTGATGTGGTTCCATCCATTGAGCATACAATACCTCTGTATTGCGATAACAATGGAGCTGTGGCTTTGGCCAAGGAACCCAGATCCCATCAGAAATCCAGACATATTCTGAGGCGGTATCACCTGATCAAGGAGATAGTTGATCGCCGGGAGATCGAGGTCAGGAGAGTAGATACGAAGGACAACACTGCGGATCCATTCACGAAAGCTATTCCCCAGATACAGTTTGAGAGATTATTCGGGATGCTAGGTATGAGATACTACAGCAGCTGGCCTTAGTGCAAGTGGGAGATTGTTAGTTATGTATATGCCCTAGAGGCCATTGTTGTACACATGATGTATATTATAATGGATGCTTGGATATATATAGAGATGACTTTCTTGCTCGTCATGATAGTATGCTATTTGGTTTCACTTTATCTTAACATGTTGACTTGTACTGGTTTACTGTTTTTCTCTCACATGTTGATAAAGCCCTTAGGATCTGTACTCGACTACTGGGACTATGATGAGATCATACTAGTGGGGCCACGGTAGTCGATGAGTACATCCTATAACAGTTCCTAGTCGAGGGTATATCGAGACAGGGCATCGATACACCAGAGTAGACTAGCGTATACGCATCTTGACCTATATGATGGGCGATGGATGATCCCATATCCATCGGTGTTTGACATCAGAGATGGTGTACGGGTGCTCAGTGGAGACTGGGTACACTGGACGGACTCGCCGAGAACTCCCAGATGGTGATATACCACACGTCAGATGGCAGTTCTCCGATGACACTGGTACAGGGTAGTCTGTAGACCCGAGATCGTCATAGAGTCTTGTGTGATTCCCACTGTGCTTTGATTTCCACCTTACCACGTCCAAGAGGGCATGCAAAACGGTGGCTTTTGGGTACAGTCCCGAATCACATGGAGGCAATGAGCGATAGGAGGGGATTCGTCTCTCCCGGTATAGGGAGTTGATGTTGTGCTGTGTTCGATAGGCTATTACTGGAAGTCCCTGGCCAGGGCTGATATAGAGATTTACTGGTAAGTGTTACTAGTAGTTTCTCGACCCGTTATGAGCCACACATCGACACGATTTATCGGTTACTGGGGTCTGACGTTTACCGCCGCTAAACTTGATATGCGACATATCAGACGAACAGACCGGACTGTACGGGAGTGTTACTGATTGGATTCACAGGAGAATGCACAGGCTAGCTAGTTGATCTTCTGATCGCTCAATACCTGGGTGGCTGTTACGTTTAGCTGACCGCTTGCAGCTTGTGGGTGTTTGATATGATCATCACCTGCTACCGGCGTATTGACGATTCTTTAGAGTCCTACACAGAGGTTTCTTGGCTCAGGCAAAACGGAGTAGAGGCACATATTGTTAGTTATATGTATGCCCTAGAGGCCATTACTGTACATAGAATGTATATTGTAGTGGATGCTGGAACATATATAGGGAGGACTTTCTTGCTCGACATGATAGTACGCTATCTGGTTGCACTTTATCTTAACATGTATACTTTCTGTCTCTCTGATTACATGTTGATAAAGCCCATAGGATGTGTACTCGACTTCCAGGACTATGATGTAGATCATACTAGTGGGGCCTGGGTAGTCCATGATACATCCTTGAAATGTTCCTAGTCGAGGGAATATCGAGACGGGGCATCGATATTCCAGAGTAGACTAGCGCATATCTTCTCGACCCATGCGATGGGCGATGGATGATCCCATATCCATTAGTGTTTGACATCGAAGATGGTATGCGGGTGCTCAGTGGAGACTGGGTACACTGAACGGACTCGCCGAGAACTCCCAGATGGTATTATACCTCACGTCAGATGGCAGTTCTCTGGTGACACTGGTACAGCTTAGTCTGTTGACCCGAGATCGTCATAGAGTCTTGTGTGTCTCCCACTGTGCTTTGATCTCCACCCTACCACGGCTCTACTGAGTTGTGCAAACAGGTGGTTTTTGGGTACAGTCCCGATTCACATGGAGGCAATGAGCGATAGGAGGGGATTCGTCTCTCCCGGTATTGGGGGTTGATGTTGTGCAATGCTCGACTGGCCATAACAGGAAATCCCTGGCCAGGGTTGCAGTGATATACTGGTAAGAGTTATCAGTAGTTTCACGAATGTTATGGACCCTACGTCGGCATGATTTATCGAGCTATTGGGGTCTGACGTTTACCACCCCTAGGCGAGATATGCGACATATCAGACGAACAGACCGGACTATACGGTAGTGTTACTGGTCGGATTCGCAGGAGTGTGAGCGGGCTTGCTCGTCGATCTTCTGATCGCTCAATACCCGGGTGGCCGTTACGTTTAGCAGACCGCTTGCGGCTTGTGGGTGTTTGATATGATCATCATCTGCTGCCGGCGTATTGACGAGTCTTTAGAGTCCTACACAGAGGTTTCCTGGCTCAAGCGAAACGAAATAGGAGCGCATATGAGATATGTGCGGGACCGAGAATAATGCGTGTATGTGATACCATATTCTATTCTCGCGATAAATATATCGAATGGTTGTATGCGATATAACCTAGTTATCGATTCAAGCGTTGATTCGATAAGCCGATATATTGTATACTAGTCGGTTGTGTGCGACATAACCGGATCATTGAATCAAGTGTTGATTTAATGATTTAATGCATATTTATATATTTGATATATTACTTTGCATCAACTAGTATCGGTTTACTTAAGATGGATTTTCTCACTCGGTAGTGCACATTGTATATTCGATATAGTTTTGTGCACTTGATTGTATCATGTTTGATGATACATGTTTACTTGTGTTTTGTGTAAAGTTTAAACCATGGTTATGTAATGGTTAGGGTTTACATTTTCATATCTATTTATTTATTCATTTATTCATTTTGGAAAATGTAAAGCAAATGAGAAAATGGTGGCTTCTTTTGTTTTGTTCATGAAGCTTCATGAAGACTTTGACCAAGTGACCATTTTGTTTCATGCTTAACCCTAACCATCCCACTAACCATGATTTATTCTCTACACTTGACCATGGTTCAAGTTATGATAAGGATTATATTTCTTTTCTATTTTGAAAAAAAACTTATCATAACTTTCTTCTTCTTCTTCTTCATCTTCTTCTTTGAAGAAGCTTGAGGTCATCAATGGTGGATTGATGATTTGAGTGAGAAATCCAATTCTAAAGTCTACCCACTTCCTATTTCTTCATCCTCTACCTCTTGCCAAGTAGTAGAGTGTGTTTCCTTCACAAGTTTTCATGACTTGGTGAAGGTGGAGCTCGATCTAGCGATGCCTCGACGTAGATCATCTTCGGCATGGACATCGACGACCTAGCTTGCCCATTCTCCGACGAAGCCGACGCTAGAGCCCGGATTTGATTTGGACAGCGGAGACGACTTCGTTGCGGAGCTATGGAGGTGGAGCACCGGATCTACAAAGGTTGTATTTCCGTATCTTATAGTTAAGTGATAACTAGTAAGCTTTTTCGCCTAGTTTTCTAGCAAATGATCCGTAGTCGGGTCTCTCGGCACCTAGATTTTTTGAAATTGGCATGTTCGATGCCTTATGAGACCTCACTAGTGTGCCTAGGAACCCTACAGTGGTATCAGAGACTAGCTAGAGCCTTAGGCGATGCGTAGACGGAATTTGAAGTCCGATCGAACCGAAAACCTACATCCAACTTGCTCTCTGTACTTTTTTCAAATTTGTGGATTTTTGCAAATTAAAAATATGCAGAAAAATAAGCAGGGAAATCTAAGAATTACGGTGCAAAAATTACCTAATGATCCCTCAAAAGTGCGGCGGAACCGCGGCATTAGCGTGCTAATGCGGCCCTTCCGCCGCCGTTTTGTCTTATTAGGCACTCAATTTTGCACAGTAACTCCTATTTTTCAGTGTTGGTTTTCCTGGAATATTTTTTTCTGAAATCAAGAGTTGAGTATTTTAGGTTGTATAGGGGGTTCGTACATTCGATCGGATTGTCAAATTTTGTTTATGTGTTTTTCCGGATAATTTTTGAATATGTTAAAAAGTTCGACCGGATATAAATACCCAATTTTTCCCCTGTCGGGGAATTTCCAAGTGTTGGATATTTCTGTAGTTTAATCACGTTCTAAGTAGTGCAAGTAACACGATGGTCCCTCTAGAAGACAACAAACCTTAACTCGATTATGTGACCGTCTTGAACTACCCTTTGAACCTTCGGGTTTGGGGCAGTACGGCGTGCCACATGTGAGGCGTTGGCTTGACCCTTCTACGGCTGGACCGTTGGTACTGAGGCACGAACGGAATGTTGTTAGACTTGTTTCATGTGTTGATATGTATCGGGAAAACTTGGGTGTTCGATTGTTCGATCGAAAAGTTTAACATTTTCTGTTTATCTGGAATGGGATACAATAATTGGAATTCACAAGAAGTTATGAGATAACTGAATGAATGTTGTAAATCTAGCGGTTTAGTCTCACTTGATCGGTTGCCATGGAATTTTGATGTGATCAAAATTCCGTCGCAATCACGTAGCGTACGCGGATACTCGCCGGGTAAACTTAATAGACAGCCTCACTCCATAGCCCCGACCAAGTGACTGTAGGAGAACCCCGTCGCCGAAAGCATCCCTCCGGGTGCTCGCGGTATCGGTGTTCCGCCTTGGTGCACTTCGTCGACGGTATTGGGGGTGCGGCCGCCTACTAAAGTTTGCGACGAGCATTCGATCAGGATGTCGGGAATCTTGTTGAATTGCCCGACTTGGTATTGAAAAGAGTTTTCGATTTTGAGACTAAAATGCGGGGTTTATAATTGTTAGGCATGCGATGTCTAAGTAATTCATTTGGTCAGGCATGCGATGTCTGAGGGGGTTGCGGATTCCAACTGTTGTAGTTTTACACTTTCTTTTCTGTGACCGTAAGTGTAATATGTGATATCGCCGGTTTCGTTGCTATATGTCAACGACAATTGGGATGCGCATATTTACTTACGTTGATGTCATGTGATGTTATGTGTTGCTGGATATGTTATATTGGATCGTCGTGTTTGAATAGCCGGGGGTTTTTATGTGAGATGAGTGTTTTTCATTTTCATTCATGTAAAATCTTGTATGTAATATTCTTTTATTGGGGCGCTTCCAGGTTGCGGAAGTTGTCACCGTTTGTATATTATTTACTTTTCTGCACTAGGATAGACCCAAGGAGGGGAGCACTAGTAACCGGGTTCTAGGGTCCAGTGGGAGACCAACTCGAGGAGTCGAGTCCGGGTCTCCTAACCCTAGAATTGGTAGGGTTGCTTGCCGCTCTCGTAGGGGTCTTGGGGTGTGGGATTGGCTATTCATCACGACCGTGGAATCCGTGTTTTATACTGGCTCGTATTGAAAACACGGACGTCCTAGTATATCCAATATTTCATATGTTTCTTCTGCTGTGATTTATCTGTGATCATGTGATGTTCTGTGACAGGTATTATATATAGTATATATGATATATTATATAGACGTTGCTTATGTTTTACACCCGCGCTAGCCCTGCCTCGCTCTGGCGTTAGTTACCTAACCTAACGGTGCAGACGGGACATCGAGGCGAATGCGGATGGCATAAGTGTACGTCATATCTATCTGTGATGTTTAGGTAACTTAAAATGATGGGATATTCATTAATGAGATTAATGAAAGAAAATAAACCTAATTGATGTTGTGGAATCGAATTTCAAAATAAAACAGGTAGCTACAGTTCTTGCTTTGCATCGCGGTGTTCATTATAGAACATCCTGCACCTTATTCGATGAGGAAAGGACCGAGATCCCTTCACCGGGAGTGACTCCTTTAGCAATAACTGGCAGATGCTACACACTCGGTTTGTCTTTGATCGCTTCTATAGTTTCTGCTTTGCACAGTGATATATATGATATATCCCGCACCTCATTCGACGAGGAAAGGGCCGACGATCCCTTCACCGGGAGTGACCCCTTTAGCAAAACTAGAAAAGCCTCAAAAACATTCCATTTAAAAAACCATTTGATTCCGCAACGAGATCAAGTTCAAAACGTTAAAGGTTTTCACAAAAACCAGCCGCAACCCTCCGTCGTTTTAGGAAGTAGAGTACTTAGTATTCGTGCTACGTTTGTCGACCATAGCCGAGGCGTAGTGTGCGGTAGCTAAGTGATGTCTTCCTACACCGCATATGATGCGATTAGTTAGGACAGTCATGTGGCTTTGTTGATCTTAGCCAAGGGTCATGTGGGTGGGTCTAATTAATCACGAAATGACGGGTAGAACTTGACTAGTACCTATGATTTGTTGACCTTAGCCAAGGTCATAGGTGCTAGGGGTAAAAACCATTGTCGGGAGTTTCAAGTGTTGAAACTTGCAATGAGATTGCATACCTTCTATATGATAGTTGGATCCCGATACCCACTGCGAGTAATTGTTACTCCTGGGAGAGTTTTATACATTACAATTAGCCGATCAAGTAGGTGTCTAGAAAGGTGTTAATGAGGTTACGCCTCTGGGAAAACGAGGTTTACAGTAATTAGGTCCGTGCGAAAGCACGGGGAACCTCCCTCAAAGTACCGACACTGGCCTGGCTGAAAAATTGGCGAACTTGTAGAGTGTAATTAATCCCGGCTAGTCTTTCCTTTTAAGGTTTGAAGGAAGATTTGATAAAAACAGTGGGAGCCATCCTGATTAGATAAAATATATAACCAATCTGATCTTGCAAGAGCGCACGCAGAGTGTTTTCTTCTCTCTCTCTCCTGGTAGCGACCATATCACGCCTTAATCAAGATAATAAAACGGAATATTGACCGAACCCGCTTGTTATACTGAGCTGGGGAACGTTGGTCCCGCTCCAACTTATAATTGTTATAAGACAGAGCAGGAAATTGGGGATTACCAGAATTCCCGTGCCGCCCAAACGAAGAGAGTGCATGCTGATGCATCATCTTCGGGTGTGTTCGTTACAAAGAACTGTTTCTCTGTATCCTCTACGTCCTGGGTATGTGATACCAGATCAGGATCCCAGATATGTAATCTGTTACATAGGGCTACAAAAAGGTAGAAAAACTGAGAACGGGTGATAAGTTTCATGAGACAGAAACCGGGGCAAGTGTTGCAGCCAAGTCTGTTGGTCACTGTCACCCTGTATTACGAATACATTGATTCTGAACAAATGCTATTAGATACCGAACCTGATATACAAAATCATATCAGTCTCTTTATTAGTAAAGAAATGATATAATTTTGTATTGATGGATAATGTTTTGAACATTTCCTATATCAAAAGTTGATCGGTTCAGGCACGCTATCCAAAAAGCATTAACGTTCTAAATCAAACTACAGTTCCTAGTATACTGAACACACACAAGAAGAAGAGTTCAGAAATGAACGAATTCTTCTTGAAGCATTGTAGACTAGGTCATATCGATGCGACCCGACTGGCTGAAGTTACATTTAGATGTATATTTAAATCAGTTTGAATTTACATCTTGTGAAACTTGCCGGTCGTGTCACAAAGATAAGATGATCATAGCTCTGTTTATTGGAAACAGAGGAAGAGTTAGTAAACTCTTGGGACTGATACATGATGATGTACGTAAGGTCTCCTGTCTGCACATGCCAGGAATGGTTCTTTATACTTCATTATATTCTCTGATAATCTCTCAAGATTCAGTCGTATGTTCCTGCTGAAACATAAGTCCGAACCTTTTGAGGTATTCACAGAATATAAGTTAGAAGTAGAGAACCAAAATACGGGTATATGTATTATGTCCTATGATGAGATCAGGGAGGAGAATACTTGTGCATAGAATTCCTGGACTATTCTAAAGGAGAATGAGATTCTCTCTCAGTGTTACTCCTCTGAATACACCATAGCACAACGGTGTATCAGGGCGGAGCAATTACACAATATTAGATATGGTGTGCTCTATGATGAGTATTACTGAGTTACCTATTTCCTTTTGGGAGTTATGCACTTGAGAAGCTGCATACCTATTGAATTAGGTTCGAATCAAATCAGTGCCTACCATTCCATATGAGATATGGTATGGGAAGAGCCTATCTCTTAAGTAAGTTAAGATTTGGGATTGTCCGGCCTATGTCAAAAGCAAAATCCGGACAAGATCAAGGCAAGATCAGTTCTGTAAAACTGGAAAGGTTCCAGCTGTACAAAACTGCTAATGATTTGGTAGAACCAAAGGATTCAATAGTTTCCGACGAACCTCAGCCTCTCCGCCGATCTAGTAGGGTTCCTCATCCGCCTGAGAGATACCTCGGTTTCTCGATGACAGTGGGAGCAAGGATTGCATCATGAGATGATGACCCAACTAGTTTCGAGCAGGCCATCGAGAGTAGGGACTCTGTAAGAATGGCTGGATGCTTAGCGATCTGAGATGGAATCCATGTACACCAGCAAAGTATGGACTTTAGCTGCTATATCTGAAGGGTTAAATCCCCATCAGGAGCAAGTATTTCTTGAGAAGATTACTTGGTGTAGATGGAAAAGTTGAGACTTTCAAAGCTAGACTTATTAAAGGTTTTCGTCATCGACCAGGCGTGGATAATGATGAAACCTTTTTCCTGTAGCTATGCTTAAGTCTATCTAGATCCTACTTACCACGGCTACATACCATGACTACGATATCTGGCGGTTGGGTGCCATGACTGCTTTTCTAAATACTGATTTAGAAGAGAACGTCTATAAGAACACAGCCAGAGGTCTTCGTAGTCAGTGGGAGCAGCGGAAACGTGTGCAAGATGCCTTATAGGATAAAACAGGCATCGCGGAGTTGGAACATCTGTTTTGATGTGTTAGTCAAAGAGTTTGACATCATCAAAATAGTAGATGAACCTTGTATAAACAAAAAGGTAGTAGGAAGTATGGTGATGATCCTCGTAGAGTACGTGGATAACATACTCATGATAGGAAAAGAGTTTCCTATACTATGATCGGTCAATCTCCTATTATCACAAGGATTCTCCAAATAGGATAAAGATGATACCTCCTAAATCCTGAGATTTGGACCTATGAGATAGATCTAAAGGGATATTAGGGTTCTCACTAGGTATAGTGAGATTGTATCAATCGATCCTGGGGAGAATCACTGGAAGTGTTCCAGGGTGATAAAGACGACTGAATGTCAGTCACAGGCATTGTCTTTACCCTCAGTAAAGGGACGGTATGTTGGAAGATTTCCAAGCTAGATACCGTGACAAACTAGACGATAAAGGCTGGTAACATCGCTATTAAAGATACTACCAAAGAGGAAGTTTGGGTGTATATTGGTTCATAAGATGAACTAGGTTCCTGCCATTGTATGACAATGGAAGTGTGGCTTTGGCCCTTGGAACCCTGGTCCCATCAGTGACCCAGACGTATTCTGAGGCAGCATCACCTGATCATGGAGATAGTTGATCTCCAGGGTGATCGAGGTAAGGAGAGTAGACTCAGAGGACAACACGGCGGATCCACTCACGAAGGCCTTTTTCCCAAAGAGAGACACTTTTATGGGATGGTTGAGTATGAGATACTACAACCACTGCTACAGATGGCCCTAGTGCAAGTGGGAGATTGTTAGTTATATGTATGCCCTAGAGGCCATTACTGTACATAGAATGTATATTGTAGTGGATGCTGGAACATATATAGGGAGGACTTTCTTGCTCGACATGATAGTACGCTATCTGGTTGCACTTTATCTTAACATGTATACTTTCTGTCTCTCTGATTACATGTTGATAAAGCCCATAGGATGTGTACTCGACTTCCAGGACTATGATGTAGATCATACTAGTGGGGCCTGGGTAGTCCATGATACATCCTTGAAATGTTCCTAGTCGAGGGAATATCGAGACGGGGCATCGATATTCCAGAGTAGACTAGCGCATATCTTCTCGACCCATGCGATGGGCGATGGATGATCCCATATCCATTAGTGTTTGACATCGAAGATGGTATGCGGGTGCTCAGTGGAGACTGGGTACACTGAACGGACTCGCCGAGAACTCCCAGATGGTATTATACCTCACGTCAGATGGCAGTTCTCTGGTGACACTGGTACAGCTTAGTCTGTTGACCCGAGATCGTCATAGAGTCTTGTGTGTCTCCCACTGTGCTTTGATTTCCACCCTACCACGGCTCTACTGAGTTGTGCAAACAGGTGGTTTTTGGGTACAGTCCCGATTCACATGGAGGCAATGAGCGATAGGAGGGGATTCGTCTCTCCCGGTATTGGGGGTTGATGTTGTGCAATGCTCGACTGGCCATAACAGGAAATCCCTGGCCAGGGTTGCAGTGATATACTGGTAAGAGTTATCAGTAGTTTCACGAATGTTATGGACCCTACGTCGGCATGATTTATCGAGCTATTGGGGTCTGACGTTTACCACCCCTAGGCGAGATATGCGACATATCAGACGAACAGACCGGACTATACGGTAGTGTTACTGGTCGGATTCGCAGGAGTGTGAGCGGGCTTGCTCGTCGATCTTCTGATCGCTCAATACCCGGGTGGCCGTTACGTTTAGCAGACCGCTTGCGGCTTGTGGGTGTTTGATATGATCATCATCTGCTGCCGGCGTATTGACGAGTCTTTAGAGTCCTACACAGAGGTTTCCTGGCTCAAGCGAAACGAAATAGGAGCGCATATGAGATATGTGCGGGACCGAGAATAATGCGTGTATGTGATACCATATTCTATTCTCGCGATAAATATATCGAATGGTTGTATGCGATATAACCTAGTTATCGATTCAAGCGTTGATTCGATAAGCCGATATATTGTATACTAGTCGGTTGTGTGCGACATAACCGGATCATTGAATCAAGTGTTGATTTAATGATTTAATGCATATTTATATATTTGATATATTACTTTGCATCAACTAGTATCGGTTTACTTAAGATGGATTTTCTCACTCGGTAGTGCACATTGTATATTCGATATAGTTTTGTGCACTTGATTGTATCATGTTTGATGATACATGTTTACTTGTGTTTTGTGTAAAGTTTAAACCATGGTTATGTAATGGTTAGGGTTTACATTTTCATATCTATTTATTTATTCATTTATTCATTTTGGAAAATGTAAAGCAAATGAGAAAATGGTGGCTTCTTTTGTTTTGTTCATGAAGCTTCATGAAGACTTTGACCAAGTGACCATTTTGTTTCATGCTTAACCCTAACCATCCCACTAACCATGATTTATTCTCTACACTTGACCATGGTTCAAGTTATGATAAGGATTATATTTCTTTTCTATTTTGAAAAAAAACTTATCATAACTTTCTTCTTCTTCTTCTTCATCTTCTTCTTTGAAGAAGCTTGAGGTCATCAATGGTGGATTGATGATTTGAGTGAGAAATCCAATTCTAAAGTCTACCCACTTCCTATTTCTTCATCCTCTACCTCTTGCCAAGTAGTAGAGTGTGTTTCCTTCACAAGTTTTCATGACTTGGTGAAGGTGGAGCTCGATCTAGCGATGCCTCGACGTAGATCATCTTCGGCATGGACATCGACGACCTAGCTTGCCCATTCTCCGACGAAGCCGACGCTAGAGCCCGGATTTGATTTGGACAGCGGAGACGACTTCGTTGCGGAGCTATGGAGGTGGAGCACCGGATCTACAAAGGTTGTATTTCCGTATCTTATAGTTAAGTGATAACTAGTAAGCTTTTTCGCCTAGTTTTCTAGCAAATGATCCGTAGTCGGGTCTCTCGGCACCTAGATTTTTTGAAATTGGCATGTTCGATGCCTTGTGAGACCTCACTAGTGTGCCTAGGAACCCTACACATATGTGATATGTGCAGGACCGAGGATAATGCGATATGAGATACCGTATTATATTCTCGCGATATTTAGATATGAACCGGGACATCGGATCAAGTGTTGATTCGATGAATCGGTACATGATATATTAGTCGGTAATATTCGATGATTTAATGTATAATAATATATATGATATATTGTATTACATTATCTAATATTTGCTCGCTTTATTATTTCATTTTCTCACTGGATGATACATTGATATATATGCGATATATGTTAATTGTATTATTTTCTTTTGTTGCAAATATATAATATATATGTGATATATATTATTGTGACATGATATGATTTATTATTAAACATGTTTAAGGATGATTAAATGGGATTAGGGTTTGATTAGGGTTAGCTTCTTCTTGCACCTTCTAGAAGCTTTGTTTTTGTCATGCTTAAGATATTATGGTTGATATTTTTACATGACTCATAACTTAACCTAACCAAACCCTAACTCTGGTTTATTCTCTACAAACTCTTAGCCACTCATCATTGACCATGGTTGATATATCAATCATATAGTTTTCTTTTCTATTCATCACAAAAGGAATTATCATTTCCATTATCATCTTCTTCTCTCTTGATTTTGAGCTCACTAGAAATTCCATTTGTGATGATAAATTGTGAGAAAGTGAATTAAAAAGAAAGCATAAATACTACTCCCTCATCCTCATCTCATCTAGCCCATGAGATTAGGGTGTTCGTCTCTTTAGAGTTAGAAAGCTTGGGTTATTGCAACTTCGACGTAGATCATCGGAGATTCGGAACACTTCAAGCTAGCATGGATCGTTCGAGTCGTGGAGCCTCTCTTGAGTCCGGAAGATCATGGATCGCGGCGAAGGGACTTCTATTCGAAGCTTGTGAAGCGAAGGAGCGGACTACAAAGGTTGTAATCCCTCACACTTAGATAAAAAGATATTATCTTGCATGTTAAACCCTAATAATCTAGCTAAGATCCTGTCTTTGGGTTGTTCGGCACATGTAAAATTGTATTCGTGCATATTTGATGCGTTATGAACCTTCACAAGTGTGCCTAGGAACCCTACAAGCAGCTGGCCCTAGTGCAAGTGGGAGATTGTTAGTTGTATGTATGCCCTAGAGGCCAGTGTTGTACATATGAAGTATATTATATTGGATGCTTTGACATATATAGAGAGGACTTTCTTGCTCGATATGATAGTATGCTATCCGGTTGCTCTTTATCTTAACATGTATACTTGTCTCTTGATACTGTCTTATGGTTACATGTTTGTAAAGTGCTTAGGATGTGTACTTGACTACCAGGACTATGATGCAGATCATACTAGCGGGGCCATGGTAGTCTATAAGTTCATCCTTTAATGTTCCTAGTCGTGGGTGTATCGAGACGGGGCATCGATATACCAATGTAGACTAGCGTATACGTTTCGCGACCCATGAGATGGGCGATGGATGATTCCATATCCATTGGTGTTTGACATCAGAGATGGTATACGGGTGCTCAGTGGAGACTGGGTACACTGGACGGACTCGCCGAGAACTCCCGGATGATATTATACCTCACGTCAGATGGCAGTTGTTAGTTATATGTATGCCCTAGAGGCCATTACAATACATAGGATGTATATTGTAGTGGATGCTTGGACATATATAGGGAGGACTTTCTTCCTCGACATGATAGTATGCTATCTGGTTGCTCTTTACCTTAACGTGTACACTGATTGTCTCTCTGTTACATGTTGGTAAAGCCCTTAGGATGTGTACTTGACCACCTGGACTATGATGCGGATCATACTAGTGGGGACATGGTAGTCCATAAGTACATCCTTTAAGGTCCCTAGTCGTGGGTGTATCGAGACGGGGCATCGATATACCAGAGTAGACTAGCGTATACCTTCTCGACCCATACAGATGGGCGATGGATGATCCCATATCCATTGGTGTTTGACATCAGAGATGATATACGGGTGCTCAGTGGAGACTGGGTACACTGAACGGACTCGCCGAGAACTCCCAGATGGTATTATACCTTACGTCAGATGGCAGTTCTCTGGTGACACTGGTACAGAGTAGTCTGTTGACCCAAGATCGTCATAGAGTCTTGTGTGATTCCCACTGTGCTTTGATTTCCACCTTACCACGTCCAAGAGGGCGTGCAAAACGGTGGTTTTTGGGTACAGTCCCGAATCACATGGAGGCAATGAGCGATAGGAAGGGATTCGTCTCTCCCGGTATAGGGAGTTAATGTTGCGCTGTGTTCGATTGGCTATAACCGGAAATCCCTGGCCAGGGTTGCTGAGATTTACTGATAAGTGTTACCAGTAGTTTCTCGAACTGTTATAGACCCCATATCGACACGACTTATCGAGCTATTGGGGTCTGACGTTTACCACCCCTAGACGAGATATGCGACATATCAGACGACGAGACCGGACTGTACGGTAAGTGTTACTGGTTGGATTCACAGGAGTGTGAGCGGGCTTGCTCGTCGATCTTCTGATCGCTCAATACCCGAGTGGCCGTTACGTTTAGCAGACCGCTTGCGGCTTATGGGTGCTTGATATGATCATCATCTGCTACCGGCGTATTGACGAGTCTTTAGAGTCCTACACAGAGGTTTCCTGGCTCAAGCGAAACGAAATAGGAGCGCATATGAAATATGTGCGGGACCAAGAATAATACCAGTATGTGATACTGTATTCGATTCTCGCGATTTGTGACATTGATCGGTTATATGCGATATAGCCGGGTTATCGGATCAAGTGTTGATTCGATAAGTTGTTACTATTAATATTAGTCGGTTATATGCAGTATGACCGGATCGTTAAATCAAAGTGTTGATTTAATGATTTAATGTATAATTATATATTTGATATATTACTTTGTATTAACTAGTATTGGTTCACTTAAGATGGATTTTCTCACTCGAATGTGCACATTGTATAGTTTTGTGCACTAGTTTGTATCATGTTTGATGATACATGCAAACTTGGTTGTGTGTATGCTTTAAACTATAATTAGGTTAATGGTTAGGGTTTCATATGCTTTATTTACTTATTCAATTATTTATTTGTTCATTTAGGAAAGAAAAGAAAATGGTGGCTTTTTGGATTTATCTTGAAGCTTTGAAAAGCTTTGACCATTTTTGTTTCTTTCCTTAACCCTAACCATTTGCTTTAACCATAGTTCATTCTCTACACACTACCATGGTTGCATTATGATAACTTGATTTGATTTTATCATTTGAAATAATTCTTATCATATTCTTTTTCTTCTTCTTCTTCTTCTTCTTCTTGAAGAAGAAAGAAGCTTGCTAGCTTCAATGGTGATTTGAGAAAAAGAGTAAGAAATCCAATTCTAAAGTGAACCCACTTCCTATTTCTTCATCCTCTACCACTTGCCAAGTAGTATAGGGTGTTTTCTTCACAAAGTTTCATGGCTTGGTGAAGTTGGAGCTTGATCTTGTGTTGCCTCGACGTAGATCATCTTCGGCATCGAAGTCGACGACCTAGCCCGCCCATTTCTCCGATGAAGCCGACGCTAGAGCCCGGGATCAGATGATCGCAGCGAGGGGACATCATCACGGAGGTATGGAGGTGGAGGACCGGATCTACAAAGGTTGTATTTCCGTTCACTTAGCACTAAAGTAGTTTAGTAGCATTCCGTTTCGCCTAAACTCTAGTTAACGATCCGTATTAGGGTTTGTAGACACATGAAAAATTTGAATCGGGCATGGTTGATGCCTTGTGAGACCTCTAGAGTGTGCCTAGGAACCCTACAGCAGTTCTCTGGTAACACTTGTACAGGTTAGTCTGTAGACCCGAGATAGTCATAGAGTCTTGTATGATTCCCACCGTGCTTTGATTTCTACCTTACCACGTCCAAGAGGGCGTGCAAAACGGTGGTTTTTGGGTACAGTCTTGAGTCATATAGAGGCAATGAGCGATAGGAGGGGTTTCGTCTCTCCCAGTATTGGGAGTTGATGTTGCGCTGTGCTCGATTGGCCATAACAGGAAAATCTCTGGCCAGGACTGATTTAGAGATTTACTGGTAAGTGTTACCAGTAGTTTCTCGACCCGTTATGAGCCTCACATCGGCATGATTTATCCGTTATTGGGGTCTGACATTTACCACCCTTAGACTTGATATGCGACATATCAGACGAGGAGACCGGACTGTACGGCAAGTGTTACCGTCAGGCTTTTGCAGGAGTTGGAGCGGGCTTGCTTGTTGATCTTCTGGTCGCTTAATACCCGGGTAGCCGTTACGTCCAGCTAGTACCGCTGACGGCTTGTGGGTGCTTGATGTGATCATCACCTACTGCCGGCGTATTGACGAGTCTTTAGAGTCCTACATAGAGGTTTTACTGGCTCAGGCAAAACGAAATAGGAGCACATATGTGATATGTGCGGGACCGAGAATAATGCGTGTATGTGATACCGTATTCTATTCTCGCGACATTTGTATCGGTCGGTTATATGCGATATAGCCGGGTTATCGAATCAAGTGTTGATTCGATAAGTCGATACATTGGATATTAGTCGGTTGTATGTGATATAACCGGATTATTAAATCAAGTGTTGATTTGATAATTTAGTATATAATTGTATATTAGATATACTAATTTACATTAACTAACATTTGCTCACTTAAGCATTTATTTTCTCACATGTGCACACTTAATATATATGTGATATATTAATTTGTGTTTTGTTTTTGTATCATGGTTGTTGATACAACATACATGGGTGTATGAGACTTACACCATGCTAATTATAATGTTGGGTTTAATATTTAAAGTAATTACAAAATTAGTGGATTATTGGAAAAGTGCATGAAGCTTGTGGAATTTTTTGGATGCATTGACTAAGTCCATTGGTTTTGTTTTAGCTAAGGTATTTAGTAACCTAACCATCACAATTAGCCATGGTTATGTCTCTACATGAGTTGGTATATGATACACACTCACCCATGGTTAACTCTCTCACTTGATCATTATCTCATTCTCTTCTTCTTTCTTCATTTTCTTCCTCCAAAAGAAAAAGCTCTCTAGGGTTTGAAAAAAGTGAAAGTATGTGAGAAAAAGAATTCTAAAGTGAACCCACTTCCCATTTCATCATCCTCTACTAGATTAGCACTTTAGTATTGGGTGCTTGCTTCATTAATCCTTCATTAGTGAAGTAGTAGCTTGAGTTAGTATTCTCTCGACGTAGATCATCTTCGGCCTCGAAGACTTCAAGCAAGAACGTTCCATTCACCTTGTGAAGCCATGCAAAGGTCCGGGAGTTCCATCAACGCAGCGAAGGGACTTCTACAAGGAGCTTATGAAGTGAAGGACCGATCTACAAAGATTGTATTTCTGGTTCACTTAGTTGTAAATGGTTTACTGTTGTTTCCGTATTATATTCTAGTTAACGATTCTAGATTAGAGTTCCTTGAAACGGAAAAATTTTGAAAATGGCATGGACGATACCTCTGTAAGTCCATGCTACCTCTCCCGGTACTTTCGGGAAAGCGGAATTTGGTAAAAAACGATTTTCTTAAAGATGGTAACATGGACCTAAAATCCGGATCTTGGTTAAACATCTATCTAACATCCTAACTATGAGTTTTAGCTACTCGGTTAGGGGGTTATACCTTGCTTGTCTTGAACTCCTTCGTCTTCAAAGCTCCGATGGTGGTCCGATGGCTTCTTCTCGTCGTCTCCGTACGCCGAAGATAGATCCACCTGAAAGCTCCAACCTTTAGCTCCTTCTTCGTTCTTTGAAGAAACTAGTTCACTTGGTTTGCCAAACCTAGTGAACTAGAATGAGTAGAGAAGAAATAGAATGGGATTTTATCTATGGTTCTTGATTCTCAACTCATGAGACAAGAGAACCATAGATCAAGAGAGGGAGCAAGAGGTTTAGGGTGAGAGCAAGAGGAGAGCTCAAGAACAAGAGAGAGAATGAGCAAGAAAGAATGAGGCTCTCTTTTGTCTTTCACCCTCTCATAATCCAAAGTGATCATAACTCATCATATCAAAAAAAGTCTTATGTGATGGTTTGAAGCAACCATAACCATATCATTTCATGCACTCATTTTACACAAATGAGCAAGTAAACAAAAGTCTTTGCCATGAAATGATGGCTATGGTTATCATGATGGTCAACTAGTCAAGCCTAGTCAACCGGTCAACAAGTCAACAAAAGTCAACAAGTCAACAACCATATCACCATAATACTTAATTAATATAATAGTTAATCACATATCATATTCTCATTAGGGTTGAGCATAAAGTCAAATAGTCAACGGTCAACTGTCAACAACCCTAATGAGAATCCGCTGCCTCTGCCTCCCTGTCAACTGTGCATACACACCCGCATCCGCGTTCCGAGGAACACGAATGCAAACTGGATAAATCCAATCCCATAAAGTACACTAGGATCTGGCTTAAACCAAAGCCCGCTAGTGTAAACTGTCCGGACACTGTACGTGCACAAGTGCACGGATGTGACCGAACCCTGTCGCAAAACCATGCGACCTGTCGCAATACTATGCGACCTCTACTCTTTTGCCTAAAGGCGAAAAGCTTTCTGTGTGGGACTCTAAAGACTCGACACTACGCTGGCAGTGGGTTTAACCACAGACCGCAAGCGGCACTAGCTGTGCGTAACGGTCCCCAGGTAATGCCGACAAGAAGACCGACGAGGTGAAACCCATCTGAACTCCTACTGAGCCTGAGTGTGACATTCTCCGTACAGTCCGGTCTGTTCGTCTGATACATCGCATGGCGGGCCTAGGGGGCGGTAAACGTCAGTCCCCCAATAGCGGTACAAGTCGTGCCGAAGCGAAGCCCAAAACACCCTGAGATAACACTGGAAACCTACCAGTATATCTCGTTTGCCCTGGCCAGGGACTACTCGTGTAATGGCTCTCCTAGACACAGCGCGATGTCAACCCCCAATACCGGGAGAGACGAATCCTGTCTAACCGTCACTGCCTCCAAGTGCTTCGGGACTGCACCCAACCACTACCTGTTTGCACGACTCCATTGAGCCGTGGTAGGGTAGTGATCAAAGTACAGTGGGAACACACTCGAGGCGGAATGACAGTGTCAAGTCAGCGGACTAAGCTGTACTCATGTCACCTGGGAACTGATAACTGACGATAGGTATAATACCAACTAGTCAGTTCCCGACGAGTCCTGTCCAGTGTACCCGTAACCTAACGAGCACCCGCATACTATCTCAAGTACGACGTACTGACGGCTGTGGGACAGACCGTCTCCCACACTGGGATGAGAAGCGCATGCGCTGGTCTACTCCGGAGTATCGATGCCCTGTCTCGATAGTCCTGCGACCAGGGACCTGCATAAGGATGTGCTTATAGATTACCCAGCCCCACTAGTGTGACGGCCATCACATCGCTGGTAATCAAGCAAAGATCCTAAGGGCTCTACTAATGTGTATAGGCGATATACAAAAATAAACACATGTACACATTGAAGTAGAAACAAACCAAGTAGCATACTACTATTTTGAGCAAGATTGTATATACAAGGTGAATATCTGTAACAACCCGAATTTTCCTATACAAAATTTTTTTTCAAATATTTTTCAAAAATCCACAAAGGGGTATTTTAGCATGAGCACAAAATATAGGTAATTATTTTGTTTTTAATTACAAGCTACAAGAATATAATAACTCAATTTTTAGTGTACAAGAATTTACTTTAAATTTAATGTATACTAGGAGTATTTATTCTTGCTGCTATCAGTTTAAGTAATTAAATACCACAATAATTACAAGAAGGAGCTTGTAGCTCATTGGTAATACCTTGCACTGCTGAACCAAGCCATCAGAGTTCGAATCCCATACCCCACATTATTTTTAATATTGATTTTTTAAAAACCTTTAGAATACCAAGAGTTTACACGTGCATATCTCATAAAAACCCTACTACACCCAAAGATGTAACACTTGCAGAGGGTAGATGAACCTCCGGGGGAGATCCAGGTCACCGGACTCGGTCTAGAATCGGCCAACTCGGCCTTGACTCGGCCGACTCAGTGATCCGACCGAGTCACGGCCGAGTCACCCCCGATTCGGCCGATTCCGGCGAGGGTCACAACATGAAAGTTGTGTCTTTTGGTATTCCCTACGCACCTGCAAAGTTTCAGCCTCATACCACTTCCAGAGCTCTTTAAAACCCCCAATTACTCCACTTTTAATACATTTTTATTACATTTTATCACATTTTTATTTTTTAACTTTTCATCTACCTTAACCCTAACCCTAGCCTAGCCCTATATAAAGGCCCCTACCCTCTACCTTTTCCCCTCACAACTCTAAGCATACTCTCTAAAACTCTTGAGAACTTGGTGCAAAGAGCGAGAAGCGAAGCGCTGCCGAAACCGACGACGGATTCCGGCGACCGGATCAAGACCGACGTGACGTTTCCAACGAATCGGCAACCACCACACCTTTTAGAACGCTTAGCTTGTCCAAACCCGTAAGTCCCAACCTTCTATCTTTCTTTTCTATAATTGTAAAATACGAATTTCTGGAACCCGACGGAAATCGGACAAACCGATTTCCGATTCGATTTTTCTTTAAAATTCCACTTGTCACCTAATACATATTATCAACCCTATTGCATGTTGACTATTAATCACCCTTAAATCAAATTTAATCACACTTTTCCACATGAAATGATAATTTCTTTACAAAACCGTATTTCTTGCATAAAAATACCATCAAGTTCAATTTTAATGTTCTAATTAGATCCCTCACTCTTAATCATGTTTATTTTGATAACAAAACTTGTTTCATTCAATTTGGATGAAATTTCACACATGAAATGATAACGTTTATGAATACCGTATTCTTGCACCTTAATACCCTTAAGTTTAACATAGCTTATTTCACCTTGAAACTTCACCAAAACTTAATATAAGTCACGGGGTAATGACCTACCCTTACACACACTCATTATAACCCTAATTGATAAATAACAAAAATACAGAATACGATATTATAGGACTTTTTCACTAAAATACCATAACCTTTATAACTTTTAGTTTAACCTTTAAATTGTAAACTTTTCTAAATAAAACTTATATAAAATGAAAGCACGATTGGTCATGGACATCGATCGTTTATCTAAACTGTCTTGTGGGTCTAGGCAAGTGTGTCTAAGGCTAGTGGTTTTTAATTAGGCCCACGACTGTGGTTCCTTCCCACTTACCTGGCACTTACCTGGCTGCATTCGACGGTGAAGAGGCGATTTGAGGCTTCTAATGACTCATCGTTTAGACCATAGAATATAGGTTAGATGGTCTAGGAAACCCTAACAACTAAAATATGGAGAACTATATACTTTTACAAATAAATACCCTATATTTAGAAAACCTTTTCCCTAAATTAAAAGTATTTATAAAAACCTGAGCAAAGTGCCATTACAACCCATCTTTGGGGAACCTGTTAGGGATAGCATGGTTCATCGTGCACCCGCAGGCTAGTAGTGCGAGATTCAGACCTCCGCAAGGAGCATTCGGTCTCGAAAGGTTTAAAATACGACTTTTAAGGAAAATGAGATTTTGGAAAATAAAATATTTATTTAAAATTATTCTTGTATTAATATATATTTAATTATCATTTAAACACCTATTTTATTATAATAACAAGTTTCCATTTTTTTCTCTAAAATTACAAGATTAAAAGTTACATTAAAATACCATGAATTTTAAATAATCAATTAATATTTTTATTAGGATATATTCACTAGAATAACATAAATAAAATCCATGCTCATTATAACTATAAAGACGAATAACAAATACTTGAGGTGTATTTTGCAAACTATACAATATCACTTTTTACAATAAACCCCCTCAAGTTTTATAAATTACAATAAGGCCCCTAACAAATGAAGAACTTCAAATTATCTTCTCCAGTCTGACTCGGGTTAGAGTCTGACTATTTCTGACTTGAATATAATTCAAGTCAATCTATATTCTTTATATTTCAACTCAAGATGAATACATGAATCCCAGAATCCAGTTAACAATCTATATAACTTGACTGAACCGAACCATGGATATTCCTTTTACATGATTCCCAGTATTCCATTTACATGACTCTATGGTTATAGCCGTTTCCTGATATCATGGTTTCGGTCAGTCAGTTAATCACTCATACAATCAACACAATTTTACAAGATAACAATACAAACAAGACATCGCGGGGTTTAAGGGGTAGACTGGTACGGAATATGTTAAAGGTGGCACGAGGTGGTCACTTAAGACGTAATTACATCCATGCCGTTGTTCCGTGGTATTATCGACGGAGCCTTGTACTACAGGTTACCAAAGTCCCCGGTGTAAGTGGGACTCCCCTCGTATACACTGGCATCTTCTGTACCAGGCTACAAACAACAGCGTTGATACAACATTACAATATTATAATACAACATTAAAAGCTACACTCTCCCTCTCTTACTCTCTGTCTATTCCTCTCTTATCTTTGGGACTTACCGAGCGACCTGTTCGCTGACGACATTCTGTTTCTCTCTTCTTTGAATGTCGTCAGGTGATTTGGACCCGGCCGAGATTGAGCCAACGCAAGAAGACTTGGAGCAGTTTACTGAAGACCCTGCACTGTAGTTTCATTGTACACTTTTCCTTTCTGTACTTCTCATTTCCTGTTATGCCACTGTTTAGGCATCTTTTATTTCAGTTGTATTTCCTTTCATGTATTGTACAAAGAATGTTAATAAATAAAAGTTGCTGTTCTTTTTATACTCTTGTCTCTTGTGTAATATTTTATATTGCTTAGCTACGCTTAGCGTATGTACTTCTGAGTACATACGTAGCGGACCTCGTCGCGTCCACTTCACCGTACACTGGGAAGCGGGGCGTGACAGGTTTTGTTGGTGGCCCATGCAGGTCAGAGCTGTATGAATCCCTGTCATGCAGTTCTGGTCTGCGTGAACAACCTAAGTAATATAACACAAAAACCAGCAACTAAAACATTCTTTACAATTCATGTTCCTTGAATCTTGCAATTTCATCTTCCTTGAATCTTATCATTTCATATACTTGAATCTGTCCTAACCCAAATTTTTCTTCAGGGTTATGGATTCCCCAAACAACACCAGCACCAACGTCAACAACACACCCTCAGCACTACCTCTCACACCGGCTGTTCCTACACTACCCACTGAGCAAACAATGCTATTTGAGGCGATCCGCAGCCTTCTCGAGGGACAGCAACAACTTCTGAACCGTTCTGAGACTGATGCTCCGGGAGTGAAACAATTCAGGGCTTTACATCCGAAGCAGTTCTCAGGAAAAGGGAGTCCACTGGAAGCTGAGGAATGGGCTCAAAGTATCGAGGATGATCTGGCTGCAGCACAAGTGCCAGACGTCGCTTGGGTCCGTGTAGCGAAACTACAACTCACGGACAACGCTCGCAATTGGTGGAAGGCGGAAGAAAGCCGTCTTGTGCAGCCTATTGAATGGAAGACTTTTCGCGAGAAGTTCGACGCGAAATACTTTCCAGCGACTGCCAGGTTTGCAATGGAGCAACAGTTCATTCATCTACAACAAGGATCGATGTGGGAAAAATCAGTAGATGAATACGATGCTGAATTCACCATGTTAAGCCGATTCGCAGCACACTTGATACCGACGGACGATATCAGAGCCCGTCGCTTTCAACAAGGACTGGACACGGAGATTCAGGCTGCCCTAGCCACGGGAAAATTTCTGACTCATGAAGATGCTCTGGAAGCTGCCCGCAGCTATGAAGCAGTGATAAAGGCAAGGGGCAGACCTCAGTCTGCAGGAGTGAAACGTCCTGCCACTCAGATGGCAGTAGGGGCCTCTTCAAGGCCAGCTGTTGAACTCAGAAGACTGGAAGAAGTTAAGGATCGGTCAAGACCCGATTTTTGCTTTTATTGCAAGAGGGAAGGTCACTTGTGGAAGGACTGTAGACGCGCAAAAGGCCTATATTTGGTTTGTGGCGCGTCCAATCACGGAATTGGAAACTGTCCTTATAGACGCAACTCAGCACACACACCCGCCAACTACCTGCAGCAGCCAGCTATCCAGGCTCCTGCAACTCGTCCTGCACTCCCAGCACCACCTCCACGTAGATTTCCTGCTCAGCCAAATCGTCAATTCCATCAGGCACTGAGAAATATGCCTCGAGTACAGGGGAATATGCCTCCAGCTAGGAGGAACGTGCCACGGCGACAGGCTTTCACCTTAGCAGCCATAGAACCTGAAACTGTGAACCAAGGTAACCCAGGTAACCTCCTCACCACTTTGACTAAAACTTCTTTACAACCTTTAATTTTGACACCAAACTGTTATACTTTCCTTTTACAAATTTCGAGGACGAAATTTTTATAAGGAGGGTAGAATGTAACAACCCGAATTTTCCTATACAAAATTTTTTTTCAAATATTTTTCAAAAATCCACAAAGGGGTATTTTAGCATGAGCACAAAATATAGGTAATTATTTTGTTTTTAATTACAAGCTACAAGAATATAATAACTCAATTTTTAGTGTACAAGAATTTACTTTAAATTTAATGTATACTAGGAGTATTTATTCTTGCTGCTATCAGTTTAAGTAATTAAATACCACAATAATTACAAGAAGGAGCTTGTAGCTCATTGGTAATACCTTGCACTGCTGAACCAAGCCATCAGAGTTCGAATCCCATACCCCACATTATTTTTAATATTGATTTTTTAAAAACCTTTAGAATACCAAGAGTTTACACGTGCATATCTCACAAAAACCCTACTACACCCAAAGATGTAACACTTGCAGAGGGTAGATGAACCTCCGGGGGAGATCCAGGTCACCGGACTCGGTCTAGAATCGGCCAACTCGGCCTTGACTCGGCCGACTCAGTGATCCGACCGAGTCACGGCCGAGTCACCCCCGATTCGGCCGATTCCGGCGAGGGTCACAACATGAAAGTTGTGTCTTTTGGTATTCCCTACGCACCTGCAAAGTTTCAGCCTCATACCACTTCCAGAGCTCTTTAAAACCCCCAATTACTCCACTTTTAATACATTTTTATTACATTTTATCACATTTTTATTTTTTAACTTTTCATCTACCTTAACCCTAACCCTAGCCTAGCCCTATATAAAGGCCCCTACCCTCTACCTTTTCCCCTCACAACTCTAAGCATACTCTCTAAAACTCTTGAGAACTTGGTGCAAAGAGCGAGAAGCGAAGCGCTGCCGAAACCGACGACGGATTCCGGCGACCGGATCAAGACCGACGTGACGTTTCCAACGAATCGGCAACCACCACACCTTTTAGAACGCTTAGCTTGTCCAAACCCGTAAGTCCCAACCTTCTATCTTTCTTTTCTATAATTGTAAAATACGAATTTCTGGAACCCGACGGAAATCGGACAAACCGATTTCCGATTCGATTTTTCTTTAAAATTCCACTTGTCACCTAATACATATTATCAACCCTATTGCATGTTGACTATTAATCACCCTTAAATCAAATTTAATCACACTTTTCCACATGAAATGATAATTTCTTTACAAAACCGTATTTCTTGCATAAAAATACCATCAAGTTCAATTTTAATGTTCTAATTAGATCCCTCACTCTTAATCATGTTTATTTTGATAACAAAACTTGTTTCATTCAATTTGGATGAAATTTCACACATGAAATGATAACGTTTATGAATACCGTATTCTTGCACCTTAATACCCTTAAGTTTAACATAGCTTATTTCACCTTGAAACTTCACCAAAACTTAATATAAGTCACGGGGTAATGACCTACCCTTACACACACTCATTATAACCCTAATTGATAAATAACAAAAATACAGAATACGATATTATAGGACTTTTTCACTAAAATACCATAACCTTTATAACTTTTAGTTTAACCTTTAAATTGTAAACTTTTCTAAATAAAACTTATATAAAATGAAAGCACGATTGGTCATGGACATCGATCGTTTATCTAAACTGTCTTGTGGGTCTAGGCAAGTGTGTCTAAGGCTAGTGGTTTTTAATTAGGCCCACGACTGTGGTTCCTTCCCACTTACCTGGCACTTACCTGGCTGCATTCGACGGTGAAGAGGCGATTTGAGGCTTCTAATGACTCATCGTTTAGACCATAGAATATAGGTTAGATGGTCTAGGAAACCCTAACAACTAAAATATGGAGAACTATATACTTTTACAAATAAATACCCTATATTTAGAAAACCTTTTCCCTAAATTAAAAGTATTTATAAAAACCTGAGCAAAGTGCCATTACAACCCATCTTTGGGGAACCTGTTAGGGATAGCACGGTTCATCGTGCACCCGCAGGCTAGTAGTGCGAGATTCAGACCTCCGCAAGGAGCATTCGGTCTCGAAAGGTTTAAAATACGACTTTTAAGGAAAATGAGATTTTGGAAAATAAAATATTTATTTAAAATTATTCTTGTATTAATATATATTTAATTATCATTTAAACACCTATTTTATTATAATAACAAGTTTCCATTTTTTTCTCTAAAATTACAAGATTAAAAGTTACATTAAAATACCATGAATTTTAAATAATCAATTAATATTTTTATTAGGATATATTCACTAGAATAACATAAATAAAATCCATGCTCATTATAACTATAAAGACGAATAACAAATACTTGAGGTGTATTTTGCAAACTATACAATATCACTTTTTACAATAAACCCCCTCAAGTTTTATAAATTACAATAAGGCCCCTAACAAATGAAGAACTTCAAATTATCTTCTCCAGTCTGACTCGGGTTAGAGTCTGACTATTTCTGACTTGAATATAATTCAAGTCAATCTATATTCTTTATATTTCAACTCAAGATGAATACATGAATCCCAGAATCCAGTTAACAATCTATATAACTTGACTGAACCGAACCATGGATATTCCTTTTACATGATTCCCAGTATTCCATTTACATGACTCTATGGTTATAGCCGTTTCCTGATATCATGGTTTCGGTCAGTCAGTTAATCACTCATACAATCAACATAATTTTACAAGATAACAATACAAACAAGACATCGCGGGGTTTAAGGGGTAGACTGGTACGGAATATGTTAAAGGTGGCACGAGGTGGTCACTTAAGACGTAATTACATCCATGCCGTTGTTCCGTGGTATTATCGACGGAGCCTTGTACTACAGGTTACCAAAGTCCCCGGTGTAAGTGGGACTCCCCTCGTATACACTGGCATCTTCTGTACCAGGCTACAAACAACAGCGTTGATACAACATTACAATATTATAATACAACATTAAAAGCTACACTCTCCCTCTCTTACTCTCTATCTATTCCTCTCTTATCTTTGGGACTTACCGAGCGACCTGTTCACTGACGACATTCTGTTTCTCTCTTCTTTGAATGTCGTCAGGTGATTTGGACCCGGCCGAGATTGAGCCAACGCAAGAAGACTTGGAGCAGTTTACTGAAGACCCTGCACTGTAGTTTCATTGTACACTTTTCCTTTCTGTACTTCTCATTTCCTGTTATGCCACTGTTTAGGCATCTTTTATTTCAGTTGTATTTCCTTTCATGTATTGTACAAAGAATGTTAATAAATAAAAGTTGCTGTTCTTTTTATACTCTTGTCTCTTGTGTAATATTTTATATTGCTTAGCTACGCTTAGCGTATGTACTTCTGAGTACATACGTAGCGGACCTCGTCGCGTCCACTTCACCGTACACTGGGAAGCGGGGCGTGACAATATCCCAAGCTTCCATTAAGTAATATACAAACCAGTATGATACAGTAATGGCCTCTAGGGCATATACACTAACAATCTCCCACTTGCACTAAGGCCATGTACTGGCGTATCGAAGACCTATCATCTCGATCAGCCGCTCGAACTGAGTCTGGGGCAGGGCCTTGGTGAATGGATCTGCAGTGTTATCTTCTGAAGCGACTCTCCGAACCTCGATCTCTTGGCGATCTACGATCTCCCTGATCAGGTGATACCGCCTTAAGATGTGCCTGGATCTCTGATGGGACCTGGGTTCCTTCGCTAAAGCTATAGCCCCGTTGTTGTCGCAATACAGAGGTATTGGATCAACAATGGACGGAACCACCTGAAGTTCTTTCAAGAACTTCCTCATCCAGACAGCTTCTTTTGCGGCATCAGATGCAGCGATGTATTCCGCTTCCATCGTCGAGTCTGCAACGGTTTCCTGTTTGGAACTCTTCCAACACACCGCCCCTCCATTGAGGGTAAAGACAAAACCCGACATGGACTTGGAATCATCCTTGTCACTCTGGAAGCTGGAGTCAGCAAAGGCCTCGATCTGGAGGTCTTTTCCACCATACACCAAGAACATCTCCTTAGTCCTTCTTAGGTACTTGAGAATGTTCTTTACCGCTATCCAGTGTTTCTCCCCAGGGTTTGACTGATACCGGCTTACCACACTCAGTGCATAAGCTACATCCGGTCTGGTACACAACATCGCATACATTATAAAGCCTACCGCAGAAGCGTAGGGTATAATAGACATGCGATCCCTCTCCAAATCATTCTTGGGAGACATCTCTTTAGAGAGGGTGATCCCGTGACAAGCCGGCAGGTTACCGCGCTTGGAATCCTCCATACTGAATCTCTTCAGTATGGTGTCGATGTACCTGGACTGTGAAAGTCCTAATATCCTCTTGGATCTGTCACGGTAGATCCGGATACCCAGAATGTACGAGGCATCACCCAGGTCTTTCATGGAGAACCTGTGTGACAAGAACCCCTTGACAGATTGTAGCATAGGAATGTCATTTCCTATTAAGAGAATGTCATCCACATATAAAACGAGGAATACTACAGTTCTCGCTACAAATCTACTATAGATGCATGGTTCATCTGGATTTTTGATAAAGCCAAATTCTTTGACCGTCTCATCAAAGCAGATGTTCCAACTCCGCGATGCCTGCTTTAGTCCATAGATGGACTTAAGCAACTTGCACACCTTTCCGCTGCTCCCACTCTGAATGAAACCCTCTGGCTGGTCCATATAGACACACTCCTCTAAATTTCCATTTAGAAAAGCTGTCTTTACGTCCATTTGCCAGATCTCATAATCGTGGAAGGCAGCAATGGCAAGAAGGATCCGAATGGATTTCAGCATGGCTACTGAAGAAAAGGTTTCGTCATAGTCCAAGTCAGGTCTTTGACGAAAACCCTTTGCTACCAGCCTAGCTTTATAGGTCTCAACCTGTCCATCTACACCAATCTTCCTTTTGAAGATCCACTTGCATCCTACGGGTTTTACCCCGTCTGGAGCAATGTCCAACGTCCATACCTTGTTGGTGTACATGGACTCCATTTCGGTCCGCATTGCATCCAGCCATTTCACTGAGTCAACGCTCTGAACGGCCTGCTGGAAGCTAGTAGGCTCATCATAATCTATGATGCAATCCTCTCTATCCCCGTCTATGAGAAAACCGTAGTATCTCTCGGGCGGATGAGACTGCCTACTACTCCTGCGGAGCGGCGTAGGAATGTCATGTTCTTCCGAACCCTCTAGTTCCACTAAGCTTTCAGTAATAGTCCGTGGTTCTGGAATTTCTTCCAGTTCTACTGCGCTCCCACTTATTTCCTTTTCTATGAACTGGTGTTCTAGAAAGTGGGCATGACGAGAAACAAGAACTTTTTGTTCCTCTTCACAGTAGAAGAAATATCCCTTGGAATTCTTTGGATATCCCACAAACTTGCACAGTACTGAGCGTGCCTCGAGCTTGTCCGCATGCTGCTTTTTGACAAAAGCTGGACTTCCCCATATCTTAATGTGATTAAGATGGGGTCTCTTCCCACACCACATCTCAAATGGCGTGGTAGGCACAGTCTTAGTGGGAACTCGGTTCAAAAGGTATGCGGCTGATTCTAGCGCATATCCCCAGAATGATCGCGGCAACTCAGCGTTACTCATCATGGACCGCACCATATCTAATAGGGTGCGGTTCCGTCTCTCCGATACACCGTTATGTTGCGGGGTGTATGGAGGAGTAAGCTGAGAGAGAATTCCGTTCTCTTTTAAATAGTCCAGGAACTCGGCACTTAAGTATTCTCCACCTCGATCCGATCTTAGAATCTTAATACTTTTGCCGGTCTGTTTCTCTACTTCATTCTTATACTCCTGGAATTTTCCAAAGGCCTCGGACTTATGTTTCATTAAGAAGACATAACCGTACCTTGAGAAGTCATCCGTAAAAGTAATGAAGTAAGAATGTCCGCTTCGGGCATGTGTAGACATTGGACCGCACACGTCACTGTGTACGAGTCCCAAGAGCTCGCTCGCTCTTACTCCATGTCCAGTAAACGGAGTCTTTGTCATCTTTCCTTTGAGACAGGATTGACAAGTGGCATACGACTGATATTCGAACGCATTCAAATACCCTTCTGTATGTAACTTCGTCAACCTTCTCTCATTGATGTGACCCAATCTACAATGCCATAAGAAAGTCTGATTTATTTCTGGAGACTTTCTTTTGTGTGTATTCTGGACATTAAAAATCTGTGGTTGGTTTAACACGTATATACCATTACTCAATGTACCTGACCCAATCAAAACTTGATTAAGGTGAATGTTTACAACATTACTTACAAACGCAAATTCATAACCTTCTTTAAAAACTAAAGATACAGAAATGATATTACAAGTTGCGTTGGGTACAAAAAAGCAATTACGCAAAACCAAAACATGTCCATCTGACATTCCCAGGTGATAGTCCCCCACGGCTTTAGCATCCATGCTAGCTCCGTTCGCAACTCTGAGAGTCATGTCACCTGCCTTCAAAACCCTACGGTTTCTCAACGCCTGCAAAGAATTACAGATATGAGATCCTGATCCGGTATCCAATACCCAGGAAGTAGAGTTTATTGAAAGACAGTTTTCAATAACATACACACCTGAAGCTGAAGCTGCAACCTGCTTCAATTCCTGTGTTCTGGCCTTCCAGGCCCTGCAATCATTCTTCCAGTGTCCTTTCTTATGACAATAGAAGCATTCTTCCTTATCCACAAGCTTCCCCGCTATCTTTGTTGCTTTACCTTTTCCCTTCGTATCCACTTTACTAACACCGCCCCTTGGTTTGGCGGGGACCTTCTTCTTCTTTCCCTTGGCTTTCGCCTTGGACCTAGAAGAAGATGATCCTCCTACAAACAAAGTGGATGTATCCCTACCTTTCTGTAGGGTGCCCTCTGCGCTCCTCAGCATGTTGAGGAGCTCTGAAAGTTCAACCTCTTTTTCTTGTAAGTTGAAGTTCAGTATAAACTGGGCGTAAGTGGAAGGAAGGGACTGGAGAACTATCTCCGTATATAGCTCACTCTCCAATGTGATCCCTAGGTCAGCGAGCTCCTCAATGTAGCCGATCATCTTTAGCACGTGCTCGGCTACTGATGATCCGACGGCCATTCTTGTCGAAAATAACTTTTTCGACGCTTCGTATCTTGCGATACGAGATTGCTCTCCATACAGTTCTCTTGTATGAAGCAATATGGACTCCATGTCCATATTCTCGTGCCTCCTCTGATGTTCGTTGTCCATCGAGGCAAGCAGGAGGCATTTGGCCTTCGCGCTATCAATCTCCCAAGTCTTGCGGATTTCCTTATCCGCGACGCTGGAAGTTGGACCAGGGACAGGGGGAGCTTTGGTGGTAAGAAGATACCCCAGCTTGTCGTAAGTGATTGCTATCTTGACATTCCTGAGCCAATCTTTGTAGTTTGGCCCTGTCAGTTTGTTTTTATCTAGGAGTAACTTAAGTCCAGTCATGTTGATTGGTCGCTGCAATTAGGAGAGAGAAGAAGAAACACTCAGCATGATGCTCTTGCAAGTTTAGAGTGGTTTTTAGTTTGTCTAAACAGGATGGCTCCCACTGTTTCTCGAATCCCTCCTCAAACCATAAAGGAAGAATTAGTCAGGATCAATCCCACCGTACAATACTTGCTTAACCGTTCAGCCAGGCCGATGTCGGTACTTCGAGGGAGGTTTTCCAACGCTTTCGCGAAGTTCCTTAATTAAAGAACCTCTTTTCCCTAGGGGCGTAGCCCCGCTAACACCTTTCTAGGCACCTACTAGGTTTATAGCATTGATCGTTAAGTGAGAAATTTCCCGAGGAGCAGCATATACTCACAGTAGGATCGGGATCCAAATATCATTGCGTGACGAAACTGAAGGAATCCTACCAGAATCATCACACTCCAAATGGTATGCAAATCTAGCAAGTTTCAGTACTTATGAAACTCCCGATGTGGATTTTTGCCCCATGCTCTTATGACCTTGACTTTGGCCAAAATATCATAAGTCACATGTCAAGTTCTACCCGTCATTATCCAGGTTAATTTGGATCCATCCGTACCTACCCTTGACTTTGGCCAAAATGGCAGTACGACTGTCTCAAACCAACGCATCTATCTATGCTACACATGAACACCCAATAGCTACCAATCACTGTGCCTTGACTTTGGCCAACATACACAGCTTGAATACTATTGACTATTCATGTGAAACGACGGAGGGCTACGGATGGTTTTGGCAAAACCGTGAACGTAGTGAACTTGATTTGGTCGATGGAACGAGATAGCTTTTAAAAGGAGTGGCTCAAGCTCCGCATTTAAAAGTTGTTTTGAAAAGAACCGAGTGGTTTTTCGAAAGTGTTCCAACGACTTTAAACTTAGTTCATTATCTTGCATTAGTTCTTTTAATGCGTGATATTCTTGCATTAGTTCTTTTAATGCGTCCCATCATTTAATCCTACCATTGCAGAAAACAACCAAAATATGACGTACGCTTATGCCATTCGCATTCGCCACGGGGCCCCGTCATTACCCGTTAGGTTACTTAACTAACGACAGAGCGGAGGCTGGGCTAGCGCGTCTGTAAAACATAAGCAACGCCTAAATAATATCATATATAGATATACTGCAATGATAAAACATTTCAGATCACAGATGAATACATTGGATATACTAGGAATCTGTAATTCGCACGAGCCTGTAACGAAAAACAAATTACACGGTCGCGGTGAATAGCCAAAACCCCACCCAAGACCCCTACGGGTGCGGCAAGCTACCCGCCAAGCACCCGAAGCGTAGCAACCTCCCTCATCTCCATGAGTAGGCCACTCGACACTTCGGCATACCCGGTAGTTTGTGCACCCCCTCCATGGGTCTATCCTAGGAGCAAAAACAGTAAAAAGAAATTATACAATGACGGCTACAACCCCGACCCGGTTGTGCGGCCATACAAATAATTATTACATCAATTTACAAATTTACATGAATTGAAAGAAAAGAAAACTCTCGTCTCACAACCCCCGGCTATTCACCCGCGACAATCCAACACATTCATATACACATTCCAGCACATTACAGATCACAGATTTGTATAACCCCCACTAATCGACATATAGCGATTAATAGACGTTCAATACAAATATCACATTACAGAAAAACCCGTTAGCTCAAGTCTTTTAGAAGTTCGATCAAAAAATACGGATTTTCGGGACCCCAAAATAAAATTTTCGTTCTGGAAAATCTGGGCAGAAAATATATATTCCAAAAATCCTAAAATACCCCCAGAAGAACACCGCACCAAAAAGGGACCACGGCCGAGTCAACTCGGCCGCGGATCCGCGGCGGGAGCGTGCTCCCGCCGCGGATCCGCGGCGCTTTGACTCGATCGTGGGACCAATTTTGGTGGGTGTTCACAGAAAAGCCTGAGCCGATTTTAGGTGTTAAAATAATCAACTTTTGAACAGTGGAAAAATCGACAGAAACTGCAAAAATTTTGGGGTTAGTTTCGGGACTTTTTCGTTGATCGATCTTCTAGTTACTTGCTAACATGCTAGATAGAGTTTAACTAGGCTCTGATACCACTGTAAGTCCATGCTACCTCTCCCGGTACTTTCGGGAAAGCGGAATTTGGTAAAAAACGATTTTCTTAAAGATGGTAACATGGACCTAAAACCCGGATCTTGGTTAAACATCTAACATCCTAACTATGAGTTTTAGCTACTCGGTTAGGGGGTTATACCTTGCTTGTCTTGAACTCCTTCGTCTTCAAAGCTCCGATGGTGGTCCGATGGCTTCTTCTCGTCGTCTCCGTACGCCGAAGATAGATCCACCTGAAAGCTCCAACCTTTAGCTCCTTCTTCGTTCTTTGAAGAAACTAGTTCACTTGGTTTGCCAAACCTAGTGAACTAGAATGAGTAGAGAAGAAATAGAATGGGATTTTATCTATGGTTCTTGATTCTCAACTCATGAGACAAGAGAACCATAGATCAAGAGAAGGAGCAAGAGGTTTAGGGTGAGAGCAAGAGGAGAGCTCAAGAACAAGAGAGAGAATGAGCAAGAAAGAATGAGGCTCTCTTTTGTCTTTCACCCTCTCATAATCCAAAGTGATCATAACTCATCATATCAAAAAAAGTCTTATGTGATGGTTTGAAGCAACCATAACCATATCATTTCATGCACTCATTTTACACAAATGAGCAAATAAACAAAAGTCTTTGCCATGAAATGATGGCTATGGTTATCATGATGGTCAACTAGTCAAGCCTAGTCAACCGGTCAACAAGTCAACAAAAGTCAACAAGTCAACAAAAGTCAACAAGTCAACAACCATATCACCATAATACTTAATTAATATAATAGTTAATCACATATCATATTCTCATTAGGGTTGAGCATAAAGTCAAATAGTCAACGGTCAACTGTCAACAACCCTAATGAGAATCCGCTGCCTCTGCCTCCCTGTCAACTGTGCATACACACCCGCATCCACGTTCCGAGGAACACGAATGCAAACTGGATAAATCCAATCCCATAAGGTACACTAGGATCTGGCTTAAACCAAAGCCCGCTAGTGTAAACTGTCCGGACACTGTACGTGCACAAGTGCACGGATGTGACCGAACCCTGTCGCAAAACCATGCGACCTGTCGCAATACTATGCGACCTCTACTCTTTTGCCTAAAGGCGAAAAGTTTTCTGTGTGGGACTCTAAAGACTCGACACTACGCTGGCAGTGGGTTTAACCACAGACCGCAAGCGGCACTAGCTGTGCGTAACGGTCCCCAGGTAATGCCGACAAGAAGACCGACGAGGCGAAACCCATCTGAACTCCTACTGAGCCTGAGTGTGACATTCTCCGTACAGTCCGGTCTGTTCGTCTGATACATCGCATGGCGGGCCTAGGGGGCGGTAAACGTCAGTCCCCCAATAGCGGTACAAGTCGTGCCGGAGCGAAGCCCAAAACACCCTGAGATAACACTGGAAACCTACAAGTATATCTCGTTTGCCCTGGCCAGGGACTACTCGTGTAATGGCTCTCCTAGACACAGCACGATGTCAACCCCCAATACCGGGAGAGACGAATCCTGTCTAACCGTCACTGCCTCCAAGTGCTTCGGGACTGCACCCAACCACTACCTGTTTGCACGACTCCATTGAGCCCTGGTAGGGTAGTGATCAAAGTACAGTGGGAACACACTCGAGGCGGAATGACAGTGTCAAGTCAGCGGACTAAGCTGTACTCATGTCACCTGGGAACTGATAACTGACGATAGGTATAATACCAACTAGTCGGTTCCCGACGAGTCCTGTCCAGTGTACCCGTAACCTAACGAGCACCCGCATACTATCTCAAGTACGACGTACTGACGGCTGTGGGACAGACCGTCTCCCACACTGGGATGAGAAGCGCATGCGCTGGTCTACTCCGGAGTATCGATGCCCTGTCTCGATAGTCCTGCGACCAGGGACCTGCATAAGGATGTGCTTATAGATTACCCAGCCCCACTAGTGTGACGGCTATCACATCGCTGGTAATCAAGCAAAGATCCTAAGGGCTCTATTAATGTGTATAGGCGATATACAAAAATAAACACATGTACACATTGAAGTAGAAACAAACCAAGTAGCATACTACTATTTTGAGCAAGATTGTATATACAAGGTGAATATCCCAAGCTTCCATTAAGTAATATACAAACCAGTATGATACAGTAATGGCCTCTAGGGCATATACACTAACAACCTCCCGAACCCTTGCTGCCGTCGATAGGAGCCCTACGGAATCTTATGGGCTCTATCAACATGTAATAGTGATCTGTAATGTCACCTGAAGCATGTACACGATGATAAAGACAAATCAGATAGCATACTATCATCTCGAGTAAGACTGTTCTACCGATATATGTCCTCTCTCAATCATTGCAATCACGTGCCTGCTATCCAATAATTGACTTGAGGGCACTATAGCCAACACAGCCAGTACCGCTAACGGCTTGTGGGTATTTGATGTGATCATTACCTACTGCTAGCGTATTGGCGAGTTTTTAGAGTCCCACATAGAGGTTTTCTAGCTCAAGCGAAACGAAATAGGACACGTATGGAGATATGTGCGGGAGCTTGATTAAATATGAGTATATGATACCGTATTCTAATCTAGCGTTATTTGATATCAGCCGGGTTATATATGATATAACCGGATTATTGAATCAAGTGTTGATTTAATGATTTTATATATATATATATATATATATATATATATATATATATATATATATATATATATTAACTAATATTAAATATTAGCCGGTTATATATGATATAACCGGATTAAATATTAGCTGATTATAAATGATATAATCGGATTATTGAATCTAGTGTTGATTTAATAATTATATATATATATATATATATATTTGATATTAGCCGGGTTATATATGTACGTGGCCTAAGGGCAAGTGAGACAACACATGACCACTGGACACCAGCGGGTCACGTACCCGGGACGTGGGCGCCAACGGTTCACGCGCGCGACAAGCAGTCGCTGGACGCCAGCAGGTCACGTGCGCGTCATACGACCGCTAGAAATACAAACGGAAGAAGCTGCTTAGCCCCTGGGCTGGGAGTTGAACTCCTGAGAGATTTTAGAGTTAAAACTCCCACGGAAAGAGGGATTTTTATTTTGATTTTTCGGAATTCGGAGGAGTTAAACTCCTAAAAAAAGAAGAAAAGAAGAAGAAGATGGTGGTGATGGGGTGCTCTGGATTTAGCGACGACGAGAAGGGGAAGGTGGTGGAGGTGATGGTGGTGGTGGTCGAGTTCGGGCGGCGAGGAAGAGGAAGGAGGTAGCAATGGGTTCTCGGTTGTGTAGTCGGCTCGGGTACGGTCTCAAGGAAGGAGGTGATGACGATGGTGGTGATGTTGAGGAGGTAAAGGTGAAGAAGTGATAACAGCGATCAGAGGAGACGGGGACGAGGCGGCGAGGGCGCGGGTTAGGGCTTGGGGATGAGAACGAAAACGAGAGGAGAGAGATAGAGACGGGAGGAGAGAGAGAGTTATATTGAAAAATAAATTTATTAGTGTATATATATATATATATATATATATATATATATATATATATATATAACTGTTATATAGAGTGTGTAAGAATATATTAAGGAATATTTTATATATATTATGTAGGATTTTACAGATAATACCATATCACTCCAAATATTACCGGAATCTAGTCAAAAAATATAGTTTTAAAAATAAAATACATACATAAAGATTTTGGCCATAATGCGATAATTTAGTGTTAAATACATATACCCCCAAATAAAATTTAAATAAATATACATAAAAATTTACTAAATATTTTTTTGTCTATATTTTAGAATATGAACATAATAGATAAGAGCAATAATAAGATATGGGATGATATGCCATGCAAAATTAGGTAGCAAAAAGATATTATTTATTCATAACTTGTACTGTAAATAGATATATAAAAATTTAAATATATATAAAGTATATATAATACTAGATTCACATAAATACACCGTACTAGTAAATATTTAATATAATCTTGCACCATATCGGATTTTAAACATACGGGTCGGGTCGGATAACAACTACTACTACTTGAATCATTTGTAACCCAATAGATAAAATAAAAGAATTATAAAGCAAGATTTAAAATACCAAATTATATTGTATAAACGTACTAGGGTGTTACACTTGGGCTTTTCCAAATGGCACTTGTGCCTCCCCATGCCTCATATGCTTAATTCTTTTTGTACATAAGCCATGAGGTTTACAAAATTTTGGTTTTTTGCCCATATTCCATACATTTATTTCTAAAAAATTATATTAAACTATTTATGGTTTCATTCTTTTTGTCATGGGACCAGTCCCTTCCATGCTTGGTCTTGACTTGGGCTTGGGCCCACTTGGCTTGGGTTTGGGCCCGTTTTCTTGGGCTCGGGCCCACTTGGCTTGGAGTTGACTTCGACTTCGACTTCGGCTTTGTCAACCGAGGTGTAATTTTTTACCCCAACAGACATGAGGATCCAACTCCATTGTATTGTCGGAATCTATGTTGTATATTTGAAGCAGTTGACCCTCTTGCTTCTCTCATGGTACAACCCTCTTCCCGCTGAGCCACCTTTCTCCTCGGTCCACGGAGACAAAATGTAAGACTAGTGCCAACATTTTATCATGGAAGAAGGGGCTCACCGAGCCAGGATCACTAACTAATACTAATATAATAGAAAAGAATTGTCATTTATGTATACTTTCCCCGATTCCGTTGCTACCGCGGACCTTACACAATCGATCGGATCATATAGATATCCCTTCAACACAACATAGGCCATCAAAGGGATCTCGGACGACTCACCAAATCACGAAAGCCAGGATCTTTCAGAAAATGGATTCCTATTTGAAAAGTGCATAACCGCATGGATAAGCTCACACTGACCCGTTAATTTTAGATCCAATTTGGAATTTTCCTTGGGAGGTATCGGAAAGGAATTGAAATGAATAATATCGATTCATAATTTCAATCACTAAAAAAGGTTTCCTATTGATTCAAACGCTGTACCTATGGAACAAGGATAGAGGAAGAGGAGAAAACCGAAAATTTCACATAGTACTTTTGATCAAAAAATCAATCTGATTTATTTCGTACCCTTAACTCGATGAGAAAATGAGTCAGATTCTACAGGATCAACAAACCTATGGGACTTAAGAAATGATGGAAGGGAATAAAAAAAAAGAGAAGGGAAGAAAATCAAAATGAAATAAAATAAAGAGAATAAAACAAAAAAAAGTAGAAAATAGAAGAACCCAGATTCCAAATGAACAAATTCAAACTCGAAAATGATCTTTCTGATTCTCGAAAAATGAAGGGCAAAGAGATTGATCGAGAAAGATTTCTTGTTCTTATTAGATTAGAAGATCATATGTTTGGTAAAAAGAATAATCTTCTCGTTTGATCATAAATGGAAAGTGTTCAATTGGAACATGAAAACGTGAATGAATTGGTTTTAGTTACTCTTCGGGACAGAGTGGAAGAGGGGAAGAGATTCTCGAATGAAGAAAATGATCCAATTACTTCAAAAGAATTGAACGAGGAGCCATATGAGGTGAAAATCTCATGTACAGTTCTGTAGAGTGACAATAAGGATGACTTATCAGTCAACTTTTCCACTATCATCCCCAAAAAAACAAACTCTGCTTTACATAAAGTTGCCAGAGTACGATTAACCTCTGAATTTGAAATCACAGTTTATATACCTAGTATTGGCCACAATTCACAAGAACATTCTGTAGTATTAGCAAAAGGAAGAAGGGTTAAGGATTTACCCGGTGTGAGATATCACATTGTTCGAGGAACCCTAGATGCTGTCGGAGTAAAGGATCGTCAACAAGGATGTTCTAATGCGTTGTAAATTCTTATCCAAGACTTGTATCACTTGATGATACAATATGAATCGCTAAAAACATATGAAGTGTATGGCTAACCCAATAACGAAAGTTTCGTAAGGCTATTCGAATAGGTTAATAAGGGACAAAAGATTTTTTTAAAATAGATTCGATTCGGAACTATTATATGTCCAAGGTCCAATATTGAAATCATTTCAGAGGTTTTCCCTTGTCCCTGTCAACAAACAATTCGAAATAGCTTGACTTTTTCAGAACAGGTCCGAGTCAAATAGCAATGATTCGAAGCACTTCTTTTTACATTACACTATTCGGAAACCCAAGAACTCGATCGTATGGATATGTAAAATACAGGATTTCCAATTCTAGCAGGAAAAGAAGGGAAACAGATACTCAATTTAAAGTGAGTAAACAGAATTATATACTCGATCTCATAGATACATAAAGAATTCTGTGAAAAGCCATATTCGATGAAAATCATATGTATGGCTTGAAGGTAGATCTTTCATATTTTTCGAGATTCACTCTACAAAATGGGGTCAAAAAGCCAAAATAAGTGATTCATTTTTAGCCCTTATAAAAGGAAAACTGATTTTTGAACCTCGTTCACGCTTATGTCACGTCGAGATATTGCAGAAGAAAAAACTGCAAAATCCAATCCAATTTATCGTAATCTATTAGTTAACATGTTGGTTAACCGTATTCTGAAACACGGAAAAAAATCATTGGCTTATCAAAATATCTATCAAGCCATGAAAAATATTCAACAAAAGACAGAAATAAATCCGCTATTTGTTTTACGTCAAGCAATGCGTGGAGTAACTCTCGATATAGCAGTAAAAACAAGGCGTGTAAGCGAATTGACTCATCGAGTTCCAATTGAAATAATATCTACATAAGGAAAAACACTTGTCATTCATTGGTTATTAGAGGCGTCCGAAAACGCCCGGATCGAAATATGGCACGGTCCAATTTGAAATTCTAATTGCCACCTCCATAAGAATTATAGTTATAATTTTTACTATTATAATTAGAAGTCCCTGGATGATGTCATTAATCAACGAAATAGAAAAATAGAAAAAATGACAAAATTCCAATAAAACTTGAGAATTGGAAATGTTTATCTCATACACTATAAAAGACAAAAATAAGAAAATGAAAAGTCAACAGCCCATTTTTCTCTCATAATCTTATTCATTACACATTCTCTCTCATGCTCAAAAGCCTAAAAAAGATACATGCCTTACAAATTTATACATAAACCCTTATATCTTTGTTATATTGTATAACACATGAAATTCTCAATTCTAATATTATCATTAACTGCATTCATTTAATTTAAATTATCTTTAGAAGTTTAATGTAATGTTCGAGATAAAAAAGACTACAGGCACATTCAGTATATGTTGTTCAAAATATACACGCATGCATCACATGTGCAAAATACTAGTAATAGAGATAACTAGAACATACGGGGGTATCCAAACAAGTCACTTTTTTTTCTAATTTGATAATGCAAAAAGTCAAAAAATTCCCTAATGGAACTCTTACACCGCATGCCAACTCATACCCACAGACCCATAAATTTACATTTTTACTTTCACAATTGCCCAATTATTTTTTCCATAAAAAACCTAATAATTAACATATTTAGGAGAAATAATTTAAACAAGTCGGCACACTCCACAATTATTTTTCTCAATATACACATATGCATCACGTGTGCAAAAATTGTAGTAAAATCTAAGGACATAATTGTTAATATTGTACCTCTATGGGGCTAAATTATACTAGTAGTTTAACCCTTTTCAAAAATATGATTTTACACATCAGGATATCAAAATTGTTAATATTGTATGATCATGTTTGGTATGATCTGAATATCTTCAATATAGATATCAAATTTACGTATTTTGATTAACCCATACAAACATGCATTCATAGAAACAAGGCTAAATGACACTCCAATGCTCAATGTTTTACCAATATAACATTTAAATATCTAGATTCTAAAGCTTAAAATCTCGCACTTTAATACATGAAGTTTTACTCATTCATCTCCTATTGCACATTCCCTTGGTGTGCTTTCATGCGACTTTTTCGGACTTTTTCTTGCTATTGGAATCTTAAAGGGGATTTTATACTTTATGTGTGCGTTTACCTGTAGGTAGTAAAGTGAAGATTTTTTTTACTATAGGTATTAAAGTCACAAATTTTATACTTTACGCATCTAAATGCCATGTTCACCAAACATTAGGTATCAAAAATGCCAAATGGCCTAGAAACAATAGTAGTGGTGGTAACAGTGGTAAAGCTGGTGGCATGAGCACCATGACATTAATGGTGGTGATGGTGTTGAACTTAACTTGCATGATCAGCTACAACATATAACAAAAACTATAACCACCAACTTTCTTGATACAAAGAACTGATCAAAGTATAACTCATACGGTAAAACTTTGCCCATCAAAATTAAAGGTTGCCGGTTCAATTCCCAAAAGGATCACATCCAAAAAGAAAAGAATTGATCACTTTTTAGAATCAATGAGAACTGTCATTAGATCAACAACTCAAATCATATAAATTTTGTCAAATCCTTAATGTACACTAGCACTCAGACCATGATATAATGTGCTGCCATCTTATTAATCTTGAGGAAAAGATTTCTTTCCTGTGTTCAAACAACTGTGTTTGGGTGAGTGATCTGTCTGCAGTTTCAGGTTTGTCCATGAACTGAGGCATTTCAATAGCCACAGCCACATAACAAGCATCTGCTAAGATTGAAAAAAAAAAAAAAGAAGCTACATGATAAAACAATGAAAGAAACTATCACCACCAGCTGATGCTTTATAAAGTATCTTTCCCTAAAAGGGTTCAAAATTTAGAGTAAAGCAAAAAATATATATTAAAACAAAAGAATAGCCACCTCAAAATTCTGGAACAAGTTCAGTTCCAATATGGTAAAATTTAGGAAAGAAAGTTCAATACCTCCTCAAAGAAATAAACTTGAGGGAAATGCCTAGACCAAAATCAATGGATGAAGTATTTTACCACAAGCCGATGAATTTCCACCAGAACCCACCAACACCGAGCCAAATGATAATATTAACGATGGAGATGAGAAATCCGTAGCCCCACCATTTAGAGAGAGGAACATAGTTAGCGCCGTAAAATACTGGTGCAGATCCGATACCATAGTGAGTTAAGCCACCCATGAGATTTGAGAGAAAGGCGAGGACCATCGCTCCGAACAAGGGAGGGGTGCCTAACGCGCTGGCTACGGACAAGAAAGCTGTGAACATGGCGCCGATGTGAGCGGCCCCGCTTGCAAAGAAGTAGTGGGAGTAGAAGTAGAGAAGCACTAAGATGCCGAATGATAGTTGCCATGAAAGCCCTAGACCACCGACATACTGCAAAAGAAAAAAAGAAAGAAAAGGGAAGCATAGTTTTTTAGGTCGTAACTAGTAAATCATTAATGCTACAAACTGCATGACATTGATTTGTGTCATATCATGAAAATACATATGCAACTGAGGGATAAGGAGATTGGTAAATAAATTTAGGGATAAACATCATCATCAGTGTTTGTTCCTATTTATTTTTTTATATACTTTAGTTTGTTCTTCTGGCTTTGTATAATCAATTATTTTATGACATGTAGACCATGGGGATCCTAATTAGCATGTAAGAAAACCAAAATGCTACTTACAACTTGAGTAAAACGGTAACAATATAATACATACTCAAATAACACACAATCAACATTTATCAGGAGGATGTGTTTCAATTTCCCAACAGTGGGGATTGCCAGGAGTCTAGTGCAGAAAAGTTGAAAATAACATACTTCCAGTTTACATCTTAGGTTGTTGTCTAGATGTTGATAATTCAGTAACTTTGCAGAGTCTGGAGTTCATTGTGTGGAGGTTTTTATAAACTTTGTATTTTAAAAAAATTTCCTTCAACTAGATTGTTACACTTAAAAGATGCTTTGCACGGCTGGTGTTTGTTTCCAAAGGAAGAGAACTAATAAAACGAGGCCAATATATTTCTTTCTCTGTTCGATACTAATTGTAAAAAGAAAAAAAAAGAAAGGAGAAACTTGCCATATATATGATAGACCCACATGTGTCAAAATGTCGGGAACCACAGGGGAAAAAACTGCATTTCTCCATCTGCTCAATTTTCCTTACCTTGCCATCCAAACTTTTAATGCAACCAAGTTGTCATTTTAAGTTTCAAGAAAGCAATTAGAATTGTTTAACAATGCATAATTGGGATAAGAAATTCTTCAATTCCACATGCATAACGAGCATGTGTACCTCATCTTTGCCACCAACCCTAAAAATGCCTACTACTTCTTGACACCTCATCTGAACTAACGGTAGCATCTCAAATAGCGAGCTGTGTCAATAATCTATACACAGGCTCATAGAAATTCTAGGGAAACATGTTCTAGACTCGTCACTACAAATCTACTATCGCTTTGGAAGGCAGCAAAAGCATATTTAATTTTTGTCATTTTAACTACAATGCTTCAGTTGTTGTAGCTTTTTACTGTTCCAGCATTCCTTTCTTTGATTCCCAGAGGACTCCAAACGCTTCATTCAAGGACCACTTTACACAAAGAATCAAGCCGTTCGGTTGTGGGATAACAATTTATATTATGCTATCATAACACTTAACACTCCCCCTCATGTGGGCCTTTAGTCTATGCAATATGGCCTCCAGCGGACACTCTTGCTTGTAGAGGCAGAAGATAAGGTAGATAAATACATTTTAAAGAACATTAAAGAGATTGGAACCCAAGACCTCTTGAACCTGATGCCCTTTGGTGTTATGTCAAGAACCATCATAAGCTTAAGCTGTTGGGTTGTGAAGTACCGATGTCTATCAAACTAACATAACACTTGGCAGCTGATAAAGAAGAGAACAATGTGAAGGGAAGAGTGCAACTAGGGTAAACAGAATTAGAACCATATCTGAAACAAAATTAATAAAACAGATTTGTGGAAACACATTCCTACCATGTGTCAGATAAGTGTGAGTAACATTAATGTTCTAGGTTCTAGTCGCAAGCAACATGCCAGAACTTTAGCCGTCGCTTTGAGACGTAGGGCAAGGATTCCTTATGGGTTTGTCAGAAAGAAACATGTTTGTGGTGAGAAAATGATGAGAGTTGGCTAGGGTGATAAAGCCAAACAGCATCTGCAATAACCTGCCACAGCCAAACAAACAGGTGGAAGATGTATGAGTTCCTATCAAAAACCAAAAAGTATCCCATGGTAGTCAACTAATTTGATTGCTGCTCTGAATGAAATATTGACTTTGGCAGAGTACAGAGCATGTAGGTAGAGTAATGAGGAGAAGCAAACTTGCATGCGAGAAGAAATCAAACGGAAGACGTCAAGATAAAAAGAGTCATCATCGCCACCTAATCATTTTCCCATAAAAATGTGGTAGGCAAAGGAGCAAGACTCAAAGTGGTGTAAGCTCCACAAATAAACTGACCAACTTTTTCGAAACAGATAGTAGCTCCACAAATATACTGACCGACTTTTTTGATAACAGATGATAGCTCACAAATAAACTGACCAACATTTTTTAAATAGATCTGAACATGACAATATGAATTTGTGTCAAATTCCTAGAAAGAATTATAGGCGACTCAAAAGGTTACGCTACAGAATCTTACAGCAGATTGGCTGAGAGAGACAAATAAAAGAACCGATTACCCTCCTTTTCTTGCTTGCATTTGCACCCAACTCTCCTAGTCATATGTATCCTTTTCTTGCTACCCTGATCTCCAACTGTAAAAGGAGGGTAACCTGCGTGGCTACGCAACTTAAGCTCATGCAACCAAAAGTTCAAATTCATATTTAACCAGAATCAAAGAGTATCTAGACATGTGGTATTGTTTTCTATAGGAAACAGTATTCCAGCAAAGCAAAAAAAAAAAAAAAAGGCTGAGAGCCAAAGAGCGAAACATTCAGATTATAATTTAAACATTCAAGCCAATATGAGAAAAGAATAATAATGTTGTAGGAATATCATGATACAGAAGTAAATAACCAAGGTGCCTGGAGGAGGAATAAACTAGCAAGTAAGGTTAAGAATTCATTGTTTATATGAAACAAGCAGAATTGGAGGAAGAAAGATCAATGGATAAATTATCATGAAGAATTCTGAAGAAGAATGATTTCAAAGAGATCAATTATCACAAACTAATAAAAGGAAGAGGAGAAACTGATGCATCAAATTTCAAAGGTGATACAAAGAGAAATTTTGACTTCATAACTGTAACAATCCGAGACAATCTAGTTCACTCTAAGGTAGAATGAGCAAATTGAGCATCACATGTCTCTTGCAATAGCTATGAACCATCGTTGCATGCCACCTTTAATCCATTTCTATTACTGTATGGTCAATGGAATAGTTCTTTGCAGCTGACTCAATCAACATAACCAAGGACTCCGTGTGGAGCATTCGATCTAAACAGTCGCATGGCAGCTTCCGAAAAGTCCAGTCCTTGCATCATGATGTTGTAATAAATCTCCTTATTGTAGCAATTAGTTAAAACGCCTATCAGATCTGATACTCTCTCAAATTCATATTGGTTAGGTAGTCAAGTGAGGATCATGTTCCATTGGAGCTTTGTTAATGCTCATTTATGGTTCTGTAATCGAATACTCAATGTGCCCAATCATGCAACCAGGGCACTATCAAACTCTTCTTGCACAATTCATTCTCTCTAGAATTCCTACTGAAACAATCTGATGATCCACCACTTCAATATATCGGGCATTTGGTGAACATGGTATACCAATCCATGAATGGTTTGCCAAAAAATCAGGGGAAACCCCAGCCAATTATGTGTAAGTCTACGGCAGCGCCCCGGCCGTCTTTCCGAGGCCAAAATGCGGAAACAAAAACTTTTCTTTAAACTAGAAACCGGCGCTACCGGGGACTATAAACCCGGATCGGACCATTAACCTACTACTAGCTAACTAGAGAAAGGGTAGAGAGCTATACCGAGCGATCCGTGTCCTTCGGTATTCGGCCACCATCCCGATCTCTTCGCGGCATCACTGATCTCCGGTCTCCTCATCGGAAAGGCACCACATCGAGAAGTCTTTTTACGGGCTCCCACCTCTGGACCGAGGCAACTCGGACACGAAGTTGGCAAGCCGATGTGTCCAAGATTGCTGTAGAATATATATAGATCACTATGTCTCATGAGGTTATTAGAAGTTGCCATTTTTGTGAAGGTGGAGGAATGAACTTTTAAATGGGGCTAAGAAATTGTGTGTATGAATTGAGATCAATTTCCCCACCACAAAATGAATCCTTCTCTCTCCAAAAATGTGGCCGGCCATCATAAAAGGAAGCGGGGGGAGGTGAGGTCAAACAAGGTGGGTGAGCATAAAAGAAAAGAGTGGGTGATGATGAGCAATCATGATCACCACAAAGTCTCATCTTAATCCCATCACCAAAAAGCAAGTCATGATGAACAAAGTAAGTCAAAGTCAATCTAGAACCATCATTAAGCAACCACTTACAAAAAACACCCTCCACATTGCTAATTTGCACATTTGCAAATAACCCCCTCAACACCAATTTTCAGCCAAAGAAAGAACAAAGGAAAAATGGCCGAAACGGAATGCAAACTGGCAACTTCAAAAAGACGATCCGGTAACAAATTACTGGATAACCCCGTGACTGTATATACATACCCGCATTTGTATTACGACCGAATACAAATGCAATGAGACAAAATCTACACTGTACAATACTAGAATCCGGCTTAAACTAAAGCCCGCTAGTATTATCCGTCCGATCATGATCCGTGCAATACCGCACATATATGATCGAACCCAGTCATATATCCATACGGTCTCTACAGCGTTTCGCCCGAAACTTGAGAAACTGTCTATGGGGGACTCTAAAGACTCGTCAATACTTTGGCTGTGGATTTAACCACTAGCACGTCAGAGGTATTAGCCGTACGTAACGGGCTACCAAGCATTGACCAAAAGGGAAGTCGATGAGCGAACTCATCCTGACACCCTACTGAGCCTGTCAGTGACAATATCCGTACAGTCCGATCCGTTCGTCTATGAGCATCGCATGGCGGGCCTAGGGGTTGGTAAAAGTCAGACCCCCAAAAGCGGTACAAGTCGTGTCGGAGCGTAGCCCAGAACACCCTGAGATATTACTGGAATACCTACCGGAAAATTTCCTGCCTTGGCCAAGAACTTCGTGTAATGTTTCTCCTAGACACAGCGCGACCTCACCCCCAATACCGGGAGAGACGAACCCCTGCAGATCCGCTCACTGCCTCCATGTGGCTCGGGACTGTACCCAACTAAAACCTGTTTGCACGACTCCTTTGAGCTGTGGTAGGGTAGTAATCAAAATACAGTGGGAACTCACACGAGACAAATGACGATCTCAGGTCGATGAACTAACCTGTACACATGTCACCAGGGAACTGTTATCTGACATCAGGTATAAAACCAACTAGCATGTTCCCGGCGAGTCCTGTCCGGTGTACTCATAACCCAATGAGCACCTGTATACATTTTAGGTGAACCAACTCACACCAGTGGCTTGTGAGACCGGCCACCGCCCCTCGTCGGGATCTCGACTGTATACACTAGTCTACTCTAGAGTATCGATGCCCTGTCTCGAAAACTCCCACGACTAGGGACCTTTTAAGGATGTGCTTATAGACCTCAGCTCCCACGTATATGATCGCCATCATACTGCTGGCCGTCAAGCAAGAATCCTAAAGGCTCTATCAATGTGTGATAGTGACCTGTAAGATCACCTAAAGCAATACACGATGATAAAGATAAACCAGATAGCATACTATCATCTTGAGTAAGACTGTTCTACCGGCATAGGTCCTCCCTCAATTATTGCAATCGTGTGCCTATGATCCAATAATTGACTCTGAGGGCACTATCTCCAGCAATCTCCCACTTGCACTCAAGGCTAATTATTGCGATGTCGCATACTCACAGCCCGTATGATACCGAACACCCAACTCCTCTACTAATCAGTCTCACAAAACCCGTTTGCGAAACTAATGCGTTCGAGGAATAGCCTTAATGAGTGGATCCGCTCTGATGTTTCTTTCTATGTCTCTCTTTATCTCAAGTTCGAGGAGAAAGCCATCTTCCGAAATGAGCAATACCTGTCTTAGAATATGTCTGGATATCTGATGGGACCTAACTCATAAATGAACTCCAAATCCAAACTTCTTAGACTGTATCGTCAACTGAACTTAATCAGTATCCTGCGTAATGCATCCCTCAGTGTCCGCTTGGATCACCTGTCTATAACACTGCTCCTCGTCAGAGGGAAAAACTATAACTCTGACAGTCACTCTGTCATCCAGGTCACCTTGGAAGCCTGGAATGATAACCGTCTCCCGAATGAGGCTGTCGTTATCATATCCCTAGAACATCCACTTATAATCTAAAACTGCTTCTGAATGCTTCTCCAGGATTGGATCAATATCAACTTATTGCAGTGCAAAGACAACGTCTAGTGTGATACTTGACATCTCATGATTGACTCGATTGCCTAAGCAAGTGATCTGCCAATCATGCACATCCCTCTCCCCTTTAGTCTGTAAGACACCTTTAGAGAGGGTGACTCCATTACCTGCAGGTACACTACCATGCCAGGAGTCGTCCATTCCAATACACCTTTAGAATGTTGTCTAAGTACCCTGATTGGGAAACTACCCAAATCTAGATCTAAAACCATAGATCTAGTAACTAGAATATCTGATGTAATATACATATCCTATGTGGAGAAACCACTGTGTGACAACCACAGTATAACCGATCGTAGTATAGGAATATCACTTCCTACTCTGTATATGTCATCCAGATACCAGCACATCACCCCCTACTACCTTCTTAACAGATCCATCCCCTATTCTGATGAAGTCAAACCTATGACTGTCAGATCAGAAATAGATGATCTATCTCCGCTATATCTGCTTTAGTCCATAAATAGACATAAGCTACATGTCCACTATGCTTCCGCTGCTCCCACTAACTACAACAACTCTCTGGCAGAGTCATATACTCGTATGCTTCTAAAGCCAGTTCAGAACGACGCTACACCCATCCTCCTGATGGGTCTCATAGTCTAGAACAACAGCAATGGCAAGTCTGGGTAAACAAGAACCTCCATGTCACCTTCCTTAAGGCTACCGGAGTACCTCTCGGGTGCCTGAGGTTACCCACCATATATGCGGAGTGGCCAATGGAATGTCTAACCAGATTGAATTTTTAGATTCTTATCAAATTTTCAGTAATCGTTTGCGGTTCTGGAATCACTTCCAGTTCTACCATACTCCCATTATTGTTTTCTGAAAAATCCATTTTTGTTAAAACTGTGGCGAGTCTAGAACAATATCACTATTGATCTTCCAGATGGTAGAAAGTCAACCCACGTCATAGCCCGGGTCAACCCACAAACAGCCATTACGGAAAAGTGCCTTGAGTTATCCAGAGTCTAGTTTTAAGTATAAGCCGGATAACTCCCCGTACCTTAACAATGTTAAGATATGAACCGTTCTATATCCAATATAGAAACAGAGGCACTGATTTAATTGGAACCAGATTCAAATCATGCAACTGTCTTCATTGCATGTCAACTAAATGGAAGGAGGCCGATCAGCGTTACTCAACTTAGGAATACATCCAGATATGAGTAACCTGAAAGAGAAGCAAGTTCTCTTAACCATTACTATCTACTGAATACCATAAGTATCTACATCTTCGATCACCTTGAAAAATCCCGATACTTGCAACATCTGGTTCTCTACTTTATTCATATACCTATAACTTCTCAAAACTTGGACCTTGTGTTTCTACGAAACACTTGTCTAAAAACTAGAGAAGTCATAAGTAAACCGAATATAGTACGAGGACCAACCTCTCTGTCCTAATGGACACTGGACAACAGACAACACTCTGTATAAGTCCCCTGAGTCTAATAACTCATTTACTGTGTGTCGTAGGTTGAAAACTGTACTTATGGTTAAGAAGAATTACACCGTTGTTTAATGCTCCTTACCTAACCATCCACTGATATAGGTAAATGTCATGGACATAATTTCAATAAGTTATATCTCACTCTATAAAAATAGACGTACAGATATATCAATTTGAAATTGGTGCATAACGGATATTCAAAACCAAATATCTGCCGTCCGGTAAATAACCCAGGCGATTTCCTCAAATATCATCAATTACAACGAATTCCGATATAATGAGGATGGTCACCTAATTCCAAATAACTTACTCCCACTCATCATCTGTAAAACCATACAGATGTGAGAAACAAACCTGGTAAATACATACCCTGGAGCAAGGGCTAATTGGGAAATCAGTTTTCTTTTAATATTACACAGTGAAACTAAAGCATTGAAATGTTTCGATGGGGTATCCGGGTATTCCTAGTAATGCCTCTTCCATTATCAAATTCACAACTGAAACCGTATATTTCTTTGTCATCTCTCCAAATCCCTTTATATATCTTTAGTCATTACCTTTTGTACACCCTCTTAGGCTTAAATGGTTTTCTTCCTTCCCTACCGTCCGGCACCAGCCTATGGTTTGGAAGAAGACTATCCAATAAGCATAATGGGTGTACTGTCCTAATCCTAGGAGCACTCGCAATGCGAGAGAAGGTGAAGATAAAAGACAACTGAATAAAACCTTATTCCTATTTTTCCTGAACCAGAATCCATCCCCGAACTGGAACAAGTTCCTTTCGAGTTCGTATATAACCATACGATGGAGTATCCAAATAACTGTGGATCTTCGTAGTGATACGGAGTGTCCTGGAGAAATACAAAGGTGATGTAGGATTGGAGAAGAAATACTTGGTTTGGTAGTGAATAGCAGTCGCAGTTTACTTTGCCCTCTTACTAATCCCTTTATTTGTCTTTACTTGATACCTTCTGTAAACCACCGTTAGGCTAATTGGTTTTCTTCATTCCCCACCGTTCGGCACCTGCCTATGGTTTAGAAGAAGACTGTCCAATTAGTGTAATAGGTGTACTGTCCTAATCCAAGAAGCACTCGCAACCTGAGAGAAGGTAAAAGGAAAAGACAACTGAATAGTCCTATTCATTTTCTCCAGAACCGGAAACCATCCTCGAATAAATTCCTTCGAGTTCGTATATAACCATACGATGGTTTTATCCAATGGAAGTGGACGTTCGTAGTAACACGGGGTGTCCTGAAGAAAAGGGTAAGAGTAGGAGTGGTAATGAGGTATGCAACTCTGACAATCCAAAAGCCAGTGCTTTAAGAAGGTTCGGTTAACTTGGTCACTGAGTCATAGTCAAGGGTCGGGCCATGGTCGCTGCCAAAGAGGGAGAGAAAAGAAACACTCAGCGTGCACTCTAACCTAGATCAGAATGGTTATCACTTTATCTAATCAGGAAACCTCCCACTGTAACGTCAAATTCTCCTCCAAACCTGAAAGAAGAATTGGTCGGGATCACCCGAGGAGTAAACCAACTCATCAGTGGGAATCGGGATCCAACTATCATCGCATGATAACGTGATGGAATCCACTCACGTTATCACACTCCAGAAGGTATGCGCATATCTGGCAAGTTTCAGTTTCTTTAGAAACTCCCGATGTGATTTTTACCCCATACTCTTATGACCTTGACGAAGGCCAACAAATCATAAGTCACATGTCAAGTTCTACCCGTCATTGTCCAGGTTAATTTGAACCCACCCGTACAAGTCCTTGACGAAGGTCAACAAGGCTATACGACTGTCCCAAACCAACGCATCTATCTATGCAGCAGAAAGGTAACAAGCAGCTACCATTCACTATGCCTTGACGAAGGTCAACAAACATAGCATGAATACTAAGTGCTATCCGTCTGAAATGACGGAGGGCTACGAATGGTTTTTAGCGAAAAACCTTTAACGTAATGAACTTGATATCGTTGAAGGAACCGTATAGCTTTTTAGAAAAATATAGTGGCGAAAACCTTCGCTAAAGAGGTCATTCCCGGTGAAGGGATCTCGGCTCTTTCCCCGTAGAATGAGGTGCAGGATACTCCAACTGAATACCACGATCCAAAGCAAAAAGTAATCGACTATAGTGAAGTTATTGCCCTGACGCAAACTTCTGTCCAAGGGGTCACTCCCGGTGAAAAGATCTCGGCCCTTGCCTCGTCGACTGAGGTGCTGGATATTCATAACCGAATACCACTGTGCAAAACAAAAGAGAACGTCCTTGCAATAACAGCTTTTTTTAAAAAATGATCCAACAACATCAGAATAGGTTTGTTTAGCTTGCATTGATCCGAATCAATGCAGTCCCATCAATTAATCACCCCAATAAAGAACGAAAATAATGATGTACGTATATGCCATCCGCATTCGCCACTGGGTCCCGTCATCACCCGTTAGGTTACTTAACTAACGACAGAGCGGGGACTGGACTAGCGCGGATATAAAACATATACATCTACTAATATATATATCAATATATAATATTCGCTCAAGGCGTGATAAAATGCAACATCACAGAAATGTAATAAGTATCACAGAACAATACAGATATCTGGGATCCCCGGATTTTATAGAGCCGCTACTGAAACCCGACGTTCCCCTGGTCGTATGGATAGCCTGTGCAATGAAATCTTAGACCCCTACGGACGCGGCAAGTTACCCGCCAAAACCAGAAACGAGACAGCCGCCTTCAACGTGAATGGACCACCCAGCACTTCACGGAATCCGGTAACTTGAGCACCCCTCCTTGGGTCAACCTGTACCCTCTACGAGTGCGTCGAATAGCCCGCCAATTCTAGAGTGAAGCCCCATCCGTCTCAACGCCATAAGATGCGGGCCCGTTGCCTTCTAGAACCCGGCTATCCGTGCACCCCTCCGTGGGGTAATTCTAGTACAGAAAGTAAAATATACATATAACGGGTACATCGACCTCAGCCCGGTCGTGCCCCAAAAGAATAATATACAAACAGGCAGTGACGGCAGTCCACATGTCGGACGCTCGCCCCGCAATATCAAATGTACATATACACCCAAACTGTACTATCATTGCATCCAGCCTATCCACCACGACAAATCCGCAACATCACAGCCCAACACAGAATATCAACGTGAATGTCATGTTCGCAAATCCGTCTAAAAGGGCTATAGCAGTTAGACAAGATTTACCGATCAAATGACATTCACGGTCGCAGATATAATGTAAATACTGTGAACTAACATATTTAAAAGTTTCGATCGACTAAATTTCCGAAAGTGGACCCCAAGCACAACTGTAGCACTCAAAATAAATCTGGGCCTAAACAGAATATACCAAAAACCCCATTTTAAACTCAGGAATCACTGCAGGAAATATGGTGCAGTGACTTCACTGTTCTGCGGCGGAACCGTGGCCAAAAGGGGGTTACGGCCGCGGTTCCGCGGTGATACAGTGACTTCATGCAACCAAATTTCTACAGTATTCTTATAACAGCCTGCACGATTTTCTGCAACATACCAAATAATTTTTCGAGCACAAATGAAAATCGACAGAAACTGTCAAATTTGAAAACGCGGTTTTGGAATTTTTGTTCGATTGAAATTCTAAACACGCTATAGCAAGCTAGTAAAGGTTAACGGCGTGGCTCTGATACCATGTAAGTCTACTGCAGCGCCCCGGACGTCTTTCCGAAGCCAAAATGCGGAAACAAAAACTTTTCTTTAAACTAGAAACCGACGCTACCGCGGACTATAAACCTGGATCGGACCATTAACCTACTACTAGCTAACTAGAGAAATGGTAGAGAGCTATACCGAGCAATCCGTGTCCTTCGGTCTTCGGCCACCATCCCGATCTCCTCACGGCATCACTGATCTCCGGTCTCCTCGTCGGAAAGGCACAACATCGAGAAGTCTTTTTACGGGCTCCCACCTCTGGACCGAGGAAACTCGGACACGAAGTTGGCAAGCCGACGTGTCCAAGATTGCTGTAGAATATATATAGATCACTATGTCTCATGAGGTTATTAGAAGTTGCCATTTTTGTGAAGATGGAGGAATGAACTTTTAGATGGGGCTAAGAAATTTTGTGTATGAATTGAGATCAATTTCCCCACCACTAAATGAATCCTTCTCTCTCCAAAAATGTGACCGGCCATCATAAAAGGAAGAGGGGGGAGGTGAGGTCAAACAAGGTGGGTGAGCATAAGAGAAAAGAGTGGGTGATGATGAGCAATCATGATCACCACAAAGTCTCATCTTAATCCCATCACCAAAAAGCAAGTCATGATGAACAAAGGAAGTCAAAGCCAATCTAGAACCATCATTAAGCAACCACTTACAAAAAAACACCCTCCACATTGCTAATTTGCACATTTGCAAATAACCCCCTCCACACCAATTTTCTGCCAAAGAAAGAAAGAAAAAATGGCCGAAACGGAATGCAAACTGGCAACTTCAAAAAGACAATCCGGTAACAAATTACTGGATAACCCCGCGACTGTATATACATATCCGCATTTGTATTGCGACCGAATACAAATGCAATGAGACAAAATCTACACTGTACAATACTAGGATCCGGCTTAAACTAAAGCCCGCTAGTATTATCCGTCCGATCATGATCCGTGCAATACCGCACGTATATGATCCAACCCTGCCATAATCCATACGGCCTCTACAGCGTTCCGCCCGAAACTTGGCAAACTGTCTGTGGGGGACTCTAAAGACTCGTCAATACTTTGGCTGTGGATTTAACCACTAGCACGTCAGAGGTATTAGCCGTACGTAACGGGCTACCAAGTATTGACCAAAAGGGAAGTCGATGAGCGAACTCATCCTCACACCCTACTGAGCCTGTCAGTGACAATATCCGTACAGTCCGGTCCGTTCGTCTATGAGCATCGCATGGCGGGCCAAGGGGGTTGGTAAAAGTCAGACCCCCAAAAGCGGTACAAGTCGTGTCGGAGCGTAGCCCAGAACACCCTGAGATATTACTGGAATACCTACCGGTAAATCTCCTGCCTTGGCCAAGGACTTCTTGTAATGGCTCTCCTAGACACAGCGCGACCTCACCCCCAATACCGGGAGAGACGAACCCCTGCAGATCCGCTCACTGCCTCCATGTGGCTCGGGACTGTACCCAACTAAAACCTGTTTGCACGACTCCTTTGAGCCGTGGTAGGGTAGTAATCAAAGTACAGTGGGAACTCACACGAGACAAATGACGATCTCAGGTCGATGAACTAACCTGTACACATGTCACCAGGGAACTGCTATCTGACATCAGGTATAAAACCAACTAGCATGTTCCCGGCGAGTCCTGTCCTGTGTATTCATAACCCAATGAGCATCTGTATACATCTTAGGTGAACCAACTGACACCAGTGGCTTGTGAGACCGGCCACCGCCCCTCGTCGGGATCTCGACTGTATACACTAGTCTACTATACACTAGTCTACTCTAGAATATCGATGCCCTGTCTCGAAAACTCCCACGACTAGGGACCTTTTAAGGATGTGCTTATAGACCCCAGCTCCCACGTATATGATCACCATCATACTGCTGGCCGTCAAGCAAGAATCCTAAGGGCTCTATCAATGTGTAATAGTGACATGTAAGGTCACCTAAAACAATACACGATGATAAAGATAAACCAGATAGCATACTATCATCTTGGATAAGACTGTTCTACCGGCATAGGTCCTCCCTCAATCATTGCAATCACATGCATGTGATCCAATAATTGACTCTGAGGGCACTATCTCCAACATTATGGGAGTTTCTTTAGAGACTTTACCTTCTATGTAAATGTCACCAGGCTGATATTTCAACAAAGAGAAGGTCCTCGACCCTACATCAAGTGTGAAAGACCTTGTAGGACTTTGCAATCTTGGGATTTGCAAGCCCTTCCTTTTATCAACCCAATGGTTGGTGGTATTGCCAATTGGTGTGTCATGCAAAGGTTAAACAAATATATATTGTATATCTATAGTTTCTGGCTGGGGAAGGGAACTGAAACTTGGGAAATGAACCATTTAGGATGTTCATCAAATGGCTAAATATTAAATGTATTAAATATACTAGTATGATTCTCGGAGATCTTAATACCTATTTAACTAAGATATTGCTCGTGAAATAGCTATAATCAGAAGTACTCTGAAGGAATGCAAAGAACAAATGAGACTGAGAACCACAGAAATTAAAGAACTAAATAAGTGAATAGAAACACCATAAAGTCTAGGGCGCATATTTTACAATGACTTTTTTGATGTAAACAAGTTAGTTTCAGAGAGAGGTGAGAAAGAAAACCACATATTAGCTGGATCTTAAGATAAAAGGTTGAAAGATATAAACAAAGGTAAATATGTTGACATTAAGATTGAAGTATACTATTGAATTCTTAAAAAGTATCATAATATGAAAAAAAAAAATCTTTACAAATTGTCAAATGGGACTTAATAAATGGGAAGTTTCTGCAAGAACCATGCTATCAAGTGCACACATGCAATTTGGAAAGTAAAATGATGCAGGACATCGAGGCACTATACGGCAATTAACTGTAACAATGTTTGGAGCCTTGGAAAGTGTTTCTTTTAGTCGCCCATAATGTGGAGCCCATCTCTTTTGAGTCCCTTGAGTTAATAATGGTCTTACATGTCTCAAATAATCCATTCAATTATCACGACCCTTGCCCCCCACCTCACCCCCAGTGCTCTTGATCTCCCCAGCAGCTTTCCCCTATCTTCAATACCGTTATTCGATATCCCACACCCACTCTCTTCGCCCCATATTATAAGAGGTTAATTGAAAAGAAACGCCATCACATGAATGCTTACAGATGCCTCATTGAATAGCATTATGGTAACAAGAGCGTTCTTAGCATCTCAAATTGTATATCTTATGAAGCATGCAGATTATTAACCATCTCAGGCCTTTAAAGGGTATTTGTCAAGTTCTTTCTTTTCATAATTTCTAAAACTTTTGTTACCCGCAAAACAGGTCACTTGAGGTGTGCGTGAACTATTCCATATCTTAAGCTTTTACAATTGAATCTGCGATAGTTCGATTTTTCATGAAGAGTCTCAGGAGTTGCAAATCTCTTGCTATTTTTAAGAAAATGAGTAAAGCGCTAACTGGAAAAGTGGAGATGCGAAGGTAACCTACCAAATCCGAACCTTGAAATGTGAAAGAAACTTCAAAGGTCATACTTGGGAAATAGAAAGCAAGCCCCAAGTTAGATATTGTAAGCATCGAAAATTGCCAAATACCTCTATACAAATATTTAAAAAAAAGGACAGTTCAAATTGTCTGGTGATTTCTCAGGAGTTCAGTTGAACTTAGCTATTCTACAATGTTTTCATTTCACTTTATTTTACCACACCTAAAATCTAGTCTTCTTTCTTATAAAAAAATATCTGGCCAGTAATCATTGTTAAAACAGAATATCTTTGTTAATCAAAGGGGAATTGAAGTATTATGGCCAGTTCTTACCCTCAATTAACCCTTTGGATACCAAATAGACAAAAGGGACTCAGAGCATGAATCAAATCTCAATGTTGTGGAAATATATTTCTTAGGCTTTTGAAGGGGCTTTAATTCAAGGAAAACTTTGAAAAATCGATTGTGAAATTGCTACTCCGGTCTACTACCGTTGCAGATTTGCAGCAATAACAAAAGTAGAAATGAAAACAAATTAAGCTCCTAAGAAACCAGTGCAATCATCTAATATTGTAATGAAGTTTAAACAACATGAATAACAAAGTGTAAGCAGAAAAGGACAAAATCCAAGAATGAGGGAAAGGGGAACAAACCTTGACTACAGTCTGACTAAACCAGGATATCAAACCGTATTTGTTCAGATATCCAGCCATTGCTATAAGTGCAGCGAACCAAGTAAGAGTGTCCCAAGCTACTGACTCGGCCAAGCACTCCTTCCATGTTACAACCCCTGTCGTCAGAAGGACGGATAATCCAAGAATCGCAGCAGTGACAGCATCAATGCCGAGCTTTCCTCCAAATATCCAAAGTCCCACCTGTGTAGAAGTGAGAAGTAGCAAGGTTGTGTTAGCAAAATAACTATCTTACTGCTCAGAAATAAAAAATTATGGTTTAAGTGTATCTATACAAACTTGAACAAAATCTATGTACATATGAGAGCCAATTAGCTAACATCCAGGATGCTACATTGCATCACCATTATCAGATAGAGCGTCATCTATAACAAGTACCTTTAGATAACACCATAACTTCCTGCGATTATATACAAAATAGTAGAACAAATATGAAATCATACTTTTAGGCATTATAGTGGGTTTTCCTTTTTCTAACCAAATATTGAGTCTTTTTCTAACCAAATATTGAGTGGAGCCTAGGTACCAACATAACAAACTAATGTTACTGAAAGAAAAAATATACAAACACCATTAATTCAGAGTCCCCGACAACAAAGGAATGATACAACAAGAAGTCTTAATATATTTAGATAGATGATAAAGTAGAAAACTAAGGAGCTTAATGGGTTTTGATATTAACTGTATGATGCGGAATGTCCTTTAGGTAAGTTGATGCATCTGAACAGAAGAGATGCAAGGAAGCTTTTACCAGACATCTAGAAGTGGTGAAGATCATGCAAAGTTGGAATTGCTGTGGAGGTTAGTATTTATTCCATTATAAATACTATTTTACACCATTAATTACCAAAAGCGACCAAGAAGTACTTCGCTTTTGCATAAAGCAGTGGTACGACGACTCAAAATTGCTTTAATGCTAAAGCCTCAACTTCGGTTCACTGTATATGTTAAAGCCTGCTTAAATTTTTGCAGGTAAAAAAAGAGAGATCTTTTATTCTTTTTAAGATCTTAAATTATCGTAGTCAGTAATAGAATGACTGAATCCTATAGTCGCTCAAATATGTAACATTAGCTTCTTAAATGGCATATTTATTAACCTCGTCTTAATAGCCACTTTCATATATTTTTTATCTTTGCATTTATATATTTTAATTTTGTAAACACCATTAAAAGAGAATTTTCTTTATTTTGGATTGTTTTTCTATATTTCAATTAAATTTTCAGTCACTAAAATTTATATATCATTTTGAAAATATTTGGCACTTTTTGCCTCTTTACTATGCGAAAGCACCTTGAACCCTAAGTCATGCGCTCTTGTTGTGCTATGATTTACGCTTTTGGAAACATCGGTGCTCATGTATCAATGAGAAGCTAAGGAGTCAGTTGGGAGAAGTATCGATGGTTGCTGCTTTTCCCGAATATCTAACATACTAACATTAGTGGTGAAAATTGAAAGTTCACACAATCAATTGATTGCACCATTCCATTTCAAAGATGGCAAATGGTTAGAACAAGTCTTTAATATATATTGCAAGATTGCCAAAAAAATATCAAAAATTAGCACTCAAAAAACATATTGGACAAACAAACGTAAAAACGTGGAATAAGTAGACCTCGTATACCATGAAAATATATATAGAGCCAACCGCAAAATTTGAACTAAAGGCTTTTTGTTGACTCCCTATCATATATTTGGCAAAACCATTCATAAATTTTATTTGGCAATAACTTTAGATGTCTAAATCATAGATCATATCAGTTATACGATTGGTATGATATGTCACATTGAGAGCAATTGGATGCATGGTTCGGCTCCCATCTTATTGTTATTTGGGTAAATTGCTCACTAATCCCTCAAAGTTTTCATTCATGTTGCACTTGTATACCCCAATGATTTTTCTTATGCGTTAATATATCCTAAAGAATGGAAGAGAATGATCATATAACCAACTCCAAAAAGGGGCTTGTTGTTGTTGTAAAAATAACCCAAAATACAAACCATTTATATTTTCCTATTTTCAGTTAACACGATGTTTTCTTAAAAGGATTCCTAAATTCTTAACACATTATTGATTTTGGAACTTTGTATCCCTAAGTTAATAAATTATTTAATACCCTTAATTTCTTATTATTTTAAACCAAAGAAATTTATGATTTCTTCTTTCTCCACTACTATTGATCTGTCCTAAACTTAGGCTTCTTTCCTCTCTCAAGGCCATCTTTTCCTCATGGCCTCATTTTCGCATAGCTTGCGTGTCTCTACCAACATGTCATCCAATGATAAAAAGGGTTTTAAAATTTGTAAGTGCAAATTGAAATTTTGAAAAAAGTTAGCACTTGGTTTCTCTCTCTACTTTGCTTAACCTAATAGGTGGTTCTTTAAAGTTTTAGAGGAATAAGGACCAAGGGTTACTAGCCTCTTTATTTATAGACTATTCCCATCAAAAAGAAAACTTCAAAAAAACTCGTGCTTAATCATGGTCTCTAAGAACCTTCATGAATTCCTTGGTCATGAAGTCTACAAGAATCTTCATGAATTCCTTCATCATAAAGTTTACAAGATCCTTCATGAATTTTTTTAGTCAAATCTTAGTCATGAAGGTTTTCTAAATATTAATTAAGAACCTTCAAGAATTTAAATATTAGCCATTTAAGTTTTAAAAATGTGGAGTGGGAAAAATGTTATTATTTTATTTATTATTTTTTTAAAGATATCTCGTTATGTTAGCTTTGGCTAAGCAGGAGAAATATTGGGTTTCTTAGCCCTATCTGGATATGGCCCTATACTAATACAACTATCTAATGCTTTTGGGTTTGTATAAATATTATGTGGCCTCCATATTTACAAGATGCTATTTAGTGTGAAAAGGGACAGCCGCCATTTTCTAAACCTTAATGGCTAATGTTTAAATTCTTGAAGGTTCTGAATCTATGTTTAGAAAACCTTTATGACTAAAGTTTGGCTAAGAAATTCATGAAGGATCTTGTATGCTTCATGACCAAGAAATTCATGAAGGTTCTTTTAGATTTCATGGCCAAGGAATTCATGAAGTATTTTATTGACTTCATGATTAAACATTAAATTTTCTTGAAGTTTCCTCTTTGATAGGAAAAGGCTATAACTAAATAATGCTATTATTGATCTTCTAATCCTCTCAAGTTTTAAAAAAAACACCTATTAGCTTAAGTAAAGGAGAGAGGGAAACTAAATGCTAATTTGAAACAAAAAATACATTACATGTTCACACCAAACCCTAATCCCTTCAAATCATAGCAAAGAGGAGTGCTAATCTTCAAATCCTTCGAACAAAATAATACTAATCTTCTGTTTTCATATATGAATTCCCACGGATTTAAGGTCTAAGATTTTTTGGCCGATACTTGAGAAAGGGTATACAAGTCATTTCATTTTTTCTTGTTAACATTGTATAGGGATAAAGTGCAACTTTATACTTCAACAAATTTAGCATAGGTAAATAAACAATAAGGTATATATGTGCAACACGGGCGATGCTTTAGAGGATTACTTAGCAATTAACCCTTGTTATTATGTTATGACAGTGCGATGTTTTATCGAACATATAATGCTGTCCCATGCAAAAAAAATCAACAATCATAATAGATATATGTATATATTATGATTGAACGACTATTTTAAATACAAAAAAAATATTAGAAACTTTACGATGAACTTGAATTCATATCAACGGATACGGGGTACGGTACGGTACGAGACGGATTCGTGGATTCACAAATTCTCAAAAACCTAGGATACATGGTACAATACGGTACGGATTCATGGATTCACAACTTCTCAAAAATATTAAATAATGGTATTATGTTAGATATTCAATGCACTTTTAAATTTTCAAGAGTCCTAATTTTTTAGAGAAAGAGGAGATGCGTCGATTTGAGAAAGGTTTGTGAGACATTTAGAAGTCCAAGTGAATCCGAAAGAATTCGAGAGTTTCGGACTCCGATACGCGATCGGGAATGATTCATGAGCCACTTACAAGTATCTGTGCATCATATGATAGACAGGCTAACGACTAGAAAAGATGACCAATCACTATAAGGCTAGATCCATTCCAATGAAATATATCTTTGGAATGGAATAAATTCTCTTGAATGGAAGTCTTTCCTTAGCGAAGATATTTATTTTCAAAGTCACGTATAATCGGTTACAACTCTTGAAAAGTATTTTTTATCACATATGTTGTTAAGTTACAACCTTACAAAACCAAAACTAACAAGGTTTATAGGTTAGATTATATCGGGCCATCTTAATAGATTGGACCCGATAACCTAATAAATCCAACATTCTCCCACTTGGCTCTAATGATGCAACTAGCACATTTAACCTTTTGAATGCGGTAATTATGAAAAAAAATCTTTGGCACCACCTTTCGGTAAATAAATTGCTTATGCATTTATGTGAATAACTATATACTTAATTATGAAATAGTAATGGTATGAGTTAAGACAATTAATACTCTTTAGACGAATGTAACCTTCCATGTACTACAAGATGTCATATTTAGCTCTTCATATGGAATCATATAAAATTAAGAGACTGGCTCTCATATCTATTTGAAAATCCAAACTTTATTTATAATAATTTAATATGAAAACATAGAAATAGAGAATAATCATACACAGAAAAATGAACGTGATCACAAAATGCAAAGTGTCTTATAATATATTGTTACACATCAAACTTATTATGTAATCCCATATTTCCGTATTTGGCGTAGGATCCTTGTACGGGCTAGAAATACAAACATATCATGCGTGCCTAAGATTAGTGAAAATAAGTTCATAATATTCGTTTCTACCGATGATTTAGGTATACTATAGGAAACCAAGAAATTTCCTTCATACAATTTTGATATGGAGGACATGGATGATGTCGCTAATGCTAATGATCAAGATTCATCATGAAAGATCAAAGGATATACTTAGGTTGTCTCAAAGGTCCAACATCTCAAAGATTCTCGACAGATTTGAAATGTAATGTTGCTCTCTTGGAGCAATATGCATTATTAAAAGGGACAAATTAAGTTTGCAACAATGTCCTAATAATAAGCTAGAAAGAAACAGATGGCTGGTAATAAATATGACTTAGCAATAAGGAACTTCTACTTTCAAGCATACTCAAACATATACTTGTTCATGTACGCCTATGTGGTAGGGATGCTTGGTAAGCAATCCTGGCATAGCACATTGAAGAGCTTCCTAGAAGGTGATATTATCTTCAAGACATAAATGACTACATGCTCACCTATCATAGCTTAGACAACTTAAAAGTCAGGCTACTAAGATGCAGATCTTGGAGGTGCCCAGATATTAGGAAATCCATAATATGTTGCGTGTTTCTAATAGCAGATGGTGTCATTTTATGGAGAACCATAAAGCAGTATCGTTATCGCCATTAACATAATGGAAGTTGAGTGGGTAACCCTTTACGAGACTTCATGGGCTATCTAGATCAAGAACTTAGATATGGTTCTTAACATGATCTGCTATATTGAGAGGCTACTTCATATCATAGTAATAATGAAGTTGGAGCGTCTTTCTCTAACATTTTTACTTCACGCATAAAATACATTTTTGTTCAAGAAAGAAATGAGTAGAAGTGTTTCTCGTAAGAGCTAAGTGGAAGAATATTGAATTTATTGGGTTATTGGACTCAACTCGACAAGGAAACTTAATATGACAACCTAAAAACCTTTTTTACTTTCATGTGATTATAACTTAACAATGTACAAGAGAAACAATTCGTCGACTGTTGTGACCAATTGTATGTGATTTTCAGAAATAAATATCCTCGTTAAAGAGACTTATTTACGGGAACAACTTCCTTCTCTCAAAGGACTATTCGATGGGAAAATATATATGGCCTATAAGGATTGGTCCTCTTCTTTAGTTGTTAGCATGTGCCATTGATCGATAATGGTTTCAAAAGTACAAATCAAGGTTGTGTTCCTTGGGAGAGAACTCCGCATAAAGGCTTTTCGTAGCTTTTTTATTCTTCAAATTCTATTGAATTAATGGCAAATCCATGCAAGTACATCGTAAAATTTCTAATACTTGGTATCAGAGCGAATCATTAACCAAAAATAGCATAGTTTATAGACGGTTAGAAAGCACTTGCTATATAGATCCTATCTCGGAAATCCAAAAACTTTATATGGAGTCAATCTTTATATGCAAATAAAACTTCAGTGCATAATAGAAAATTCTTTTCTGATTGCAAGTCGAGACAATACAAATAAACATATGAATAACGGTATAAATTAACTGTAACAAAAAAAATCATAGGCCATAAAAGCTAACAGCAGGCGATGGTTGCATAAGGCCAAGGGCCCACACCACATAAGCTCAATTCACCCAAGGGTTTAGTAATATTCTATACAACCCAAGGCCTAATAATAACTTGGGTCTCTTACCCGGTTTAGTTAAATTAGGATTACATATATTCATTTTGCGGCTCATCCATAAATCGAGTTGTAACTCACCTGATACTGCTAGCAAAAACTGCTAACAAAAAGAAGACGTGATACTTTGTTGCGAGCAGGAGACCGAAATTGCTGAAATTGCAAGGAGTCCAAATGATGAACATACTTTAAACGATTATCATCTTCCATATACTAATGTACCAATACTTATTGCATAATTAGCTATTTATATGGAAATCATATCAAAATAAATTGATTGATTTCATATTTATTTAGTGATTCAAACTTTATTCCTATTAATTTAATATGATAAAATTGAAAATTGAGAATCGAGTACATATAATTGATTGTGATAACAAAGCACGTGGTTTCTTATAATATAATGACACAATTATTAAGCAAACCCATATTTCCTACCATTTACCGTTTACATGACTTCTTCACAGGCTATCTGGATCAAGAACTACATTAAGGGTCTTAAGATGGCCGGCTTTATAAAGAGGCACTTCAGATATACAGTCACTTGAGCACAGATATGTTACTATAAGTTATAGGAAAATAAATTTGATAGACCACTCAGATTGTAGAAAAATCATAGTAGTCTATATGAATAGGATGGTGTTGATGGAGTAGCAAATGACAAGATCAGAATAAATGAAGATGAAGATTAGATCGGTTAGCTACATTTGAGATGTTCTCATTTAGCATATAAAGCATTACTACCATTGTAGTTTAAACTTTTAAGCTTGATATTTCCGAAACTTTATGCCTCTATTTTTGTTGGATGATTTGGTGATTACGTTCATTTTTCACTAGCTCGCATGAATTTAAGTTTTTTTAATTATAACATAAAGGAGATAATCTTAATTATTGACCAATTAGACAATCTAAGAGCAAAAGTAATCAAGTAAACTCATATTCAATTTGAAGCTTAATATTTATTTGAAAACAAAAAAGGTTACAACAGCATATAGAAAAGTATCAATAACAATACTTCAAAGACACGCACCTCTACAACTTTTACCACATTCTTCGAAGTAGAATCAATTGATAAAATATCAAGGTAGTCGGTGTTGAAAAAACGGAATATTCAGATTCGGTGGCAAAACAAACACTGCAATGTTCAGTCAAATATGCGGTCAAACCGAATATTCGCCACACAAACCATATATTCGGCTGAATAATGCAATTATTCGGCCGAATTGACCCATTAGGCCAAAACGCCCATAATTAAAAAATCAAGTGTGGGATCCACAACTTAATTAAAAAATAAGTATGACCTGCCCTTATTATTTCACAAACATGCTCTTCATTTATCTCTTCTCAACCAAATAAACCGGATATTCACTGAATAAACCGGATATTCTTATTCGACGGCCAACCAAACAAACTCTGAATCTGTTCTTTACAACATTGAAGGTAGTAGCTCGGTGAATTGACTAGACGTGTTATAATTTGATACATTCAATTCTACAAAGCTTACTCCCACATACCAAAGACAATTATGCTTCAACAATATTGTGGAAATCAAAAGGTATAGTAAAGTGGGACCGCGGGGCTTTAGGCTTTAGCAACAAAAAGAGCTAAATTTTTTGTAAATAATAAATAAATAATAGTGATGGGAAAATAAAACAATAAGGAACATTTATAAACAAATATATTAAAATAAAAGAGATGTGTTTATTTTATAATTTCTTTAAAGTTTATATGTAATAATCGAAATATGCTAAATCAATTTAAACCAGCTTTAGTATGCATATCAAACTAAAAGGACAAGGAGATTCAATCATTCAATATTTCTTATAATAATTCGCAATTTGTAATAGCATGACCCGCTACAGAGCGAGTTTAAACGGGGCTTCAGGCATATAAAGCAGACCAAATCGAGGCTTCAAGCATATAAAGCAGGCCAAATCGAGGCTTCAAGCCTCTAAAGTAGCACATAGATTTTACACTGCCGCTTAATGCAAAAGTGAGGCGCCCAGTAACCGCTTTCCACTGCAGTCGGGCTATACCAGGGCTTTATTAGGATTTACAACAGTGTGCTTCAGAATTCTCGCATTTAAAAAATTCAAATACTTTACCAAAAGAAATCCTAAAGTAATCAGGATGAATAGTATGTGTGTCTACTTATCGAACAATCATGGCTTGAAGGGGGGAAATGTTGCTTTTGATTCATTAGAGGTATACGATTATATTTAAGTAGTTTTACTAGTTGACTTTAATACAACCTAAGATCCTAATATAAGATCTTGTTTAGTTGGATATGATAAAAGAACTCAGGTCCTCTATGTTACCTCGACGACAAAAGAAATAGGAGAATACCATGTAAAAGACCGAATGCAAAATTTCTAAACTTCCAACAAAAATTATATAATGAATTCTTACTATAAATGGCATTTACTAAACAAAAGATAATGAACATTGTCTAGGAAGCTAAATAACCAGGTTAAAAATTAAAGGTTGAATTCCAAGAATCCCCCCAAAAAAGAATCACCGCCATCATAGTCACACACAAATTTTATGTATATTTGGAAACTTCCGAAGCCTTTAAATAGTCGGCTCAAACATGCATTACCATGTTCATGTATTTTTGTCTCCATCACTTCTTATTTTAAAGTATTGTATTCTTACACTACACAAGGGCAAATGCATACTTTTGTCTCTAATGCATCGCTATCAATCAGAATACATCACCGGATCTTGAGGAAATTTCAAGAAAAAAGTGAGAAATCCATGTGTTTGGGGAATTAAAGATCGAAACCAACACTAGTTAATTTGGAGATAAAGTCTAGGTTCTTTAAAGTTAGGATGGTTTCCTTCTTTATGGGCCAAAGCAAACAAGTTTCTACAATTTACCTAAAATTATTTAGAGAAACAAAGCTTAAGAAGTATTGGCCCTAAAGTTCTGCATTTAACAAATTCAACTAGAACTTATATTTTACAAAAATATCTACTATGTTAAACTCAAAAGTGAAGTAGGTCTCAAATTGGAATCTCAATTTAATTCTCAGTATGACACGCAGCAAGAGAAAGTACCTATAATTTTGAAAGAGAAACTTACATTTAAATACTATTATATTTAGATTGTTCCCATCTTCTCGAATCGTTAAAAATATCTACCAAATATCTTTTAAAATATCTACTCAAAATCTTTTAAAATCTCTACTATTTTAACCAAATTAACTAAATCTTTTCCAGGGATGGACACACATTGTGGGTTGAGGGGGCACGTGGCCCTCTCAACTTTTGCCCAAAAACCCCATCCTGAACACACTCCCTTTTGCTAAACAAAAACTCCCACAAACTCAATTCTCCATGCTATTAATGGTGGTCCCATCAAAATCTAATTGACCAATTAAACTAATAAAATAAGTGGTGTTTTAGATAACACAGCCCCAAATCTTCTTTATTTTGAATCAAAGTTTGTTTAATATTACACCCGAAATTCTTTTTTATTTTTAGAAAATACCTTCTTATCTATGTATATTTAAATTACATCCTTAAATTCCAATGTTATGTTATAAGACATCCCCTAGATATTATCTTTTGAGGAGAAATTATGAAAAGGTAAAACTAAATACTTCTATTGTGATGTTATAAAAGCATGGATCAGTATAGTTACATTAAAGCGTTAATCTTGAACTAAATTAAAACGGAATGTTTTGAAAAATTTCAAAGACTTAGGATGTTTTTCTATCATAAGAATTTGGGGTGAAATATTGAAAAAAATCCGAAAAAAAACTTTTCTGAATCGATGAAACACAAGAAAAGAACCCATAACAATAATAAAACATCCTCTCTATCCCTTTCTCTATGTTCAACCCTCATCTTCGACCAACTTGGTTTGATATGTCAAAATCTTAGCCTCAAATTTGTATCATGGTCTTTAAATGTTATTTAACAGGAATTCTTTTTGGATCTTAGGATCGCCCCCACTACCCAAATTTTCAAGGTCCGCCACCGATCCTTTCTACTAATCTAACATATGTAGATGTGTGTGGCAAGTGCAAAGAACCAGTCACGCATAACTTAAAAACATTACAAAATCGACAAAGATAGCAAGCCAGCAATTACCGTCAACAGCAGTGTTCCAGCCATGATGATCTCATTCTTAGTCATCGGTCCCATCTTCTCCAGCTTCTCCCTCGCCAGCTTCGGTGCATCAGGGCTACTCTTCACCGTGGGCGGATAAACCACATACAGAAGCAACGGCACAACAATCAACGAAACCAACCCGGGCACAATCGCCGCCACAGCCCAATCCGTCCACCCGATCGTCTGCTGAATCGTATTGATCGTCAAGTTCACGCTCAACGGGTTTGCCGCCATCGCAGTCAAAAACATCGCGCTCGATATCACAGAGGTCTGAAAGCACGTCAGCATCAGCCAGGATCCGAGCTTACTCTCAGTCCCATCACCTACATTGCTTCCACAGGCAACACAGAGCGATTTCACAAGAGGGAGAAAGATCCCCCCAGCTCGGGCAGAGACCGAAGGGATCGCTGGAGCCAACAAAGCTTCTGAGAAAACCAAACTGTAACCCAACCCAAGGGTCGACGATCCAAAAAGGGAAACAAACTGATATGCGACTCGATTCCCCAGCCCGGTCTTGATGAATCCCCGAGCGAAGAAGAACGCGAGGGCAATGAGCCAAGGGATCGGATCGCCAAACGCCGAGAAGGCCGCGGCGAAAGTCAGGGTCTTGGTGAGCACCGAAGCGCCGAGGCCCATCAAGGCAACGGCTCCCAGCGGCAGAGGCTGGGTGATGATGCCGACGATGGTGGCCAAGAAAATGGCGAGCAGCTGCCACGCGTTCTTCGAGACCCCCGCCGGCACCGGAACAAACCATAGGACGACACCGGTGAGGATCGAAGCGGCCAGGGGCTTCAAGGCGGCACCTTGCCACGGCTCCTGCTTGGCCGGCACCGCAGGGGTCGGAGCGGCTGCGGCAGAGGCGGCGGAGGCGACGCTCGGGGAGAGGCGGCGGAGGGATCGGGGGTGGGGCTTGGAGAAATGCGCTAGGGTTGGTGTTTTGCGAATGGGGTTAAGGTTAGGCCGAAGGAAAACCGAAGGAGGTTGCGCAAGATGGGGTCTTTTGCGGAGGGAGAGAGAGGGGAAGCCGAGGGTGCAGGTGAGGGCAAAGGACGCCATTGCCGAGGTTAGAGAGGAGTATTAGGGTTAGGGTTTGGACTCAGGCGACGAGCATTAGAAGAAGAAGAAGAAGGCGGCTAGGGTTTCGATTCGATCGAAGAAAAAGAGAGAGAAAATGGGAGAGCTTTGGAGACTCCGCTGAAAGAGGTGGAGATCTCCGCCAGTGGGTAGAGAGAGAGAGAGAGAGAATCTTGATGGCCGAGGCTGACCGTTTGTTTTGGGTTGGGCCTCATCTTTTTTTGCCGGTTGGACCCGTTTCCGTTCTCCAGGTCACTGAACAGTGGGCTCACGAGTGGGACCCGCAGAGGACACGTCGGAGGGAGTGACGGTGAATGTACGAGTGGCGGTGCGAATAAGCCCACGTGTTACGGACCTGATTGGTTAGAGGAATTTGAGAGAATTAGATTGTGGAATAAAAAAAATATGAGAGTAATCCATAATTTTGCAATTTATTGTGGGATTTGGATCAGTAGGATTCCTTTATCTTTTATGGAGGGCCGACCACAAAACAAGTATCTTTAAATCCTAAAAATTTTGGAGAATTTGCAAGAATTTGACACTATTCATTGTACTTTTAGATTGGACCCGCGTACTTTGTTTATTTAATAATCCTCTCTTTATCTATCTCTTTCTAAAATTCTCAAATCTAAATCTTAATTTCTTTTCACCAACCAAATAAGAATTACAAGGATCTATAAATCCAATACTAAGAATCCAATACTAACCAAACAATAAATTACCAAATCCAGGAATTTTCAATTATACTATTTTGGAATCCAAATTTCATAATCTTGCAACCAAATCGAAGAAGTTGTGAGCCCCCATAACATCATATGTGGGCCCAAAAAATCTGATGGGTGTCAGAAGAGGCGGCTCTTCATGAAAGAAAGGGTTAAGAGCTGCATAAAATCCGGATCTGGGATCTGGGATGCATGCTATTATGCTTATCCAACGGTGGATGTGAGTGGAAAACATGGGGGCCCATGGGTGTTGTGTTTGCTTGATGAGTGATGTGTGGCTCGAATTCTAAAAGCATGGAAAATAATAGCACCAACCCCCAATCCGGCTAGAGCCAATTTGCTCCTCGTACACTGCACTTCCATTGAGGTTGGTTATTTCATATTTGTTAGTTTCAAGTCATTTGAAATTAAATGTCTGAAATTTGATAGAATTTGAAAGAGAAATAATTTTTCTACCTGGCTGGTGAGAAGGCTCAAGTCTCCATCCATGAGGACATGCCCCTTGTTAGACACTATTGATGGAGACTTGGAGCCTATAAGAAGGCCTACCAGCCCATAAAGCTGGTAGGTAAAGTAGTGCTCAATTTAAAAAGAAGTGTTTGTCTTAAGTCTTTTTGAAATCAACCCCTTTTAGAGATCAAACTTGCGACCTCTCATATTAGAGAGGAAATTGATACCAATTAAGCTAAGCCCGGATGATGTGTTTGTCTTAAGTCATTTATAACCAGTTGATTGTTAGAAAGCGTAGCGATATGTCATGCGTTCTACTTGTTCTAGTTACCGCAATCAAGTCGGTTTCGCTTGTAGCTAGACGGTTGAGTATGAGTCGTCCACTGGGAGATAATATGTTTTTCGTTCTTATTTTAGACGAGTTAAGTGAAAATGTATAAGGTTGTTCAATTCTATCCTAAATGTTTGTATTTTATGTTCAAGAGAACTTGTTAGGATTAAGGTTTGTTAATAGAGTTAGGAATTAATCTTGTGTATGTCTTGTGCTATCCTTGAAATGATGTTGGAATAATCGGAAGTAGTGAGAATTAGGAGGACATAGGAATAGGATTTGCGAATTTAAGCAAGCTTTTCAACGCTAAATCCATTCCTAGTGCCCTTGTCATTCCGTTCCATACTCTTATTTCCAACCCTAGGCCAAAAACACACAACCAAGTCTTCAATTAGGTCACAACTATATATCACAGTGTAGTACGCCTAAAGGAATCTCGACTTAGGTCGCGGCTATATGTCACTTATAGCGCGCATAAGGGAGGGGTTGTGTTTATTTGGTCTAGGTTCACCCCAAGCTGTTTGGCGAAGAAAAACACAAGGGATTTTTCCATCTCTCATACCAACCTTTCTTAACCCTAACAAGTGAGTAAATTATTCACACATTAAAAGAAAAATAAAACAAGAAGAGAAGAAGAAAGAATAGAAAATACAATTTTAACAAGAGATGGCGAGCTAGCTACTTGGGCCCTTACCTAAGCAAAGGACTCCATTGAGTATCATGGCTTGAAAATAAAATTTAGAAGAGAAGAAAAGAGAACAATAAAACCAACAACTACTTTAACGACAAATAATAAAAGTTAAGTTAGGAATTAAAATATAATGCTAGGAATTAAAATACAATGCAAGAAATTAAAGATACAAAGTAACAAAAAACTTTTATCTTCATTGATTGTCCACTTAAAAACTCTCACTACAATTTTATGGAGAATAGATGAAGAAGAAGAAGAAAACTACACTAAACTTCACTAATCCTAAGAAAAGAAAGCATCATATGGTAGGCTCAATTCTGGATTATATATAGGCAAGGGAGTGAAACCCTAAGGCCATATTCTGAGTCCATATACAATTACAAAAATACCCCTGAAAAATGGTCGCGAGATGCCACGTCATGGCTGCGGTTCCGCCGTCTAAACCTCTTAAACTTGATATTTCCTGGTCATATGGTGGAATTGGCGCGCCGTTTTTCTTGTGTTTTCTCGTGTTGCTTTCTTCTTCTGTTTTCCAGATTTAAATTTGCAAAATGGTTCCAAAATATTCTCATATTTTTAAGAGTCCAAAATAACAACTCTATTTGTCTTTTGGCCTTGATCTCTTTCGAACTCCGCGTTGTACTATGATCTTTGTGTTGCCTCCCTCGTGCTCCCTGCTTATCTGAGACACAAATAACCACCGAATTCGTCTTGTCTCTTAAACTGGTACACAGTACCAGAGGGATGTGGATGACCAGAACCCGGATTTTATCTGCTTTTTGCAGTTGTTCTGAACTTTGTCATAACTGTAGAGATTGTGCGTGATTTGCGTTATTCTGGACTGAGAACCTGTAACCTGTAATTATATAGCAAATATGGATTAAAAGCACCTACGTATATACAAATGAACATAAGACTGAGCGGTATTAAATGTAATATTCTGGTGTGAATACTAACACAACAAAATAGAGCCTTGCTAATTTCGAATTAAATTTTTAAAATCTTCATAAAATTTTGAATCTCAAATTTTTGCACACTTGAATCTAAAGTTTCCGAGACCATCTGTTTATTGCCGGCCACCGGGTTTCAATTAATAACCACTTTTTGATGACAACCATCGACGATCGACTAATGTTGGGTGATTGATGTGAAAAATTAAATACAAAACCACAATCAACATTGTGTCGCAATGAAGATATCCGGTTGAATATGGATCGATCCCATGTGGATGTTGGATTCTAAATGGAAATGATTAATGTGAGCTAAGTGGAAAGGGTGTTGAGATAATGGTTGTCACAAAGTGAGAAGTGTAAATTAAATAAAAGCTTGCTCGTGACTTTAGATTGGATAGAGTTAAACAACAAAACTAACTTAAGCTTCCTTCGATCTTTTACCTTGCTAAATACGAATGGTTTGCGAAGAGCACGGAATATTAAACACGAACCACTGGGGTGGTGGAGCATAAACCGTCAAAACAACAACCCTGTTCGCATCTAGCAAGGTTAATGACCCCCTAGATAGCTACTAGGCTAATATGATGTGCACAGATTGTCAAGCCACCACATTCTACACCAAAATTAGCAACTAACTCGAGTGAATTGTACTAACACCAATGTGAGAGGATGTGGATTAAGGACCTTAGCGGAATCACTTGGGAGAGGTGGAAAAGCCTTCCATGTTCAAGATCCATCGCCTAGTAACCCTTGTTATTTCATTCTCTAACCTTGTTACTAACCCCTAACTTGATTCACCATAACTTATTCTCTTGATTGGATCACGGAAACATGCTAGCCTCGCCACTCTCGGCTCGGCCTAAAAAGGAAACGGCATCTAACTAGAGATAGTTATGAAATTTGATACTGCATGGAATAGCTAACGACGGGTCTGACCCGATTCCACTCGGCCCATGAGGTCGAGCACGGGTCCAAACCATGTTACTCGGCCTATGAGGCCCACCAAGAGATCTTTGTACGAAGAAGACAGCCCATGTCGGCACAAAATCCTAGATAACCAACCGAATTTTCATTGATTGCATCACTACCGTACGTGATGCCTATATAAACCTCTCCAATATAAAAGTAAAGGTATGCTACAATCTCTCCACAAATAGAAACCCTACCTTTCTGAGAAAAAGACTGACTTTATCATCGGAGGAGGGACCGGAGTATAATTCCGGCGCCCTTTTCCTTGCAGGATTGAAAATCCGGCGGTGAGATCTTTACCCAAAACTCCTTCTACAAATCTATTGATAAAGCCCAAGCTACCTCTGATCAATGCTCTATCAAAGATCAAGTTAGGGTTGAATTCTATAATTGGATCAAAGAAGAGACTAAGGAGGCAAAGTCATCCATTAATACGCTCCCCTTTGTAGGGTTCTTTAGCACGACTACAAGGTTTCGGGAGGCATAAACCATGCCATTTTATAAAAATTAGTGTGCTAAGAAACCCTAACACAAGATCTTGGCTAGAGAACTAGGGTAAACAAGCATATAAACAACTTTACATACAAAGTGAACAAGGAATACAACCTTTGTAAACTGGTTCTTCACTTCAAAAGCTCCGTGTGGTAGTCACTTCGCTCCAAGTAGTGATCTCCTGGACTCTAGTAAGGCTGCTCAAGGTGAAATGAACAAGCTTACTTGAAGTTTTCGAGGCCGAAGATGATCTACGTCGAGGAGACACTAACTCAATCTACCTCTTCACTAATTTGGAATTAATGAAGCAAACAACCTAAACTAAATGGCTAATCTAGTGTAGCTTGATGAAGTATGAATTTTGCTCACTTTAGATTTATTTTTCTCACTAATTTTCTTCACCTCTTGAAAATCTAGATAGCTCTCTCTTGATAAAGAAGAAGATGAAGTCAATAATGGAAAAGAGTGTGTATGGCAACCATGTGTGAGTTCATATCATATATGAACCATGTAGAGATTTAACCATGGCTAATCATAATGGTTGGGTTAATAAATATCTTAAATAAAACAAAATTAGTGGACTAAGTCAATGGTTCCACAAGATTCCACTAAGCTCCAAACCATGACTAATTTCCACCTAATTTTAATTAACTTTAAATAAATAAAACCCTTCATTAACATAAGCATGGTGCGAGTCTCATACACTCATGTTGCATGTATCAACAAGCATGACACAATAATATATATCATATATATATATTAAATGTGCACAAGTGAGAAAAGGAAATGCTTAAGTGAGCTAATATTAGTTAATGTAAATTAATATATCAAATATACAATTATACATTAAATAATTAAATCAATACTTGATTTAATAATCCGGCTATATCTCATATAACCGACTAATATCAATTGTATCAACTTATCGAATCAACACTTGATTCGACAACCAGGCTATATCACATATAACCGACCGATATCTCATATCGCGAGAATAGAATACTGTATTACATACACGCATTAATCTTGGTCCCGCACATATCACATATGTGCTCCTACTTCGTTTCGCTTGAGCCAGGAAACCTCTGTGTAGGACTCTACAGACTCGTCAATACGCCGGAAGTAGGTGATGATCATATCAGTCACCCACAAGCCGTCAGCGGTACTAGCTGGACGTAACGGCTACCCGGGTATTGAACGATCAGAAGATCAACAAGCAAGCCTGCTCATACTCCTGCGAATCCAATTAATAACACTACCGTACAGTCCGGTCTCTTCGTCTGATATGTCGCATATCTAGTCTAGGGGTGGTAAACGTCAGACCCCAGTAACTTGATAAGTCGTGCCGATGTAAGGCTCATAATGGGTCGACAAACTACTGATAACACTTACCAGTAAATCTCCATATCAGCCATGGCCAGGGACTTCCTGTTATAGCCAATCGAGCACAGCGCAACATCAACCCCAATACCGGGAGAGACAAAACCCCTCCTATCGCTCATTGCTTCCATGTGACTCGGGACTGTACCCAAAAGCCACCGTTTTGCACGTTCTCTTGAACGTGGTAAGGTGGAAATCAAAGCACAGTAGGAATCACACAAGACTCTATGACGATCTCGGGTGTGCAGACTAACCTGTACCAGTATCACCAGAGAACTGCTATCTGACGCTAGGTATAATACAATTTAGGAGTTCTCGACGAGTCCTGTTCAATGTATCCAATCTCCACTGAGCACCCGTATACCATCTTTGATGTCAAACACCAATGGATGTGGGATCATTCATCGCCCATCATATGGGTGAAGAAGTGTATACGCTAGTTTACTCTGGAATATCGATGCCCTGTCTCGATACACTCTCGACTAGGAACTATTAAAGGATGAACTTATGGACTATCCTAGCCCCATTAGTATGATCTCCATCATAGTCCTGGTAGTCAAGTACACATCCTAAGGGCTTTATGAACATGTGAGAGCAAGACAGTATCACAATACAAGTCTACATGTTATGATAAAGAGCAACCAGATAACATACTATCATGTCGAGCAAGAAAGTCCTCTCTCTATATATGTCCAAGTATCCACTATAATATACAATCATGTACAATAATGGCCTCTAGGGCATACATACACTAACAATCTCCCACTTGCACTAAGGGCAGTTGTTGTATTATCTCATACCCAACATCCCGAAGAGTCTCTTAAATTGTATCTGGGGTATGGCCTTTGTGAGTGGATCCGCCGTGTTATTCTTCGTGTCAACTCTCCTGACCTCGATCTCCCGGCGATCAACTATCTTCTGGATCAGGTGATACTGTCTCAGAATATGCCTGGATCGCTGATGGGACCTGGGTTCCTTGGCCAAAGCCACAGCTCCATTGTTATCACAATACAAATGTATTGGATGCTCGATGGATAGAACCACACCAAGTTCGTTTATGAACTTCTTCATCCAGACAGCCTCTTTGGCAGCATCGTTGGCAGCGATGTATTCAGCCTCCATCGTCGAGTCTGTTACGGTTTCTTGCTTGGAACTCTTCCAACAAACCGCCCCTCCATTGAAGGTGAAGACAAATCCCGAGACCGCCTTATCACTCTGGAAGCTCGAGTCGGTAAAGGACTCCACTTGGAGTTCACCGTTACCATATACCAAGAACATTTCTTTAGTCCTTCTCAAGTACTTAAGAATGTTCTTCACAGCTGTCCAGTGATTCTCCCCAGGATTTGATTGATACCTACTTACTACACTTAGTGAGTATGCTATATCAGGTCTGGTACATAACATCGCGTATATGATAGAGTCTACTGCCGAAGCATAGGGTATCCCTTGCATGCGAGCTCTCTCCAAATCAGTCTTGGGAGACATCTCTTTGGAGAGAGTGATTTCTGAGATCGTGGGTAAATTCCCACGCTTGGAATCCTCCATACTAAACCTCTATAGTATGGTATCAATATATCTGGATTGGGACATTTCCAGTATCTGTTTAGATCTATCTCTATAGATCTTAATCCCCAGGATGTAGGAGGCATCACCTAGATTCTTCATGGAGAATCTTTATGATAAGAAGAGCTTGACCGAGTGCAGCATAGGAACATCATTTCCTATCAAGAGTATATCATCCACGTACAATACGAGGAAGACGGCCTTACTCTCTGCCACCTTCTTGTATATATAAGGTTCATCTACGTTTTTGATGAAGTCAAACTCTTTGACTACCATATCAAAATAGATGTTCCAACTCCGCGATGCCTGCTTCAACCCGTAGATTGATTTAAGCAGGTTGCACACCTTTCCGCTGCTCCTACTGTCCACGAGCCCTCTGGCTGAGTCATGTACACGCTCTCTTGTAAATCACCATTTAGAAAGGTGGTCTTAACATCCATCTGCCAAATTTCGTAGTCATGGTATGCAGCGATGGCAAGTAGGATCCAGATGGACTTAAGCATAGCCACTGGAGAAAAGATTTCATTATAATCCACACCTGGTTGTTGACGAAAATCTTTTGCAACAAGTCTAAGTTTGAAAGTCTCAACTTTTCCATCTACACCAAGTTTCTTCTTAAAGATCCATTTGCTCCCAATGGGTTTTACCCCTTCGGGAGCAACATCCAAAGTCCATACTTTGTTAGTGTACATGGATTCTATCTCAGATCGCATTGTATCCAGCCATCTTACAGAGTCCCCACTCATGATGGCCTGCTCGAAACTAGTTGGGTCATCATCTTTCATGATGCAATTCTCGCTCCCACCATCAATGAGAAAACCGTAGTATCTCTCAGGTGGATAAGGAACCCTACTAGATCGGCGGAGAGGCTGAGGTTCGTCAGGGACTATTGAATCCTCCGGTTCTACCAAATCTTCTGTTATAGTTTGTGCGGTTGGAATTTCTTCCAGCTCTACCTCTTTTCCACTAATTTCTTTTACAAGAAATTCCTTTTCTAAAAAGGTGGAATATTGAGAAACAAACACCGTTTGTTCATCACCGTGGTAGAAGATATATCCATAGGAATCCTTTGGATATTCCACAAACTTACACAAAACAGATCTTGGCTCGAATTTGTCCGGATTTTGCTTTTTAACATAGGCCAGACAACCTCATATCTTAACCCATTTAAGAGATGGTCTCTTCCCATTTCATATCTCATATGGAGTGGTAGGCACTGATTTGGTTGGAACTCTATTCAAAAGGTATGCAGCCGTTTCAAGCGCATAACCCCAAAAGGAAATAGGCAATGTTCCCCTCCGAAAGACGCGGCGGAGACGCGGCGGACGTCTTGCTTGAAATTCGGGGCAGATGCTAATTGGTGCTATCCGTCCACCTCTTCGAAGATGCCAAATTGATTTATGGCACCATGTATCCAAGGTTTAAACGGATGCGGCCGATATAGCAGACTTCGTCAGATTCCCCCTCATCTGAGGGTTTTTTTTATTATGGGGACGCTCTTCCCTGCAGGCGCAAGCCCCTACAGTTAATTACACTACCGCATCGCGATAACAACGTTCTCCTTCTCCAGATGGTCACTTCGTGTCGTGGGTGTTTGTTTTGTTTGTGGTTGCCCGTGGATTGTATACAGAGACTAATTTATGTTGTCGCCCGTAGGGCGTGGATTAGTCCAAATTCGTATCTTTCATAGATTTGGGTTTGGGGGTTTGGGTTTAAGGATACGTTAGCCTCATTTGAGACTAAGATCAACTTAAACATTTGTTAAGGATACGTTAGTCTAATTTTAGACTAAGATCAACTTAACGGGACCATTTAGATCCGACAAGAAAGCAATTGGGCTCTATTGTTTAGTTTAGTGACATTGCGGTCGATAATTAGTTTAAGGACATTACGGTCCATTGTTAGTTTAAGGACATCTCGGTCTACTGTTAGTTTAAAGACATCGCGGTCGAGGTTAAGGACATCATAGTCCGTGGATTTAAAGACCCCACAGTCCGTTGTTATTTTTAAGACATCACGGTCGAGGTTAAGGACATCATAGTCCATGGGTTTAAAGACCCCACATTCCGTTGTTAGTTTTAAGACATCACGGTCGAGGTTAAGGACATCATAGTCCGTGAGTTTAAGGACCCCACAGTCCGTTGTTAGTTTTAAGACATCACGGTCGAGGTTAAGGACATCATAGTCCGTGAGTTTAAGGACCCCACAGTCCGTTGTTAGTTTTAAGACATTACGGTCGAGGTTAAGGACATCATAGTCTATGGGTTTAAGGACCCCACAGTCCGTTGTTAGTTTTAAGACATCACGGTCGAGGTTAAGGACATCATAGTCCATGGGTTTAAGGACCCCACAGTCCGTTGTTAGTTTTAAGACATCACGGTCGAAGTTAAGGACATCATAGTCTATGGGTTTAAGGACCCCACAGTCCGTAGTAATGTGTGGTTGTCGGGACCCGTCACCTCTCTGACGACGTTGAAGGATTACAACGACAGATATCAGAGGAGTAAAGAGATGTACCCTCGAACCGATGTGAATTGGTTGAAAGAGCAGATGGGCTCAGTTCAATATAAATTGAGGACTTATGGCCAGAATTGGGCTAAGTCCAATTAAAAATGTTTAACATTTTATTTTTGTTCTGGCTATTAAGCCTTTATTTGGGCTTGGCCCTTTTAATAATACTAAGCATTGAGTTCTGACATCTTTTGTCTTCATCAGAACAAATTGTGCTCTGACAGTGCGCCACGTGGCGCGCCAGGCGCTTTGCGCCAGTCAAATAGCGCATTGCGCTTCTGTCAGGTAGCGCACACGAAGAGGACACGTGTCACGCTTAGCGCTAAGTGCTAGTTTGTTAGCGCATTGCGCTTTTAATTTATGAGCGCGTTGCGCTAGTCTGTTGGCGCACCAGTGAGTGACACGTGGCGCGCTTGGCGCTGAGCGCCAGCCCATGAGCGCAGTGCTCTGTTTTAGAAGCGCAAAGCGCAGATTGTGTCTATGGTTGACACATGGCATGTTTTGGCGCTGAGCGCCGGTCCAATGAGCGCAAAGGCGCAATTCATGAGTGCAAGGCACTTTTCAATAGCGCAAAGCGTATCTGATCAATTTTAAGATCAAAGAACAACTTTTATGTTCTTCTTAAAGGAGGCGTTGCCTCAAGATTCAAGAACAAAAGTTCTTGTTTTTTATAAAAGGCTCTGCCTTTATAGATCAAAAGATCTGTGAATGAAGTAAAAATACTTCTTTTATCATTTTATGATTAGATCTTTTGATCTTTTTATAAGAGACATTGGTCTGTTGTAGATCTATGATCTTTTAAGAAGACAGTTCTTCTTTTTATGAGATGATTTTTGTTCATGAAACATTTTTTACCATGAAGAAATGATCTTCTTTTGCCAAAGGCTTGCCTTTCTTTTTCTTTGAGTTTTCTCAAAATTTGCAGAGGGTTTTCTCTCTCTCTATGTATGTGTGTTTTAGACTTGAAGTTTAGGGTCCTTTATATAGGGCCAAAAGATTTGTTAAATCAGTTTTAAGAGATCTTTCTCTGATTGATTTGGGAATATTCCCCACCGTTGGATCTTTGATCCTAAGGTTTCTGTTTTACAGAAGATAATCTTCTTATTTTAATAAGATTGGAAAATCTTTCCATAACAGAATTTTAGTTCTGATTAATTAATAATTTGTTATTAGTAGATCTTTTGATCTGACGGTGGGGGAATTTTAATTCCAACGCTGGCGCATCTTGCGCCGTGCTCGACACGTGGCGCGCAGCGTAGAGCGCAGCGCAACTGTGCTAGCGCGCCCGCGCTCGACACGTGGCGCGCAGCGCAACTGCGCTTGCGCGATTCGAAGCGTTGCTTCAACTTTTAAATTTTGAATTTTAAAGCAGAGGTTTGCTCTGATTGGGGGTGCGCTGCTTAGGGCGCAGCGCACCTGGCGCTAGCGCGTCTGCGCTTGACACGTGGCACGCAGCGCGCAACGCACGGGATCTGAAGCGTTGCTTCAATTTTTGAATTTTGAAATTCAAAACAGAGCTTTGCTCTGATTGGGGGAAACAAATGCCTCCCACCGTTGCGCTCACGTGGCGCACACGTGAGTGCAGCGGTGGCAACATCTAAGCCCTTGGATCAACTCAGAAGTTGAAAAGGCGGTTCAGTGCCTATAAATAGGACCATTGATCCTCAGATGATTATCATCTTCTTCTCAAGAATTTTTATTCAGAGCCTTGCTCTTCTGTTCAAGAACTTTCAAGAGTTAGAACTCTACCAAACTTAGGTAAAATTAAATTAATTTTAATAAATTAGGGTTTTTACCCATTAACAGAGCCTTGCTCTCCATAAATCCTTGATCTAGAGAAACCCCCTTCAGGGTTTCATAATCAGAGCCTTGCTCTCAAGAATCCATAGATCTAAACAGATCTTTTCTTGGGGTTTCTTATCTCATGCATCAGAGCTCTGCTCTTTTGATAATATGTAGATCTTTTGATCTTCTGATGAAGAACTCTTAAGAGTTTTTTTTATGGATTTTGAAGATCCCAGAATTTTTAATTCTCAAGAGTTAATTTTAATTTTAATTAATCTTTGATGGATTTTCCATCATTATTACAGAGCTAGGCTCTTTAAGGAATTTTATTCCTTCATGACCAGAGTTTGACAAGTGTCACTCTGTTACAGGGCTTTGCTCTCAAAGGGAGATTTTCTCCTTTTCCCGAGAGATTTCTCATTCAATGAGAATATTCCTTGAGGATTTCCTTATTAATTGACAGTCTCATCCAATGATGAGGCTGTCTTATTAATTGACGTATTGTCATCTGGATTTTGTGGGTCCCCCTTTGGTCCCCTTTCCACTGCATTGCAGTGTGGTACAAATTTTAAAGTGACGAGCGTCGGGATTTTAAAATTATAATACTGATAACTGAATTCCGTTCTTTTTGCAGGCAACATGTCTTTCAATACTTCGTTCCCGTTCGTTCGTTCAGAGGGGGGATTTCCTGGAGCACCCGTAGACCGGGAGGTCTTAGCTTTGATCAGAGACCATGATCCGGAACATAAGAATCTTCACCTTTAGGGGTCATGGTACAATCAGATTATCAGGGGTCGACAAACCTTTTCATGCGCGGTACCCTCGGAGCCCATTACGGCGATCCATTATGCCAACTCACCCCCGGTGAACTACGCCGTGGAGATGGTCAATTGGACTTCAGAAGGCCTTCTTCAGCCTGCTATAGCTTCGATTCCCGTTCAGCCTCCCATGGTTTTAGATACCTTAGGACGCCGTATTTGTCAAGGCGAGGCGCCGCCGTGGGGGAAACCATATAACATAGCTCTGATTCCTCGTCATCCGACCAGTTATCTGCAATGGGCCCGCTACATTCTGTCAGCGAAGAAGTCGCAGTTGATGAGGCTTGGGTTGTATACCGCCGTTTATGCTTCTCTCTTCCAATATCCTACGCTTCCAACCTGGTGGGTTAAGGCGTTTCTGGAACAGTGGAATATTCCTACTCACACCCTCTTCTCGCTGGACCGAGAAGTATCAATCTCTTTAGAGGAATTTGCAGAGGTTTCTGGCCTACCGGTCATAGGGGAGCATTATGAGGAGTTGCTTCCCACGGACGAATATGTTTTCGGTGCCAAGCCGGTGATAATGGGCCTTACCCCGGTGAATGCTGTTCAAATGTCACGCCCCGCTTCCCAAAATACGGAATACAAGGGGTTGACAAGGCCAGCCATGCTCCTACGGTCAAGGAAATGTCCTGCCGTAGTCGCACTTCGGCTTCTAGTTTTTCATGGTAAACAGTAAATAATGCGCAGGTAATGAGAAATGCAGTAACTGGAACAAAACAGTAAAATAAACTGACCTGATGGGAAACAAAAGATATAACTCTGGATAGCCAAATAAGATGTCCGCGAAGTGCGTCTAGTCCTGGTCCAGGCTAAATCTTCTCCTCACACTGAGCATGCATACTTAGGTCGTCAGAGCGACACAATAGCAATATAATATATAAAATCATGTGACAATTCTAGCAGTGATAATAGATATATATAACAGTAGATCAATGGCAGTATGGGTATAAACATGCAATAATCAATGCAGCGGAACAGTAAAAGCAGTGGAATGATATGCCACGTATGTCAACACAGTATGTAAGGTATATCAATGCCAGTATCCCTATCAGTCTCTAAGTCTCACTGTACAGGTCACTAAGCCTATCGTCAGTCCAAGTGTGAGCGTCAACCACTCGCGAGTGTCCTCCACCCAAGGATAGAACCCAAGGGCAAGGGACCACGGGCCCAACATGTATATCACAGTAATAATCACGTACCCTGTAAATCTCCATATATCTCCCTAAATATATAAGCCGACATGGGACTCCTGAGATTCTGTTGAACTTACACTTAAACTACCCCACACCCCGTGGTCTACATCAAACGCTAACTATAACCCTAAATACCAATCGGTCTGTGACAAGTCTGCGCGAGAACTGGAGGCAGGACCTCCATCAAGCACGTCCCGACTAATACCTAAGATAAATGACAGTGTCTGGTGCCTTATCTGTGACACCCGTGCAAGAGCTTTCATAAGTGTCCCATACCACTTATAGTCACACGTACACGCGTCTCACAGACGTCGACAATGCAATAGAATAATAAGGGTCACTGATTGTGTACAAGTACGTATCACTTTCACTTATTCACTGATACACGAACACTGGCGTACTTGCCACAATCATCACTAATACCTAACACTGGGTAATGCACGTTATCACTAGGTTATCAATGCAGTGACATGTGTATGATATGATGCGTGAACAATATATAAAGCATGTTTAGGATGTCCTGAATCAATAATCTACCACTTGCATAATTTATCATAAATCATACGGTTACAATTTAGTGAGATGATGAACAGGTAATAATTAGTATGTTCAGTTATCTATCCATCGAATTTAGTTTCACGCCAATCGGGTTCCAGGATCACTAATTATAGCCGTTTCATTTTAAGCGTTCACGGCTGGAAATCCGGTTTCAGAATCAGAAATCCGTTCCGCAATGCATTTTAATCCCAGTTGGGATCAGATTTTAGCGACGCTACAGTTGAATGAAATCTAGGATTTTCAGTAAGGTTTTCAACGCAACATACGGATTTTCAATCGCATCTTCACGTCAGGAGATATACACTGTTTATTACTGGTATGTCTATTCTGATTCTGTTGGGACTGTTATGCGTCCCGATCTTTTAAATTACAAGTTAAATATCAAACGATAATGAAACAGGATGAGACCACTTGTGTTGTCTATATAACAGATTCACCTATAAATAACAGTGGAGTTCCTCAATCTACGAGTTAAGGAAACCAAGTGGTACCCATTACGGAACAGCAACCAACAACTGGAGTCGCTCTGGACTGCAGTCCAGAGTCGCACTCCGATCCAAATATTGACACCGTTTAAGTACATAAACTATTATAAACTTGCACATTGTTAAAGTTCGTCGAGTCGGATTCGATTTGGGCCCTCGAACGCATCATACCAGTATGTATATAATTTTTGGTGATTTTTACGGTTTTCAGGTACAAGAAATTTCCAGTTTTACAGGCAAACTTGGGGGTAGTCGTTTCAATCGTTAACGGTCATATTTTCCAATAAAATTCACACACTAGATTCACATTAATACGGGCCAAACTATACCAATGAGTTCCGTCAAATTAGGTGAGTATTTTTATTGAGAACACACGTCGAACAGGTATGGTACATAATTGATCTAAAATTGTAATTTTGCGATCTATGTAATTTAAATTTGTAACTTGAATATATAGCATGTAGCAAGTTAAAAGTACTTGCCTGGAGGCATCTTGGCGATGCACGGCAGTGGTAACGGCGTGAACGTGCGATGAATGACGCATGTAGGGTTCGCGGCCTCGGCTCGTGCTCGGGCTCTTGGATTCGACAGCTCGATGGGTGCGACGGCGATTACTACGGTGACGGTGATGATCACAGAGTAGGCAAAGACAACAGCACCGCCGATAGAATCGTCAACGGTGGCTGTTGCGGTGATGGCAACTAAGTGTTCGACAGGGCTTGAGCTCGGCTTCGAGGAGTTCGAGAGGGATGAGGCTGCTGGCGAGGCAGAGGCTGTGACAAGAGAAACGACGCTGTGGTGGGGATGACGACGACGATTGCGGCGTCGAGAGCAAGGAGATGGTGCGGCAGCAATGGTTCTGGGTCGCGGGGAGCTCAGGGAGTTTGGGCTGGTGGTTGCAGCGGTGAGGGGAAAAGATCGGCGACGGCGAGGAGGTGGCTCCGGCGGCAAAGGGTTGGCCTCGACGTTGGTATGAAGGTGTCAAGCAAGGAGTGGATGCAGTGGGTGGATCGGGAAGGAGGTGACCGGAGTAGGCGAGCTCGGTAGGTGATGGGGGCCGGCAAAGTTTGTCGGAGGTGGCTGTGGAGGTTGCAGCTGATGAAGTCGGGGAGATGGGGACTCGGGTGATCGGGGAAGAAGAGGGTCGGGGTTCCGGTGATGCGGGACGTCGAGGTGCAGTGAGGTGTTGGGTGCGACGGAGCTGGGGACGAGGGTGAAGGCGGCGAGGTGGGGGCGAGCGACATGAGTCGGGTGCGTTGGAGGCGAGCGACGTGAGGGGCGGCGGCGCGACGCGCTGGTCGTGGGCGCGTTCGATGGAGAAGCGGGAAATTGTGGAAGAGAAAGAGACGTGTGTGTGTGAGGGAGAGAGAAGAGAGAGAACGAGAGGAGAGAGAGTAACGTGCGTATTAAAATAATTTAAGATGAGAGAGAGAGATTAACGTGGGAATTAAAAGGAGATTAAGCAGAATGAGTAAGAGAATTAATGTGGGGTTTTAGTATGAGGGAAAAATAAAAGGGGAATATTAAGAGGGAAATTAAAGGGAAATTATTTTAGAAATAAATGTGACTTAAGAGGGAATAATATAAGGAGATTTGAAATAAAGAAAGGAAAAGGAGAAGTTTGGGCCGGGCTCTTGACGGTTTGCTGGGCTGGGCTAAGGGGAAAGAGTTAATTAATTTATTAGAAAAAAAAGAATGGGCCGAGGATTATGCTAAAAGAATTGTAAGGAATTGAGAAAGGGGGCCGGCTTAAAGGAAGATTTTGGAGAGTATGGGATAGAGTAGGGTTTGGGTTCAGGGGCCGACTTTAGACGGAAAATATACATAAGATTTGTTTTTGGGTTTAATTGGATTTTGAAAATAAGTAAATAATTATAAATAAATTTTATATGTTAAAGAGATGTATTATATAGGTGTTTATAAAAGAACCGGGTATTATATCATACCACCCTTACAAAAATTTCGTCCTCGAAATTTAAAACAACCGATAAGTTATACAAACATAAGCGAAAGCTATTATATTGCAAACTAACACATAACGATTTACTAGAAATCCGTAAACGAAGAAATTTGAAGGTATAAATATGTAAGGACAACATACAAAAAGGTAGGTCTAAGTAAGTATAAGGCAGGAATAACTATAGGGGCAACTACATGTATACGAGAATAGCAATAAGAACAATAACGAACAATGATATTCAAGGCGTACTCGCTAAAATCGAAACCCAATTATATGCACATATCAGTATATCAAAAGTAGCACCGCAGAAATAAAAGTATAAGATACAACCATTTATAATAGTAATCATAGGCACAATACCCGAAATGAAGTAACAATAATAAAATAGTGAAAGATTTGTCGGTAGATTAAAACATTTTTAGGACGATGTATCGATCAAATAACGTAGAAAACTCATATAGTGAAAATAAGGAACATGGAACAAAAATATGCGCGGTGTAAGGTTGCGCTACTGAAAAATGAGAATAATAATAGTGTACTTAAAATACATAAAACAGAGTAATCAATAACTCGCACAAAAATAATGAAAACTAAACTTTCGAATAACACTGTCCCTAAATATAGTTAGGGTAATAGGGGAAACACATTAAAAAAAAATGTATAGTGCTAGCTAGGATAGGGATTACAAGGAAGTGTGGCTTATTCAAAGGTTGGAGTATGGCGATTTTAGGCTAGCGGTCAAAAAGATTGGGGTAAAGGTGAGCAGCAAGGACTACAAGGGGAAAAAATATAGAGAGAACAGCGGTCGGTACATCATATGAATCAAAATTTTGAATGGTTAGCGAACTCGGAAATTTCATAAGACATGTCCTCCTCCCAGAAGGATCTCAAACGGGGCACAGACAAAGGATGAAGGTGGACCTCTAAAGATCGGGTGTGGTACTGATTAATCCGAGTGAGGGTTAAGGAAATGTAAGGAGTAGGGGTGGACAGATCTCAGTAGAGAAAATAATTGTATAGAAGAAATAATCAAGTAGCAAGTGAACTAAGAGGATCAAAAGATTAGCGAACTCAGCAATTTATTTTATTACAAAAGATTTTAAATAAAGCATTCTCAAAACGAAATGTGGCCCTAATCCATACACAGAGTTATTTGGCCAGATAAAACAACATCTAAAAGAATTCCCGTCAGTCGCGGTTGTGGAGATTCAGCTGGTTGCGGTAGGCTCGCGCGCTCAGGTAGGGGCGTCCATTCCCATATCGCCTCGCAGGGATTGCCATTGGAAGTTCTTCCACAGTAGGGTCTTGATCTTCCGGTCCTTCTTCCTCGGGTGAAGCTTCTTCATCGAGGTCCGATTCCATGTGATCCTCTCCTTCTGGGTTCTCTTCCATGGGGTTTTCCTCCACTGGATTTTCTTTTATCGGTTCTTCTTCGGGGTCTTCCTCTATCGGATTCTCTTCAGGGTCTCCTTTCTCTTCGTCAGAATCGCCTATCATGTCAAACTCTAGGGCGGCTGCTCCTTCGACCTCTGAATCGCTGTTTTCGAAAATGACCTTGGGACCGTCGATTTCATCGTCATAGCCCATCAGCGTGCGGTCTAAGGAAACGCATGACTGTGCATCCTCATTTAGATGCGGCGCTGCTCTAGGGTGGGCCATGGCCTGAAAGGAAAGAGTCGTGATTAGACAGTGGAATACATCAAGAAAGTAGTTAAGGGTACGAAGTATAGGAAACTATGCGGTGGGCAGAAACTGAGAATAATCAGGATTAAAATGATGTGGTAAAGCATAGTATGAATAAGGGGAAGGGCAAGAGAAAGATACATATATTATGATTCGAGTTTTATTGCATTCAACTAAAAGTTCGACGGATACACGATTTCAAACGAAAAGAAATGCTTATAAGAGGATGACAACATTATTACTGAAATTAGAAAACATGAAAATTCTTCTTTGATTGCTAGACCGCTGCATCATCGTCACGCGAGTTGAATCCTGTGTTGGGTCCGCTTTATTCTCAAAGCTCGAACTACGCAATAATCATCACTCGGCAGAAGTGTGGAGTATGGACGAATTTCCTCCTTGTAGCTCTTTTCTTTTTGGGCAACCGTTGATAAGATGTTCGTTGGATCCGCAAATCAAGCATTTTCCTTGGGCGCAGCGACAATCCCTCTGAAGATGTCCTGGCCTCCTGTAGTACCCACAACATTGGGTCTTCTTCTGCTTCTGTCTCGGGGAAACAAATGGGCGTTTCATCTTCTTCTCTTTTCCTCGCTTGACAGGGATCCCTTTACAATTTGAGACTCCCGCTGGTGCCTGATTCACCTGCCTTCTCAGTTCTTCAGCTAACAAGTCGTTTGTTCGCTCCTGGGCTTCCTTCAAACCTTGCAATACACTCAGGATCTCAACAGTCTGATTCTTGGGAGTGGAGATAGAGGAAAAGTCATTGGAAGACATGATTTCTGAAACCATAATTTTGAGGATGATATAAGGCACAAGCTATAAGAATCAAAATATAATATGGACTGGACAAAGATTCAAGAATATCAGATGTGATGAAATTCATTACAGGTGGAAAAATCAACTGTATGACTCTAAGTCACTTAAACAGAGTATGGTAGTGTAATCGTGATGTAGTTCACAATTACAACCTGAAACTTTGCCAAGTCACAAGAAACCCTAGCGAATGGATAGCAGAATACTCGATGTGAATGTGGATCAAGAATAACAAGTTTACAACCTAGACCAAGGGATGTCTTAGATTGTCAAGTTCTACACGGAAAACTGTAATCCCAATAGAAGTAAAACCTGGGCTCTGATACCAACTAAACCATGTCATGCCCCGCTTCCCAAAATACGGAATACAAGGGGTTGACAAGGCCAGCCATGCTCCTACGGTCAAGGAAATGTCCTGCCGTAGTCACACTTCGGCTTCTAGTTTTTCATGGTAAACAGTAAATAATGCGCAGGTAATGAGAAATGCAGTAACTGGAACAAAACAGTAAAATAAACTGACCTGATGGGAAACAAAAGATATAACTCTGGATAGCCAAATAAGATGTCCGTGAAGTGCGTCTAGTCCTGGTCTAGGCTAAATCTTCTCCTCACACTGAGCATGCATACTCAGGTCGTCAGAGCGACACAATAGCAATATAATATATAAAATCATGTGACAATTCTAGCAGTGATAATAGATATATATAACAGTAGATCAATGGCAGTATGGGTATAAACATGCAATAATCAATGCAGCGGAACAGTAAAAGCAGTGGAATGATATGCCACGTATGTCAACACAGTATGTAAGGTATATCAATGCCAGTATCCCTATCAGTCTTTAAGTCTCACTGTACAGGTCACTAAGCCTATCATCAGTCCAAGTGTGAGAATCAACTACTCGCGAGTGTCCTCCACCCAAGGGTAGAACCCAAGGACAAGGGACCACGGGCCCAACATGTATATCACAGTAATAATCACGTACCCTGTAAATCTCCATATATCTCCCTAAATATATAAGCCAGCATGGGACTCCCGAGATTCTGTTGAACTCACACTTAAACTACCCCACACCCCGTGGTCTACATCAAACGCTAACCATAACCCTAAATACCAATCGGTCTGTGACAAGTCTGCGCGAGAACTGGAGGCAGGACCTCCATCAAGCACGTCCCGACTAATACCTAAGATAAATGGCAGTGTTTGGTGCCTTATCTGTGACACCCGTGCAAGAGCTTCCATAAGTGTCCCATACCACTTATAGTCACACGTACACGCGTCTCACAGACGTCGATAATGCAATAGAATAATAAGGGTCACTGATTGTGTACAAGTACGTATCACTTTCACTTATTTACTGATACACGAACACTGACGTACTTGCCACAATCATCACTAATACCTAACACTGGGTAATGGACGTTATCACTAGGTTATCAATGCAGTGACATGTGTATGATATGATGCGTGAACAGTATATAAAGCATGTTTAGGATGTCCTGAATCAATAATCTACCACTTGCATAATTTATCATAAATCATACGGTTACAATTTAGTGAGACGATGAACAGGTAATAATTAGTATGTTCAGTTATCTATCCATTGAATTTAGTTTCACGCCAATCGGGTTCCAGGATCACTAATTATAGCCGTTTCATTTTAAGCGTTCACGGCTGGAAATCCGGTTTCAGAATCAGAAATCCGTTCCGAAACACATTTTAATCCTAGTTCGGATTAGATTTTAGCGACGCTACAGTTGAATGAAATCTAGGATTTTCAGTAAGGTTTTTAACGCAACATACGGATCTTCAATCGCATCTGCACGTCAGGAGATATACACTGTTTATTACTGGTATGTCTATTCTGATTCTGTTGGGACTGTTATGCGTCCCGATCTTTTAAATTACAAGTTAAATATCAAACGATAACGAAACAGGATGAGACCACTTGTGTTTTCTAGCTAACAGATTCACCTATAAATAACAGCAGAGTTCCACAATCTATGAGTTAAGGAAACCAAGTGGTACCCATTACGGAACAGCAACCAACAACTGGAGTCGCTCTGGACTGCAGTCCAGAGTCGCACTCCGATCCAAATATTGACACCGTTTAAGTACAGAAACTATTATAAAATTGTACAGGGTTAAATTTCGTCGAGTCGGTTTCGATTTGGGCCCTCGAACGCATCATTCCAGTATGTATATAATTTTTGGTGATTTTTACGGTTTTCAGGTACAGGAAATTTCCAGTTTTACAGGCAAACTTGGGGTAGTCGTTTCAATCATTAACGGTCATATTTTCCAATAAAATTCACACAATAGATTCACATTAATACGGGCCAAACTATACCAATGAGTTCCGTCAAATTAGGTGAGTATTTTCATTGAGAACACACGTCGAACAGGTATGGTACATAATTGATCTAAAATTGTAATTTTGCGATCTATGTAATTTAAATTTGTAACTTGAATATATAGCATGTAGCAAGTAAAAGTACTTTCCTGGAGGCGTCTTGGCGATGCACGGCAGTGGTAACGGCGTGAACGCGCGATGAATGACGCGTGTAGGGTTCGCGGCCTCGGCTCGTGCTCGGGCTCTTGGATTCGACAGCTCGATGGGTGCGACGGCGATTACTACGGTGACGGTGATGATCACAGAGTAGGCAAAGACAACAGCACCGCCGATAGAATCATCAACGGTGGCTGTTGCGGTGATGGCAACTAAGTGTTCGACGGGGCTTGAGCTCGGCTTCGAGGAGTTCGAGAGGGATGAGGCTGCTGGCGAGGCAGAGGCTGTGACAAGAGAGACGACGCTGTGGTGGGGACGACGACGACGATTGCGGCGTCGAGAGCAAGGAGATGGTGCGGCAGCAATGGTTCTGGGTCGCGGGGAGCTCAGGGAGTTTGGGCTGGTGGTTGCAGCGGTGAGGGGAAAAGATCGGCGACGGCGAGGAGGTGGCTCCGGCGGCAAAGGGTTGGCCTCGACGTTGGTATGAAGGTGTCAAGCAAGGAGTGGATGCAGTGGGTGGATCGGGAAGGAGGTGACCGGAGTAGGCGAGCTCGGTAGGTGATGGGGGCCGGCAAAGTTCGTCGGAGGTGGCTGTGGAGGTTGCAGCTGATGAAGTCGGGGAGATGGGGACTCGGGTGATCGGGGAAGAAGAGGGTCGGGGTTCCGGTGATGCGGGACGTCGAGGTGCAGTGAGGTGTTGGGTGCGACGGAGCTGGGGACGAGGGTGAAGGCGGCGAGGTGGGGGCGAGCGACGTGAGTCGGGTGCGTTGGAGGCGAGCGACGTGAGGGGCGGCGGCGCGACGCGCTGGTCGTGGGCGCGTTCGATGGAGAAGCAGGAAAATGTGGAAGAGAAAGAGACGTGTGTGTGTGAGGGAGAGAGAAGAGAGAGAGAAGAGAGAGAACGAGAGGAGAGAGAGAGTAACGTGCGTATTAAAATAATTTAAGATGAGAGAGAGAGATTAACGTGGGAATTAAAAGGAGATTAAGCAGAATGAGTAAGAGAATTAATGTGGGGTTTTAGTATGAGGGAAAAATAAAAGGGGAATATTAAGAGGGAAATTAAAGGGAAATTATTTTAGAAATAAATGTGACTTAAGAGGGAATAATATAAGGAGATTTGAAATGAAGAAAGGAAAATGAGAAGTTTGGGCCGGGCTCTTGACGGTTTGCTGGGTTGGGCTAAGGGGAAAGAGTTAATTAATTTATTAGAAAAAAAAGAATGGGCCGAGGATTATGCTAAAAGAATTGTAAGGAATTGAGAAAGGGGGCCGGCTTAAAGGAAGATTTTGGAGAGTATGGGATAGAGTAGGGTTTGGGTTCAGGGGCCGACTTTAGACGGAAAATATACATAAGATTTGTTTTTGGGTTTAATTGGATTTTGAAAATAAATAAATAATTATAAATAAATTTTATATGTTAAAGAGATATATTATATAGGTGTTTATAAAAGAACCGGGTATTACAGTTCAACACGGGTTTCCTAGTTTGATCAAAGTGTTGGGTATCTATGAGGGCATTTTTCTCGAATCTGGGAGCCGCGGGGTTAGTTTCGAGGATTTCATCGCTCGCTTCCTTCACTCACAAGTCTTCTCGAAGGAGGCCGTTAAATTCGCCACGCTCGATGACCCTTTCGGCTTAGGTTTGGAGAACCTGCCAGCGACCGAGGTAAATCAGAAGGGTTTCTTCCTTCCCAACTCTCCAGTTGTTCTTTTTGCGGAGATTGCAGTCCCTGGGATGGATGAGGAAGCATTATTTCTGGGATTTCTTAGGCTATGGTTGAGCTGGTTCGCGCTCCCGATACACCTTCGCCGCATGAGGCCATCTGTCTTTTACCCGGCTCACCGGATGACTATTGGGGTGAAAGTGGCTGTCGGGGTCGCCGGCTTAGCCCATCTGTATCACGGCCTTAGTCAAGCGGCGGATACAACTGAACCTGAAGTACAACATGTGAACTTCTCGATGCATTACTTCATGTCATGGCTCGAGCTACATGCGCTTGGCGTTTTTGGTATCCATAGAAGGCCATCGTTCTATGACAGGTGCAGTTTCCCCCGGATTATGCGACTGGTCGGCGCCTCAATTGTAAATCCGTCACCGCGGGCTGATAGAGGTTTGCTCCTTCGCCCCCGCACGGTTGGAGACGGGATGACCTTTACCGATAAGGTGTTAACCATCGGAAAAGAGTCTATCACAGCGGTGCGGTTATTGCAAGATATTTTCAAAGACGGAGCCTTAGTTCTGACAGCTCGGGAGACCCTCCATTTATATTCTATCAGACCGGGCTTCCTGATGTTTAGGCAAAATGATGCGGCGCTTTTCATGAGATATAATCCGCATCGTTTTGCCTAACAATTGAGCTATAACCAAGGAGTGCCGCTGGAGGCTTTTCTGCTGGAACCCATTGCTACTGAAGAGGGGATGAGGAGCACGCTGCATCGCTTCATGCATTTGAATACGGGCTCTCACTTCTTTATCAGCGAGCCGAGTTGTGTCCTACAGATTCTTAATGCGTATACGGCATGGTACCAGCATTCGACGGGCGCTGTTATTAAAGAAGAAAGGCGGTTGCTGCTTGATCGCAAAAGTGCACCTTCTGCCAGTGATCGTAAAGTCCCTTTGAAGCGACGGACCACTGTCCCCCATTCACTAAGAGAAGTCGCTGCAGTTGAGCCTCCGCGTGTGCTAAGCCCTACGCGTGGATTGCCCCGCGCTCCTGTGGAGATAGTGTATGTGCCATCGGTGCCCCATGCTCCCGCGGAGACAGTAACTGTAGCTTCACCCGAATCTGGCGTGGGCTCGGATATCGGGACTCGCCATCCCAAGGTGCCCACCAAGCGTAAGCTCGTGCTTGCTGCGACTGGAGCTCGCGCACAGAAGTGTAGGGTTCCTAGGCATACTAATGAGGTCTCACAAGGCATCAACCATGCCAATTTCAAATTTTATAAGTGCCGAGAGACTCTAATACGGATCGTTAACTAGAGATTAGGCGAAAACTAGAACTAGTAAACTGCTTTACTAATAAGTGAACGGAAATACAACCTTTGTAGATCCGTTCCTCCACCTCCATAGCTTCGTGATGAAGTCCTTCCGCTGTACCCATCGGATCCCGGACTCTCGCGGTGGTTTCATCGAAGAAATGATCGGGCTAGGTCGTCGACTTCGATGCCGAAGATGATCTACGTCGAGGCAACACACGATCAAGCTCCAACTTCACCAAGTCATGAAACTTGTGAAGAAAACACCCTATACTACTTGGCAAGTGGTAGAGGATGAAGAAATAGGAAGTGGGTTCAATTTAGAATTGGATTTCTCACTCTTTTTCTCAAGACACCATTAAAGGATGCAAGGTTTTCTTCATCTTGAAGAAGAAGAAGAAGAAGATAATATGATAAGAATAATGAATAAAATGGAAATAAAGTCATTCTTATCATTTCATCAACCATGGTTAAGTGTAGAGAATAAACCAAGTGTTCCCCTCCGAATGGCGGCGCACAGGACCGCGATGTCCTGACGCTGAGATTCGGGGCAGATCCTATTTGGTTTTATCCGTCCACCTCTCCGAAGATGCGAAGTTGATTTATGGCACCGTGTATCGGAGGTTTAGACGGATGCGACCGATATAGCAGACTTCGTCAGATTCCCCTTCGCTTGAGGGGTTTTTGATTGTGGGGACGCTCTTCCCTGCAGGCGCAAGCCCCTGAGGTTAATTACGCTACCGCATCGCGGTAACAACTTTCTCCTTCTCCAGAATTTCACTTCGTGTCGTGTGTGTTTGTTTTGTTTATGGTTGCCCGTGGATTGTATACGGAGACTGAGTAATGCCGTCGCCCGTAGGACGTGGATTAGTCCAAATCCGTATTTACTTAGATTTGGGTTTGGTGTCTTTAGTTTAAGGATGCATTAGTCGCGTTGCGACTAAGATCAACTTAAACGTTCGTTAAGGATACGATAGTCCTGTTTGAGACTAAGATCAACTTAACGTGATAATCCATTTAATATCTGGCCATCGGGACTCGTCACCTCTTTAACGTCGTTGAAGGATTAAAACGAGAACTGTCAGAGGAGTTCGGAGATGTACCCTCGAACCGGATGTAAATTGATTTAAGAGAGCAATTTTGCTCAGTCAATTTAATTTAAGGACTTACGGCCAGAATTGGGCTAAGTCCAGTTGAAAATGTTCAACATTTTATTTATTTTTGGTCTATTAGACCTTTACTGGGTCTCTGCCCTTTTATAAATGATGCACAGCGTCTGTTTTTATTTGGGCTCTGCCCCATTTTTTTTAAAAAAATAATGCACTGCATTTAATTTGGCATGTTAGGCCCTTTTTAATTGGGCTTGGCCCTTCTGTAAATGCATTGCATTTTCAGGCGCTTTGCGCCAATCAGAGAGCGCAAGCGCTTGTGATGACGACACGTGTCATGCAAGCGCAGTGCGCTGCGCTTGCGCTGCTGACACGTGGCGCTCTCCCAAGAGCGTAACAGCGCAGTTTGGAAGTGCAAAACACTAAGAATCTTTTAGATTCAAGAACAGAAGTGCAAAGCACTATTTGATTTCTTGATCTAATTTAGATCAAAGAAAAGATAAGTTTTTTTCTTGTTTTTTTTATCTCAAAGAACCAAAGGTTCATAAAAGTGCAAAGCATTATTTTATTATTATTATTTTTTATTTTTATTAAAGATCATTGATTTTGTTTTTAGATCTATGATCTGTTCATAAGAGAACTTTCTCTTTTTTCTAAAGGTTTTTTTACCTTTTTGTTCTTGAGGAGTTCTTCAGAGTTCTCTTTCTCTCTCTTTTTTTTTAGAAAATGTTCATGCCTTTGAATTGAGGCTTGGGGTCCTTTTTATAGTGCCCATAAATTAGTTAAATTTGTTAAAGAAATCTTTCTATGAGTGATTTGGGGAATTTTCCCCACCGTTGGATCTTTGATCCAAGGGTTTCTGTTTTACAGAAGAAAATCTTCTTCTTTTAACAAGAACAGAAAGATTTCTTTAAAATCTTAATTCTGTTTGGCGCAAATGCCCCAGCGCGTGACACGTGTTGCGCAGCGCACAGCGCAGCGCAACTGCGCTAGCGCATTTGCTCTGACACGTGTCCGCAGCGCACAGCGCAGCGCAACTGCGCTAGCGCATCTGCGCTGACACGTGTCGCGCAGCGTACAGCTAGCGCATCTGCTCTGACACGTGTCGCGCAGCGCACAGCGCAGCGCAACTGCGCTAGCGCATCTGCGCTGACACGTGTCGCGCAGCGCAGTGCTTGCGCAACTGAAGCGTTGCTTCCTTTAATTTTGCTTAAAATAGAGCTTTGCTCTGATTGGGCGCGCCTTTTTGGGCGCTGCGCCGACGTATCAGCGCCTGACATGTGGCGCGTTGCGCCCGAGATTTGAAGCGTTACTTCAAAATTTTGAATTTTGAATTTCAACAGAGCTTTGCTCTGATTGGGCGAAACAAATGCCCCCCACCGTTGCGCTCACGTGGCGCACACGTGAGTGCAGCGGTGGCGAACTCCTGATCGTTGGATCAAGGGGTGAGCTCAAGGGGCGCAAGCGCCATATAAATAGGACCTCTGGCCCTTAGAAAAATCTCACTGTTTCAAGATTTTTATTTTCCAGAGCTTTGCTCTCATTCAAGAACTTTCAGAGGTTTGCTCATTTCTAAAGTCAAAAACTTTAGGTAAAATTAATTAAACTTAATTTAACTTAATCTCAACCAAAGAGCTTTGCTCTCACAGATCTTTTGATCTAAAGAGATCCCCATTGGGGTTTCATAAACAGAGCTTTGCTCTCAAGAACTTATAGATCTGTAGAGATCTTGTTCATGGGTTCTAACCCATGAACAGAGCTTTGCTCTTTGAATCATCTGTAGATCTTTTAGATCTGAAAAATGAAAAAAAATTCATAAGTTTTTCATGGATTTTTTTTTCAAGATTCTAAATTTTTTAATTCTTCTAGGTGTAACATTTTCTGATGGGCCTTTCCATTATTACCATAGAGCTATGCTCTTTTTAAGGAATTTTATTCCTTTGAGACCAGAATTTGACAAGTGTCATTCTGTGACAGACTTTGCTCTGAAAGAGGAGATTTTCTCCTTGTCTCTAGGGATTCTTTTATTATTATTATTAGTGGGAATGTTTTCCTGGGGACCAACTGACATATTGTCATCCAGATTTTGTGGGTCCCCCTTCGGTCTTCTACCCGCCGCACTGCTGTGTGGTGTAATTAATTAATTCTAATTTAGTTTTTAATTTAATTAATCGATTAACATATTTTTCTTTTTAAACGCCAAGCGCTGGAATTACAACACTAACGGCTAGATTGTTTTTTTTTTGCAGCGATCATGTCTCTCGACACCTCGTTTCCGTTCATCCACTAGGAGGAAGGGTTTCCCGAAGCGCCCTTGGACCGTGAAGTCTTGGCCATGATTAGAGAATACGACCCGGAGTACAAGAATCTCCACCTTTGGGGGTCTTGGTATAACCAGATCATTATGGGTCGACGCAGCTTCACATGCGCAGTGCCGTCCGAGCCCATCACGGCGATTCATTATGCTACCCCACCCTCGGTGCAGTATGCCGTGGAGATGGTGGATTGGACCGCGAACAGCTTTCTTCATCCCGCTATGGATGCGGTTCCGGTCCAACGTCCTATGGTCTTGGATATCCTAGGACGTCGTATCTGTCAAGGCGAGGCGAGACCCTGGGGGCAATCATATAACATTGGTCTGATCCCCCGCCATCCGATTGGCTACCTGCCGTGGGCCCGGTATATCCTGTCGACGAAGAAGTCGCAGTTGATAAGATTAGGATTGTACACCGCGGTCTACGTCTCTCTCTTCTAGTATCCCACGCTCCCCACCTGGTGGTTTAAGGCTTTCCTGGAGCAGTGGAACATTCCTACCCACACTTTCCTTGCCATGGATCGGGAAGTGTCCATCTCTTTGGAGAAGTTCACGGAGGTATCCGGTCTACCAGTCATGGGAGAACATTATGAGGAGCTGCTCCCGACAGATGTGTACGTCTTTGGTGCTAGACCGGTGGTAAGGGGGGTCACACCGGAGAATGCCGTTCAACATCAATTCCCAAGCTTGATTAAGGTGTTGAACATCTATGAATCTCTTTTTATCGAACAATGGGAGTCGAGGGGGGGGTTAACTTTGAAGATTTCATCGCTCGGTTCCTTCGCTCAAGCGTCCTCTCATCAGAGGCTGCCAAGTTTGCCACTCTGGATGACCCTTTCGGTCTAGGTGTGGACAACCTACCGGAGAAGGAGATAGATCAAAAGGGTTTTTTCCTTCCGGACTTCCCTACCATGTCATTTACAGAAAATGCGGCCCCTGGAATGGATGGGGATGCCTTTTTCTTAGGATTTCTTGGATTGTGGCTGAGCTGGTTTGCAATCCCAATGCACTCTCACCGGATGCGGCCCTCTGTCTTTTACCCGGCCCACCGGATGGCCATCGGGGTAAAGGTGGCTGTTGGGATCGCTGGCTTGGCGCACCTATATCATGGCCTCAGCCGAGCAGCGGATGCTAACGAGCCCGGGGTATTCCACGTGGTCTTCCCGATGCACTACTTTATGTCGTGGCTCGAGCTACATACGGCGGGTGTCTTCGGCATGCACAAATTGCCCTCGTTTTTCGACAAGTGTGGTTTCCCTCGCATCATACAGCTGATTGGCGCATCTATCGTGACCCCGTCTCCATGGAACGCCAGGGGTTTACTCCTTCGCTCTCACACCGTTGGAGCCGGGATGTCCTTTATTGACAAGGTGCTGACTATTGGAAAAGCATCCACCACCGCGGTGCGACCATTACAAGACACTTTCAAGGATGGAGCTTCGGTTTTAACGGCCCGGGAGACCCTTCACTTATATTCTATTAGACCGGGCTTCCTAGTCTTCAGGCAGAATGGTGCGGCGATTTTCATGAGATATAACCCGCATCGTTTTGCCCAACAACTGGGCTACGATCAAGGGGTCCCCTTGGAAGCTTTCTTACTGGAACCCGCTGCCACTAAAGAAGGGATGGAGAACGCGCTGCATCATTTCATACGCCTGAATACGGGTTCTCGTTTCTTTATCAGTGCGTCGGTTTATGCTCCACGACTCCTCAACGTATACAAAGACTGGTATAATCATGCGATAGGAGCCGTTATAAAGGAGGAAAGGCGACTACTGGTCGACCGTAAGGGTGCGCCTCCAGGCAGTGACCGCAACGCTCCTTTGGTCCCGAGGACTCCAGTAGTTGCTCCTCTAAAAGAGGTTAGAACCGGGCCACCGCGTGCGCAAAGTCCTCCACGTGGATTGTCGCTCCTTGATGTCACAGATGCACCTGCAGCGCCCTGTGCTCCAGTAGAGACAGTGGTTGTATCCTCACCGGAGTCTGACGTGGGTGCGGACATCGGGACCCGTCGTCCCAAGGTGGCTGCTAAACGTAAATCGATCCCGCGTGCACCTAGGGTTGGCGGGTAAAAGAAAAAGAAATCGCTCTTCGCTGCAGATGTCGTATTTAGTCAGGAACCCCATGCTCCCTATGCCGAGGGCCTGAGTGAATACGGGACTAACGAGGGATTAATCATGCCACCCCCGGATGATACAGACTTGGAGGCCACTCTCGAAACTTCAGCGTGGTTGGCAAGGCGTGACGCATGGCTAGCTAAGCTTGCGCAATCAGGTAGTTACTAATCACATTTTCTTTATTGCAACATATCTTTCTCATTGCCTTTGATTAACGCTTTTCTTTCCTTTCTTCCAACAGGCATCACTGATGAAGAAGCCATTGCCGCTTCTTTGAAGACTTTCCAGGAGGAGGAACGTCTTAGAGCGTCTATGGGCCTTAGTAAGTTTTAATTCATCAAGTTTCCATCTCCCTCGTGTTATGGTCAATCTAACCTTTCCCTTTTCATCACAGGAATCTTAATGCCGCTCCCGCCAAGTGACGCAGACGTTCTGCCAGCTGCCGACGTTCCCGTTTCCTCTGGGCCATCGCAGGAGGTTCGTCTTGGAGAGCCGATGAGAGATGCCTTAAAGGCTCTGGAGGCATATTTAAATGAGGTCGACGATGCTTCGATAGAGGAAGCGTCAAAGAGGTCTATCGTGACGGCCCGGGAGGAGAGGAAACGGTCGAGGCATGAGGCGAAGGCGCGCAGGGCTGCCTTGGCTATGGGAGCGGGCCCCAGTACCGTCCCTCGTGCTGATACTCCATCCGAAGAGGCCCCGGTCGCCCTGTCTACAGCTCATAGACAGGCGATCCGTGCCAATAGAGAGGCTAACGACAAGTCTACCTCAGGTAATACTTCCTTCAGAATTTCATTACTAGACTCATAAAGCTGTCGGTTCTTATATATTCTATCTTGCAGGGCCAAATCCGACCGAGGGGGAGGTAGAGACCATTGGACCCAAAGAAACAGAGGGGGCGGCATCTGCCGGACCTGAGCCGGCGGTGGGCAACGTCGCTGAGGCTTCGGAGCCTGAGATGGAGGTGGAGGGGTCTATAGCCGAGAAGGTCATTGATGCCGAGCCTGAAACGGCGGCAGATGAAATGATCGTCGTAACTGAGCCCAGGGTAGTGGCGGACGAGGCGCTTGAGGCCGGCGACCTCGTGGTGACGGTGGATGAGCCGATGGAGACGGCGGAGCCCGAAGAAGTAGCGGATGAGATGGGCACGACTCTTGGGGAAGAGTCAGCCGCTTCCTTCCAAGAATCCGGCAACGCTCCAATCATTGCCCTCCCTACCTACGATCTCCTGCCGTCTCCTGGTCGCGCGAGCACGACGACGGCCCCAATTGAGTCGGGCGATGAGGCCACGGGTGGTGGTCTCATGTCGATAAAGGAGGGAATCGCCTCCGTTTCAGCCGGAAGCTCCTCAGGTAAACCTCAAGTTGCTATTTTTCTTTACTTTACAATCCTTTCTGACAAGTTCACCTTTCTTGTAACGCAGGTGCAGCCAGCGCCGATGCCCCACTGCTTGAGGGAGCGCCTTCAACGACTGCCTTGGTGGTGGTCACCTCTCAACCCTCTCTCATACCATCTAAGATGCTGGAAGGTATGGGTTTGCAATTTATTAATCCTATACTTCAGACGTATAATTCGTGTACTAAAGTCATATTGTTGTGTCTTTTCAGGAGTGCTCTTTGATCGTGTATATCAGATGTTGCTCCCATACTTCTCCTTCCCATCTGAACTTGCTTCTTCCTCTGGTGGCGTTGGTGAGTATGACTTCCATTGATATCTTTCTTTTTTCACTGATGGAATTACCTTTGACCCCTTTTTTTTCATCTCGACTGCAGTGCTACAAATTGAAGGACGGGATAAAAGATCAGCTGCGCCACTGGCCCTTCCGACCTTGCCACCTGTCCCAACCGGTACAGCGACTATCACACTGGTAACTTTCCCCTCTTTATTTTCTGTACTGTTATTTGATCACATTCTGTTTCTTTTCAGCTGTCGTTCCGGCCCCGGCGCCTTTCGAGCCTCGCATTACAATGCCGGCGGGTCCTTATCTGAGAAGTCCGTCTTCAAAAGGTGCCGCGAATAGTCTGCGCATGTTGAGTGACTACGTCGAGGAACTCGACGTTGAAACTCCTACATCTGCCGCCGACTTCGCTACGGTGGTTAACCCGATGCTGGCAATACTCGTAAACTTTCATGATGAGGGCATCATCGCATTTTGGGTTAACCATTGCAGGGAGATCGAGGCCCGCCTGCATCATTTGGAGTCGCTGCGTCCCGCTCCCGAGACCTTGGCCGCCAGCAATCAAAGAACAGCGTGGATTGAGCAGAGCGCTTCTTACTTCCGCCACCTCGAACAAGAAGTCATTTCAAGGCGTAAGGAGCGCGGTGAGACTTCGAGCAAGTCTGCCCAACTGCATGCTCGGGTGGAGGCCAATGCCGCACGGCTGAGGGTTGTCTTTGAGGACCTTCTGCAATGTCTTTCCGAAGGGTTATCATTGAGGCAACAACTTGACGTTGTCGAGCGAGATGCACCCAGCCAGGAAGCAGCCCGGAAGGCGGCGGAGGAGCAACTTTCATCCTTTTTACAGCAGCGGACCCAGGTGGAAACGGAGGTGGCCGCGGCAGCCGCTCAGGAAGAGGCGCTGAAGGAAGTGCGAGAGCAACTTGTGGATTTACTAAAGACACTTCCTCCTCAGTAGCTATCCTTCTTTGTATCGTTTGTGCTTGTAGATAAAAGAATGTGTATATATATATATATTATTTTTTTATTCTTTAACACAACGTTTTCTGTACCCAATCAAGTTTATGAATAAAAGATACGCATTTTCTGTAACGTCTTGTGTCATTTCTCCGCCTTTTCTTTCTTTTATTATCAGCACGCCACATGAGTAAACATGGTCAACAGATAATAGAGTATGCATCTTGACTTTCTTAAGAAATAGCGATAGCTTAGGCCGCAGGTTCAGATCTGCTGCCTAAGACTTTTCAACTCTATGAGCCGTGAGGGTCTCGTAGAGATTTTTCTCTCTACGGATCGAGAGGATCTCGTAGGTGGGTTTTTCTCCTTAGGAATCGTGAGGATTCCTAAGTGTGATTTTCTTTTATAAGTCGTAAGGATCCTATAAGAGAATTTTTCCCTCTTATGAGTCGAGAGGACCTGTAAGCGGTTGTTTCCCTCCTTGTCGAAACTCGACTTCGGAGAGTGAGACCCGTGAATAGTATGCAAGAGACCGTTTTAGATCGACTTGTAGGGTCCCATTGTTCAGGAAGCAAGTTTTTCAATCCCTGCTGCCTGAGGCTTCATCTTGCAAGTTGAGACGAATCGGGAATTTCCCGCGGAGACACTGGTTTCTCTGCGAGCCGACGCGAATCAGGAGGCTCTCGTCAAGGAGTGTTTGTATCCGTGAGTCGAGGAGTTTGCTAGGGATTATTTGTTTCCCAAGCGCCAAGGATTATTTGTTTCCTTGGGGTTTGAAACGAGTCGAGGATTTCCCACGGAGGCACTGGTGGCTCTGCGAGTCGATGCGGATCAGGAGGCTCTCGTCAAGGAGTGTTTGTATCCATGAGTCGAGGAGTTTGCTAGGGATTATTTGTTTCCCAAGCGCCAAGGATTATTTGTTTCCTTGGGGTTTGAAACGAGTCGAGGATTTCCCACGGAGGCACTGGTGGCTCTGCGAGTCGACGCGGATCAGGAGGCTCTCGTCAAGGAGTGTTTGTATCCGTGAGTCGAGGAGTTTGCTAGGGATTATTTATTTCCCAAGCGCCAAGGATTATTTGTTTCCTTGGGGTTTGAAACGAGTCGAGAATTTCCCACGGAGGCACTGGTGGCTCTTCGAGTTGACGCGGATCATGAGGCTCTCGTCAAGGAGTGTTTGTATCCGTGAGTCGAGGAATTTGCTAGGGATTATTTGTTTCCCAAGCGCCAAGGATTATTTGTTTCCTTGGGGTTTGAAACGAGTCGAGGATTTACCACGGAGGCACTGGTGGCTCTGTGAGTCGACGCGGATCAGGAGGCTCTCGTCAAGGAGTGTTTGTATCCGTGAGTCGAGGAATTTGCTAGGGATTATTTGTTTCCCAAGCGCCAAAGATTATTTGTTTCCTTGGGGTTTGAAACGAGTCGAGGATTTCCTACGGAGGCACTGGTGGCTCTGTGAGTCGACACGAATCGAGAGGCTCTTGTCAAGGAGTGTTTGTATCCGTGAGTCGAGGTATCTGCTGAAGACATTTGTTTCTTCGGAGTTGGACTGAACCGTCGAGATTTGGCTTCGTCTTCTGGCGGAGCCTGTTGGGAAAGTATGGTTCCCTCTTTGTTTACGCCCTTGGATTGTATACAGGGATCGATGTGATCTTAACTGTAGGGCCAAAGTTTTATCATCATTTTTTTGTTTTATCTCCGCGATGCTCTATCATTTCAGCTTTTATATCGCGAAGGTCGCGATTGCCCATTCATTTCGGCTATTTTTCGCGGTGCCCAATCATTTCGGCTATTTATTTTATTTTTACCCGCTGCTTTTTTTGCGAGTTGCCCAATCATTTCGGCTATTTTATTTATTTTTTATTTTTACCCGCTGCTTTTTATTGCGAGTTGCCCAATCATTTCGGCTATTTTGCATGCATACATTTTTACTTGCTGCTTTTTATTGCAAGTTGCCCCATCATTTCGGCTATTTTATTATTATTTTTTTATATTTTTACTCGCTGCTTTTTATTGCGAGTTGCCCAATCATTTCGGCTATTTTGCATGCATACATTTTTACCTGCTGCTTTTTATTGCAAGTTGCCCCATCATTTCGGCTATTTCGTATGCATGTGCGGCCTACTGGCTTTTCGCCGTAAGCCGATTTCGGCATCAGCACCGCTACAACTGGGATATTACCAGGAGCGAATCATCATCTGCTTCCGTCGATGTCGAACGAAGGTGGCTTAGCAACAGGGTTAGGGTCCTGTCGACTAAGGCTTTGACTTCATGAGCCGTAAGGGTCTCACGAAGTTATTTCTCCTTACAAGTCGTGAGGATCTTATAGGTGTATTTTCTTCTTAGGAATCGTGAGGATTCCTAAGTGTTTGTTTCCTCTGTAAGTCGTAAGGATCCTGCAGGAGGGTTTTCTCCTTGTAAATCGAGAGGACTTACAAGGGTCGTGCGAACATATCCCCAGTCACGGATGGACCTTGGTTAGGGAAATGTTTATTCGCGCCCGTGGATTGTATACAAGGGTCAGTATTGAGCCACTTGTAGGGCAATATCGGAAGTTGTGGGGGTTGCTTAAGCACAGGTTTAGGTCTCTGTAACTTAAGACTTTCAACTCTTATGAGCCGTGAGGGTCCCATAAGAGAGTTCTCCTTACGAGTCGTGAGGATCTCGCAAGTGTATTTTCTCCTTAGGAATCGTGGGGATCCCTAAGTGTGTTGCACCTTTGTGCGTCGTAAGGATCTCACGCAGGTGGTTTCTTCTTACAAGGTCGAGAGGACCCTATAAGTGTCTTTTAACGAGGTTGCGCCCTTTCAGGTTTTCACAAACACTCGCCGGTAGCTCTGCTGTTTTTACTCACGGAGCCCTTTCGGGTTTTCATCCGCCCCCATTTTGCTTATGGACATACCGTTTTTTTTTATTCTTTTTATTTTCTTTTTCTCTTTTTTTTACGAGGTCGCGCCCTTTTAGGTTTTCACAAACACTCGCCGGTAGCCCTGCTGTTTTTACTCACGGAGCCCTTTCGGGTTTTCATCCGCGCCCATTTTTCTTATGGACATACCGTTTTTATTTATTATATTTTTTTTCTTTATTTTTTTTTATTCATCTCGTCGGCCTTAGGATGCTGCGGTATTAGTTTAAAGACGTTTCGGTCCACTGTTAGTTTAAGGACATTTTGGTCCAACTTTGAGAAGGCTGGTTACTGCTGATAGAGTTTGAGCTTAGGAAGACAGCGAGCGGACATAGTCGTCGTCATCTATCATTGACCTAGGCTGTGGCTCATTAAGCGTAGTATCTCTTTAGGAAGAGACCGTTTATTGGCCTGAAAGGCCTTTCACCGTGCATGTCCATGAGTAGATAGGCCCCACCCTGGTAGACCTTATCTACGATGTACGGGCCTTCGTAGTTTGGCTCGAATTTTCCCCGCTTGGCGCGATTGGGGATCATAGGCCTTTTGATCACCAGCACGAGTTCGCCTTGGCGGAATATCCTCGGTCGGGTTAATCTTTCATATGAGCGCGTCATCTTTGCTTTATAAGCTTCCAGATTTTGTTGCGCTATGAGCCGGGTTTCATCAAGGGCGTCAAGCTCTTCAAGCCGAAGGTGAGCATTTTCTTCATCCGTCAGCTCGTAGTGGACTGCCACTCGTAGAGAGGGTAACTCTATCTCGAGGGGGAGTACTGCTTCCGTACCGAATACCAACGCGTACGGCGTTGTGTTCGTGGCTGTCTTGAACGTAGTTCGATATGCCCAGAGAGCTTCTTGCAGTCTCTCGTGCCAGTCCTTCTTATTTCGGGACACCGTCTTTTTCATGATCTTCGTCAAGGTCTTGTTGAAGGCCTCAGCTAGACCGTTGGCTCGCGGATTATAAACCGAGGAATATCTCCAGTCTATATTATGCTGCTGCGCAAAGCGACTGATCTTGTGGCTTCTGTAAGCTGGCCCGTTATCGGAGATGATCCGTCGCGGAGTTCCAAACCGATATATGACATGCGTCATGAAGAAATGGAGGATATTCTCCATCTTAACCTCTCTTAACGGTATTGCTTCTGCCAATTTAGAGAAGTAGTCAGTCGTTGCCAGGATGAAACGATGTCCCCTAGATGATGCTGGTTCGATAGGGCCGACTATGTCAGTTCCCCACATCTCAAACGGCCAGCTAGCCACCGTCGGATGTAATGGATTTGGATGCTGGTGGATGAAGTCCCCATGGATTTGGCATGAGTAGCATTGCTTCGCATATTCGAGGCAGTCCTGGATCATTGTGGGCCAGTAGTAGCCCATCCGTTTGATCTTCAACTTCATCTTTGGGCTCGCTTGATGAGAACCGCAGAGTCCGTCGTGAACTTCCTGAACGACTCTTTTCGCTTCGTCAGGTCCCAGGCATCTCAACCACAGAGAATCAAACGATCTTCTGTACAGAGTATCATTGACGAAGGCGAAAGATAGAGCCCGCTTCATGAGCTGATGTCTTGTGGACGCTTCTTCAGGCATTCGGTGAGACCTAAAGTAGTCTATGAAGACTTCTCTCCAATCCTCAGCCTTTTCCCGGTCTTTTACTTGTAGGGTCGTTTGCTTAGTCGCTCCCTTTTCTTCGGATGATTCCGGAGATATTTCTGCTGGGGCAAGCACTTGACGGCTTTGTACCATGATTCTAACGTCATCGAGATTCTCGTCAGCCAATTCTTTAGCAAGTTTGGCCAATGCGTCCGCTTTGCTGTTTTCTGCGCGCGGTATGTTTTCCAAAGTGTAAGAAGGAATTTGGGTCAACAGTTGTTGCACCTTTTCACCGTACTTCACCAACTCCGGCTTGCACGTTTGGTAGTCGCCGTTTACTTGACTAACGACCAGTTGAGAATCCCCGTATATGAGGAGATTTTCAATTCCCATGTCGATGGCGATCTCAAGGCCTGCTATCAGGGCTTCGTATTCGGCTTCATTGTTTGTCCTCGGCTCTGTTAAGGAGAAATCGAAGCGCATTATCCCTCCTTGTGAAGTCATGAAGATGAGGCCTACCCCCGATTTGATTATAGGGGTACTTTGTTTGCGCTTTTTCATGGAAGATGCTCCATCAAAATAAAGTTCCCATTGGGTATCACCACTGTCGATCGCGTCAAATGCATGTTCATCTGGCAAATCGCAATTCAGAGGAGAATGAGCCGATATCGGATGCTCAGCGAGGAAATCGGCGATGGCCTGGCCTTTCACTGCCTTGAGAGGTTGATACGTTATCGAGAACTCCATCAAGAGCAGAGCCTATTTAGCGAGTCGACCTGTCAATATGGCCCTTGACATTAGATATTTGAGAGGGTCCACCTTCGAAATGAGACGGACTTCATGTGCTAATGCGTAATGTATGAGCTATGTTATCGCAAAGATTAGCGCTAGGCAGTGCTTCTCAATGGGAGAGTAATTGCTTTCTGCTCCCAGCAGAACTCGACTTAAGTAATAGAGTGCTCTTTCCTTCCCTTGATCGTTCTCTTGTGCCCATAATGCGCCTAAGGAACCTTCGAGGGCGGTCGTGTAAAGAATGAGAGGCTTTCCCTTAACTGGAGAAGCCAATACTGGAGGGTTCTGCAGGTACTGTTTGATCTCGTCCAGTGCGCCTTGGCATTTGTGATCCCAGACAAATGGGGTTCCCTTCTTCATCAGGTGGCTATAGGGACGGCACTTGCCTGAAAGGTTGGCTATAAATCGCCGTATGTATGCGAGCTTCCCTTGGAGAGATCGCAACTGTTTGAGAGTTCTCGGCGGAGGCATTTCCATGATCGCTTTGATTTTTGACGGATCTATTTCAATACCTCGGTGTCGAACAATGAATCCCAGGAATTTGCCTGAGGAAACTCCGAACGCACACTCGAGCGGGTTCATCTTCAAGTTGTATTGCCGAAGGCGTTGAAATACGGTCTTCAAATGCTCGAGGTGTTCCTCGTATGATTTGCTTTTAACCACGAGATCGTCGATATAGCATTCGACGATTTCGTGTATAAGGTCATCGAAGATCTTTGTCATGGCCCTTTGATAAGTGGCACCGGCATTCTTTAAACCGAAGGGCATCACTTTATAACAGAATATACCTAGAGGGGTCTTGAAGGCGGTGTGCTTCTGGTCTTCGGGATGCATCTTTATCTGATTATACCCTGATGAGCCATCCATGAAGGAGAAAACCTTATGAGTGGATGTATTGTCTATCATCAGTTCGGTGACTGGCACTGGGAAATCATCCTTCGGGCAAGCTTTATTGAGATCCCGAAAGTCCATGCATATGCGCACCGTCCCATTTTTCTTCATCACCGGGACGATGTTAGCGATCCATTGAGGATATTGAACCTCCTGGATAAAGCCAGAGTCGATCAGCTTCTTGACCTCGGCGTTGATACTCATCTCGAGCTCGAGCCGCATTCTCCTCGGCGCCTGTTTGACTGGCTTGATGTCCGGGGATATCGCCAATTTGTGTACAGCAATTTCTGGATCTAGTCCCGGCATTTCGGAATAGTTCCACGCGAAGCAATCTCTATGCTGCAGAAGCACATCCTTTAACGCAGCTACCCTTTTTTTCAGATAGTAACTCGCTGATGAATGTCGGTCGTGGATCGTGTGCCGTCCCCAACTCAATCTTCTTGAGGTTATCTGCAGTGGTATGGATTCCATCTTCCAGCTCTTTTGGCGCTGGTGGGAATTCTGAGATTATCTCGTCGCTGCTGTTTTCGAAGCACCAAGGGAGCTCATCTATGTCCTCGGGCTCTTCTTTTAATATTGTAATCATGTGACAGGTGCGAATTCGCTTCCAATCCCAATGTGGAACCGGTTCTTCTTTCGTGGCCTTGGGCTCGTGCTTCTGTGGCGGCGCTACCCTCCAGCTGTCAGACAGAGTGAATTTGCCAAGCTGATACTGATCTTCGACCCAATTCTTGAAGGTGAAGCAATCTTCAAGAGGATGCCCTATTACTCGATGGTAAGAGCAATAGTCCGGGTGTGAGACTTCGCCCGCTCGTTCAGGATGTTTAGACTCCGGTAATGTAAGCATTTGATATTTTAGAGCAAGATCAAGTATCTTCTTCGTCTTGTCCCAAGGAAACGAGTACGCTCGACCCATTTTCTTCATGAGGGATAGATCAATAACGCTCAACTCCCATTTGCGTGGCTTCTTAGCCCTGCTTTGTTGTTGTTGAGCGCCTTTTTGGCCTTTCGACTTATTTCTGCTTTTGCGCCGAGCCTTCTTTATAACAGGTTGACAAGGAGCGGCATTTTCATCCTTTACGGCCTGTTGAAGGAGGCGTTGCGTTCTGGCTTTCTCGTAGATGGCCATTTCGCGGTCATGGTCGTCCCGGACTTTTTTACCCGCTTCCCTTATAAGCTTGTCCATTTGTTCTTCGAACGATGGACTGGGCTCTTTTGCATCTGGAACTTTCACTGGCTCAGGATTAGCGTCCTCCCATTGAGCATCCGCTTCTTCATCGAAGTTATACATGACATAGCAGCTGTTTAGTAGCTCTCATTCCTTTGACCGAATGTATCCAAGCCCGATTGTCTCCATTTTCCCATTAGGCAGCTTGCGTTGAGTCCCGGGAACGTTCCAGACTTTGTCATAGAACTTGGCTTTTCGAACGGTCTGCTTGAAGGATATCCCCTGGCGTTTCAGCAGCTTCTTCAAACCTTCCGTATAATATCTGGGAAGACGGATAGGCTGAAGCCTGTCGAGCGTAGGATCCGCGCCATGCCAGATTTCTTTTTTCACCTTGGTTTCTTCAGAGCGGTAGAACAGAATTGCTTTCTCGCTTTCTCGCCTGGGAGGGATATAGAACGTTTGCAGCTCTTCTACATTGTAAATATTGAGCGCATCCAGTTCTTTATGGTGTTTAAGCGGCACCATGGAGACTTGTAGACTTTGTTCTTCGTCAGTGAACTTTCGTATTGAAGGTCGAGCAGAGAATACAGCATGGATCTCATCTTCCGAGTCGCTACCAAAGATCAACGTAGGAGCGGACGGTCCTGGCTTGTTGTGTTGGGGCGGACCCGAATACACTATCTCCTCTTCCTCCTCGGTATCACTGCCGAAGACAGGGATGGTAGCGTTAGTTTTATTCTCCGGCTTGCGACACCTTTCCGTGTCTTCGAAATCCGGTAAGAAGTATTTGGCATCTTCGTATTTGCGGACCTCGTTCACAGAGAACGGGTTCAGTTCTCCCGTCATGGTATACTCGAAACCATCCTTAAAATACTTCATACACTGATGTTGTGTAGAAGAGATGATGTTGTACTCGTGTAACCATGGTCGGCCAAGCAAAGCGTTGTAGCATGTCTTGGCATCTATGACGTGGAACTTAATGTCCGTGACGAGTAGCCCGAAGCGTAGCGTCAGTATCACAGACCCAAGAGTTCTTGATGACTGGGAGTCGAACCCGGAGATGGTGATCTTGTCACGAGCAAGGTACTGGACGCTCATGCAGATTTCTTTTAAGACCCGTACATTGAGGAGATTAACGGAGGATCCATTATCGATCAGGATTTTGCCTATCTTTATATCGTGACAGTATCCTGAGACATAGAGGGGGCGATTGTGCTCGCACGTCCCAAGGAGAAGGTCCTCGTCGCCGAAAGTGACATCAGCCGTGTGCACTTCCTCCAATTCATCCTTCATCTTTTTCTTGGCCAGGCATGCTTGGAATTGTTCCGGATCTTGCAGTGCCTTAATTAACGAATCTCTCGCCTCCTTTGATAGCAAAAGAGCGTCAAGAATGCTGAGTTGTGAGGGTAGCTTCCTCAGATGTGCTAAGACGTTGTAATCCACCTTATTCTTCTTTGGCGGGTCTTTGGCAGCTAGCTCTTCCACCACTTGGTCATCTAAGACGATATCTTCAGGGGCCTTTTCTTTCCCTTTATCTTTTCTGTTCGAGGGTCCGAGGTTCTTTTCGGGCAGCGTGCGATTACGTAGCCGTATATTTTCGCAAACCTTCGGTACTTCTTCTTTTCCCAAAGTGGACTCTTTAAAGAGGGGGCAAGTTCCAGCTCTTCATCAGAATCGCTCTCGAATGTAGGCACTTGTGATCCACCGGTGTTAACCATGCAACAATCGCCAGCAGTTCTTTTAAGCCCTTCGGGCGTATTTCTTTGCTCCCGACGAATTTTGCGTTTATCTCGCTTAAAGTGTTGTCGATGAGCAACATATCCTTGCCACCATCTATCGAAAGCTTTGCACTCTTGTGTGGGGTGCGAAATCTTTTGATGATATAAGCAATAGGAGGGGTGCGTTTCCACTTCACCGGTGATGTTTCCTTCAGAGGATGGTAGCTTCATGCCCATTGATATGGCCTTAGCAAACTTTTTCCTCATCTTGAATTGGCTTTTGTCGGCAGCGGAGGTGTTTTGCTCCAGCGGGATCATCTCAGCTCTTTCATCAAGTCGTTGGCGCTTGGCTCTTTCCAATATAGCCGTCTCGCGTTCTCGATCGGCTTTACTTTTCAATCGAGCTTCGTTGATGAATGCGTCAATTTCCTCATCTGATGGCCCCAGAATTTTTGATTCAGGGTCTGCCCCCAGCGTTTCAGTACAAGAAGTCTCCTCATCGTTCGTGAACGAATGGGAAATCATATGACAGCTCACCACACATTCTTCAGATTCATCTGACGAACTTTCTCCCTCACCTTCCTCTTGAAAGACGTGGTTAAGAAACTCTTGGAATGTAATGGGAGTCCATGCCTTCTGGTTGTATTCCTCCAGCGCGTCAATTTGTTTTTGCAGGTCCGTGCGCTTGTCGCCAGGCTTCACGGGCTTCTTTGACTTCTTTTTCTTCTTCTTCGAGGATTTTGACGGCTGGTTGCGAGTGCTTGAGCCACCACCATCGGTCTTTCGAGTTGGACGTGGCTTTAACATCCCCTCAATGACCTGCGGTTCCAACGGGTTCTTCCACCTAATCGCTGGACATGTCTGAAGGTCGTTCAGCATCCTCTTTGTCTTGGCTGATAATACAACCTCCCAAGGAGCTTCTTCAACGACGGAGCATGTTGCCCCTGGCGTATTCGTCCCTTCAGAGGTGTGGGGCTGCGGGGGATTCACCTTCCATTTGTCAGATAACGCGATTTTGTCCCGTCGGTACTGGTTTTCAAGCCAATTTTTGAAAACGTAGCAATCTTCGATCGGATGGCCTAGTACTCGATGATAAGGACAGTAGTTGGGCTCGTTGACATCACTTGGTTGCAACGGACGTTTTGGATCCGACAGATTTATGAGTCTGTTGCGTAATGCCAGCTCGAATAACCTTCTCGTTTTATCGCGGGGAAACGAGTAAGGATGCCCTAGTCTCTCCTCAAGGTCTACGTACGGGCGCATATTATTTTGACGCACAACCGGCTTCGAGTTGCTCGGTTGTTGTTGAGCATTAGCGCCGACGATCGCTTTTCCCTTTCCTTTGTCATTTCGGGAGTCCGGCTTTGGAAGAGGGGGTTTATGGCCCATCTGATCCATCTGCGCTAGCTTGTCAATCAAAGCCTGGAAGGTAGTCGGCTTGAAAAACATCATAAATTGCGAGATGGTTGCTTGTGGATCAAGGGTTCCTACAAACATACCCACCGCAGGAGCTTCTTCAATGCGCTGCTCGCACTTCGACCATAAGTTCCGCCATCGTATAGCGTACTGAACCCACGTCTCGCCTGGTTTTACCCTGGCGTTAATCAGTGCCGTCATTGGGGGTACGTTCACTGGCGCTTGCAAAACGCTGAGTAAACAACAGCTCCATCTCCGCGAAGGTCTTGATAGAGTCATTCGGGAGCTCAGAGTACCACTCGAACGCCGTATCTGATAAACTTCCAACAAACTTGCGAAGCAAAAGCTTGTCATCACCGCCAGTGTTGCCGCAGAGTGCCCTGTACTGGGCAACATGCTGGTGAGGATTGCCCGTCTCCTTGTAGACATGGAACTTGGGAATTGTGTAACCGGGTGGGTACTTGATTTGATCGTACCAACTTGGATATGGCCGTCCTGTTTTTACGACCTGGCCAGCTGCTTCGGTCGCATGATGAACCCATATTTGTTGGGCGATGTACTCGTCCAAATCAGCTTTGGAGATTGCATCTTCTTTAGCCGTCGACAGAGCTGGTGGAGGATTTGATGTCTTTCCCCTATCATCTCCAAGGACGATCGGGGGCTCTTCGGCCGGAGGATTTTGTTGGATCATCATCCCTATCCTGTCTTGGAAGAGGAGGCCCATACGCTGTATGTTGGCTTCTTGTTCAGCAGCCTCTTTGTCCTTCTTCTCCAATATCCGACGAAGGAATTCGGCGTCGGTTTCTTCCTCTCGGCGTTCATCCGAGGACGTTTCAAGGTTTTCTTTTGGCCCTGTAAGTGCGGCCATAACGTTCATCATTTCTTGGAGCTTCTGCTGCTGCTCCTGAGCCTTGGTCACTGACCTCGTGTGTGGTCTATGACCTGTTGATATGCGGTTATCCTCCTTTCCCGATGCCACATAAACTGTATGAACTATCATGCCCCCTGACTTAGGGCGTTTGGGTGCGCTACCTCTGATATTTGTCGTTGGCGCGGGGGTTTTCTCCGGCCTTCTTCTTTTGTGGGCCGTTGAAGTTGAAGGGGCCGTTGTAGTGGGCACCCTAGCGATTGTTGTCCCCTGCTGTTTAATAGGACGGTCTTTTTCTTTTTGCACTTTCGCCTTCTTTTGTTGACGAGAGTGATCTGGGTCGATCACGGAGTCTTGAACCCTTCGCCAAACCTTGTATATTTTTGAGGACAGCCGTTGAGGGGGCTGTTCTTGCTTCGTTTCTAGAGCTCTCTCCGCAGGTGGAGGAGATCTTTTTAGTGTAACGGCTGGAGATTTCTTACGTATCCTCCTCAGCAGTTCAAAGCTGTTCCCAGTTGTAACAGTAGCGTTGACTTCCACCACTGGAGCCGGTGGAGTTAGCCCTGAGGGGGAGTTGCCCCCTGCCTTCCTTACTCGTTGCCAGTGGCGACGTTGAGCACGACGAGCCGTTAGGACTGGCTCGGAGATAGAGGTTGCTTCTTTTTGCCCCCTGTCTGAATGAGGCGCGGCTGGTGTTAACCTCTTAAAGACTGAGGTTGTCCTTTAAGGGATGATATTTAACCTGTCGAAGACAGATCCTCGGGCAGGGGCAGGAGCAGGAATCGTCAGTCTTGAAAAGACTGACTCTTTGACAGGGGAAGTCGCCTTGACGACTTCTGGAGCAGCAGTTATTGCCTTCCTTGGGACAACCAATTTAGAGTTCTGATTTAGCCTGGTGAAAACAGAGGCTGTCGGTTTGGTAGTGGACGACCCGTTGACAGGGGTCGTCGTAGCAGTAAGCCGGTCGAAGACCGACTTCTTGTTCACTTCCGGTGCAGGTATTGGCGCAGAGAAGCTTGTAGGTGGGATCATGGTCCCGAAGAACAGGCCAGTGGTGGCTTGGGTCACCTGGTCTACCGGCAGAGCGAGGAAGGAAGCCGCTTGGGGCCCATATACTACACCTCCTGGTGAGGTGGAGCGTCCGTTGCAGTGGCATTTCGAGCAGTTGGTGCAGTTAAATGCCATTGAATCTTGAGTTCTGCGCCAGGCAAAAGACCAAATCTTAGTAACTTGAAATCCGAAGGTAACCATTAACAAACCACAACTGGTTCGCGAAGACGACACACGAAGTGTGGAGTGGAAAGAGGAAAAGGTCCCACCGGGCGTGCCAGAATCTATTCCCCTCTGAATGGCGGTGCACAGGACCGCGATGTCCTGACGCTGAGATTCGGGGCAGATGCTATTTGGTTTTATCCGTCCACCTCTCCGAAGATGCCAAGTTGATTTATGGCACCGTGTATCGGAGGTTTAGACGGATGCGGCCGATGTAGCAGACTTCGTCAGATTCCCCGTCGCTTGAGGGGTTTTTGATTGTGGGGACGCTCTTCCCTGCAGGCGCAAGCCCCTGCAGTTAATTATGCTACCGCATCGTGGTAACAACTTTCTCCTTCTCCAGAATTTCACTTCGTGCCGTGTGTGTTTGTTTTGTTTGTGGTTGCCCGTGGATTGTATATGGAGACTGAGTAATGCCGTCGCCCGTAGGACGTGGATTAGTCCAAATCCGTATTTACTTAGATTTGGGTTTGGTGTCTTTAGTTTAAGGATGCATTAGTCGCGTTGCGACTAAGATCAACTTAAACGTTCGTTAAGGATACGATAGTCCTGTTTGAGACTAAGATCAACTTAACGTGATAATCCATTTAATATCTGGCCATCGGGACTCGTCACCTTTTTAATGTCGTTGAAGGATTACAACAAGAATTGTCAGAGGAGTTCGGAGATGTACCCTCGAACCGGATGTAAATTGATTTAAGAGAGCAATCTTACTCAGTCAATTTAATTTAAGGACTTACGGCCAGAATTGGGCTAAGTCCAGTTGAAAATGTTCAACATTTTATTTATTTTTGGTCTATTAGACCTTTACTGGGGCTCTGCCCTTTTATAAATGATGCACAGCATCTGTTTTTATTTGGGCTCTGCCCCCATTTTTTTAAAAAATAATGCACTGCATTTAATTTGGCCTGTTAGGCCCTTTTTAATTGGGCTTGGCCCTTCTGTAAATGCATTGCATTTTTAGGCGCTTTGCGCCAATCAGAGAGCGCAAGCGCTTGTGATGACGACACGTGTCATGCAAGCGCAGTTCGCTGTGCTAGTGCGCTGCGCTTGCGTTGCTGACACGTGGCGCTCTCCCAAGAGCGCAACAGCGCAGTTTGGAAGTGCAAAGCACTAAGAATCTTTTAGATTCAAGAACAGAAGTGCAAAGCACTATTTGATTTCTTGATCTAATTTAGATCAAAGAAAAGATAAGTTTTTTTCTTGTTTTTTTTTTATCTCAAAGAACCAAAGGTTCATAAAAGTGCAAAGCACTATTTTATTATTATTATTTTTTATTTTTATTAAAGATCATTGATCTTGTTTTTAGATTTATGATCTGTTCATAAGAGAACTTTCTCTTTTTTTCTAAAGGTTTTTTTACCTTTTTGTTCTTGAGGAGTTCTTCAGAGTTCTCTTTCTCTCTCTTTTTTTTAAGAAAATGTTCATGCCTTTGAATTGAGGCTTGGGGTCCTTTTTATAGTGCCCATAAATTAGTTAAATTTGTTAAAGAGATCTTTCTCTAAGTGATTTGGGGAATTTTACCCACCGTTGGATCTTTGATCCAAGAACTTCTGTTTTACAGAAGAAAATCTTCTTGTTTTAACAAGAACAGAAATATTTCTTTAAAATCTTAATTCTGTTTGGCGCAAATACCCCAGCGCATGACACGTGTCGCGCAGCGCACAGCGCAGCGCAACTGCGCTAGCGCATCTGCTCTGACACGTGTCCGCAGCGCACAGCGCAGCGCAACTGCGCTGACACGTGTCGCGCAGCGCAACTGCGCTAGCGCATCTGCGCTGGCACGTGTCGCGCAGCGCACAGCGCAGCGCAACTGCGCTAGCGCATCTGCGCTGGCACGTGTCGCGCAGCACAGTGCTTGCGCAACTGAAGCGTTGCTTCCTTTAATTTTGCTTAAAATAGAGCTTTGCTCTGATTGGGCGCGCCTTCTTGGACGCTGCGCTGACGTATCAGCGTCTGACATGTGGCGCGTTGCGCCCGAAATTTGAAGCGTTACTTCAAAATTTTGAATTTTGAATTTCAACAGAGTTTTGCTCTGATTGGGCGAAACACCAAGGTTTAAGTGAATGGTTAGGGTTAAGGAAAGAAACAAAATGGTCAACCATTTCAAAGCTTCATGAAGCTTCAAAGATCATCCAAAGTTAGCCACCATTTTATTTCTTTCTAAAATGAATAAATGAATAATTAAATAAGCAAATAAATTAAATGAAACCCTAACCATTAACTAACCATAGTTTAATACAAACATACACCCAAGTTTGCATGTATCATCAAACATGATACAAACTAGTGCACAAAAATATATCACATATACTACTTGTGCACATCAAGTGAGAAAATCCATTTAAAGTGAACAAATATTAGTTAATGCAAAGTAATATATCAAATATATAATTATACATTAAATCAATAAATCAACACTTGATTTAACGATCCGGTCATATCGCATATGACCGACTAATATTCAATGTATCGGCTTATCGAATCAATCCTTGATTCGATAACTAGGTTATATCGCATACATCCAATCGATACATTCATCGCGAGAATAGAATACGGTATCACATACACGCATTATTCTCGGTCCCGCACATATCTCATATGCGCTCCTATTTAGTTTCGCTTGAGCCAGGAAACCTCTGTGTAGGACTCTAAAGACTCGTCAATACGCCGGCAGCAGGTGATGATCATATCAAACACCCACAAGCCGCAAGCGGTCTGCTAAACGTAACGGCCACCCGGGTATTGAGCGATCAGAAGATCGACGAGCAAGCCCGCTCATACTCCTGTGAATCCAACCAGTAACACTTACCGTACAGTCCGGTCTGATCGTCTGATATGTCGCATATCTCGTCTAGGGGTGGTAAACGTCAGACCCCAATAACTCGATAAGTCGTATCGATATGAGGTCTATAACAGTTCGAGAAACTACTGGTAACACTTACCAGTAAATCTCAGCAACCCTGGCCAGGGATTTCCGGTTATAGCCAATCGAACACAGCGCAACATCAACTCCCTATATCGGGAGAGACGAATCCCCTCCTATCGCTCATTGCCTCCATGTGATTCGGGACTGTACCCAAAAGCCACCATTTTGCACGCCCTCTTGGACGTGGTAAGGTGGAAATCAAAGCACAGTGGGAATCACATAAGACTCTATGACGATCTCGGGTCTACAGACTAACCTGTACCAGTGTCACCAGAGAACTGCCATCTGACGTAAGGTATAATACCATCTGGGAGTTCTCGACGAGTCCGTCCAGTGTACCCAGTCTCTACTGAGCACCCGTATATCATCTCTGATGTCAAACACTAATGGATATAGGATCATCCATCGCCCATCTGTATGGGTCGAGAAGGTATACGCTAGTCTACTCTGGTATATCGATGTCCCGTCTCGATATACCCACAACTAGGGACCTTGAAGGATGTACTTATGGACTACCATGTCCCCACTAGTATGATCCGCATCATAGTCCAGGTAGTCAAGTACACATCCTAAGGGCTTTACCAACATGTAACAGAGAGACAATCAGTGTACACGTTAAGGTAAAGAGCAACCAGATAGCATACTATCATGTCGAGCAAGAAAGTCCTCCCTATATATGTCCAAGCATCCACTACAATATACATCCTATGTATAGTAATGGCCTCTAGGGCATACATATAACTAACAATCTCCCACTTGCACTAGGGCCATCTGTAGCAGTGGTTGTAGTATTTCATACTCAACCATCCCATAAAAGTCTCTCTCTGGGAAAAGGCCTTTGTGAGTGGATCCGCCGTGTTGTCCTCTGAGTCTACTCTCCTAACCTCGATCACCCTGGAGATCAACTATCTCCATGATCAGGTGATGCTGCCTCAGAATACGTCTGGGTCACTGATGGGATCGGCGTTCCTTGGCATAAGCCACAACTCCATCGTCTCACAATGGTAGGAACGTAGTTCATCTCATGAACCAATATTCACCCAAACAGCCTCTTTGGTAGCATCTTAAGTAGCGATGTATCCTGCCTTTATCGTCTAGTTAGCCACGGTATCTAGCTTGGAACTCTTCCAACATACCGTCCCTTTACTGAGGGTAAAGACAATGCCTGTGACTGACTTTCAGTCGTCCTTATCACCCTGGAACCCTTTCAGTGATTCTCCCCAGGATCGATTGATACCATCTCACTACAACTAGTAAGAGTCCTAACATCCATTTAGATCTATCTCATAGATCCAAAACCCAGGATTTAGGAGGTATCACTTTGATCCTATATGGAGAATCCTTGTGATAAGCGGAGATTGACTGAGCATAGCATAGGAAACTACTTCCCTATCAAGAGTATGTCATCCACGTACTCTATGAGGATCGTCACCATACTCCCTACTACCTTTTTGTTTATACAAGGTTCATCTACCATTTTGATGATGTCAAACTCTTTGACTACTTCATCAAAACAGACGTTCCAACTCCGTGATGCCTGCTTTATCCTATAAAGCATCTTGTACACGTTTTCGCTGCTCCCACTGTCTACGAAGCCCTCTGGCTGTGTACTTACAGACGCTCTCTTCTAAAACATCATTTTAGAAAAGCAGTCATGACACCCAACCGCCAGATATCGTAGTCATGGTATGTAGCTGTGGCAACTAGGATCCAGATGGACTTAAGCATAGCCACTGGAAAAGGTTTCATCATTATCCACGCCTGGTCGATGACGAAAACCTTTACCAAGTCTAGCTTTGAAAGTCTCAACTTTTCCATCTACACCAAGTAATCTTCTCAAGATATACTTGCTCCTGATGAGGATTTAACCTTTCAGATAAAACAACCAAAGTCCATACTTTGTTGGTGTATAAGGATTCCATCTCAGATCGCTAAGCATCCAGCCGTTCTTACAGAGTCCCACTCCTGATGGCCAGCTCGAAACTAGTTGGGTCATCATCTCATGATACAATCCTCGCTCCCACTGTCATAGAGAAACTGAAGTATCTCTCAGGTGGGTGAGAAACCTTACTAGATCGGCGGAGAGGCTGAGGTTCGTTGGTATCTACTGAATCCTTTGGTTGTACCAAATCATCTGCTGTAGTTTGTATAGCTGGAACCTTTCCAGTTCTACATTACAGTCCTTGCCTCGAGCTTGTCCGGATTTTGCTTTTAGACATAGGCCGGTCAACCCTAAATCTTAACTTGCTTAAGACATGGGCTCTTCCCATACCATATCTCATATAGAGTGGTAGGCTGTGATCTGATTCAAACCCTATTCAATAGGTATGCAGCTTCTCAAGTGCATAACTCCCAAAAGGAAACAGGTAACTCAGTAGTACTCATCATAGAGCGCACCATATCGAATAGGGTGCAATTGCTCCGCCCCGATATACCATCGTGCTATGGTGCATACGGAGGAGTAATGCTGAGAGAGAATCTCATTCTCCTTTAGAATAGTCCAGGAATTCCGTGCTCAAGTATTCTCCTCCCTGATCGCATCAAAGGACATAATACTTATACCCTCATTTTGGTTCTCTACTTCTAACTTATATTCCGTGAATATCTCAAAAGGTTCGGACTTGTGTTTCAACAGGAATATATGTCTGAATCTTGAGAGATCATCAGAGAATGTAATGAAGTACAAAGAACCGGTCTTGGCATGTGTAGACAGGGGACCTTTATACATCAACATGTATCATCCCAAGTGTTCACTAACTCTTTCTCTGTTTTCAATAAACAGAGCTGTGGTCATTTTATCTCTGTGACATGACTGACAAGTTTCACAAGATGTAAATTCAAACTAATTTAAATATGCATCTATATGTAACTTCAGCTAGTCTTGTCGCATTGATATGACCTAGTCTATAATACCTCAAGAAGGATTCGTCCATTTCTGAACTCTTCCTCTTTTGTGTGTTCCATATACTAAGAACTGTAGTTTGATTTAGAACATCAATGCTTTTAGATAACGTGCCTGAACCGATCAACTTTTGATATAGGAAATATTCAAAACATTATCCAACAATACAAAATTTTATCATTTCTTTACTAATAAAGAGACTGATATGATTTTGTATATCAGGTTCGGTATCTAATAACATTCGTTCAGAATCAATGTATTTGGAATACAGGGTGACAGTGACCAACAGACTTGGCTGCAACACTTGCCCCGTTTTCTGCCTCATGAAACTTATCACCCTTTCTCAGTTCTCTACCTTTCTGTAGCCCTATGTGTTCCCCTCCGAAAGACGGCGCGCAGGACTGCGGTGTCTTGGCACTGAGATTCGGGGCAGATGCTAATTGGTGCTATCCGTTCACCTCTCCGAAGATGCCAAGTTGATTTATGGCATCATACATCGAAGGTTTGAACGGATGCGGCCGATGTAGCAGACTTTGTCAGATTCCCCTTCGCTTGAGGGGTTTTTGATTTTGGGGACGCTCTTCCCTGCAGGCGCAAGCCCCTGCAGTTAATTACGCTACCGCATCGCGGTAACAACTTTCTCCTTCTCCAGATGGTCACTTCGTGTCGTGTGTGTCTATTTTATGTTTTGTTGCCCGTGGATTGTTTACGGAGACCGAGTTATGTCGTCGCCCGTAGGGCGTGGACTAGTCCAAATCCGTATTATCTTAGATTTGGGTTTAGGGGTTTGGTTTGAGGATACGTTAGCCATATTTGAGGCTAAGGTCAACTCAAACGTTTGTTAAGGATACGTTAGTCTAACTTGAGACTAAGTTCAACTTAACGGGATCGTTTAGATCCGACAAAAGAGCATTTGGGCTCTAATGTTCCAGTTTAGGGACATAGTGGTCCATTGCATGTATGGTCGTCGGGACCCGTTACCTCTCTGACGGCGTTGAAGGATTACAACGACAGGTGTCAAAGGAGTTCCGAGATGTACCCTTGAACCAAAGTTGATTGGAGGGATTCATAGTCCAGTCTGTTTGAAGGTTTAAGGATACGTTAGCCATATTTGAGGCTAAGATCAACTTAAACGTTTGTTAAGGATACGTTAGTCCAGTTTGGGACTAAGATCGACTTAACGGGATCGTTTAGATCCGACAAAAGAGCAATTGGCTCTATTGTTCCAGTTTAGGGACATAGTGGTCCATCGCCAGTTTAGGGACGTGGTGGTCCATCGCCAGTTTAGGGACGTGGTGGTCCATTTGTAGTTTAAGGACGCATAAGTCCATGGGTTTAAGGACCCCACAGTCCATGTTGATGTGTGGTTGTCGGGACCCATCACCTCTCTGAAGACGTTGAAGGATTACAACGACAAATATCAGAGGAGTTCAGAGATGTACCCTTGAACCAATGAGTGGTTTGAAAGAGCAGATGTGCTCAGTTCAAGATGATTTGAGGACTTATGGCCAGTTTGGGCTAAGTCCAAAATATTGGCCCTCTGTTGGTCCATTGAAGGAGAGGCTTTGCCTCTGGCCATTTAGTCAATTGGGCCAATGCCTAGTGTTAAACACTAAAAACCAATCAGTGTTGAACACTGGGAATGAGATCGATAAGTTAGTGTTTAACACTAAAAGATAGTTGGTGTTAAACACCAGCAACAAGGCTTTCAAATTAGTGTTAAACACTAAAACAGATCAAAACACTGGCATCAGAGATCTCAAATTAATGTTAAACACTAAGGTAATCAGTGTTGAACATCGCAAATAAAGCTCTTTGATTAGTGTTGAACACTAAGGCCAAACGGTATTTTAACATTGGATTCAGGGGTTCCAATTTAGCGTTAGACGCTAAGGCAAGAGGGGTCACGTGGTAGCACGTGAGGGCGCCCTCCCTTCATTTGTTCTGCTGAGAATATCGCATCTTTTGGAGCATCACGTGCCATCACGTGACGGGTGTTTAAATGGAGTATGTTAAAGCCTCTGCCAAGGGTCACGTGGGTCACGTGAGGCACTGCCTCAAAGGGGCTTTTCTGTAGATCTTTTTGGGGGTCACGTGGTGACACGTGACCCTGCCTCTATGTATGTTTTTTTAGAAGATCTGTTAATCCCTTTCAGGAATTAAATTCCTCGTAGGGTTGAACCCTGGCAATAATTTCAGAGGAATTAAATTCCTACTTCCTTTGAAGGTTCATATTCTGGAATAGAGTTGAACTCTGAATTTTCTGTAGGAATTAAATTCCTCATATATGTGAAGAACTGAATAGGGTTAAACCCTAATAAAAGCTTTAAGGAGTTAAACTCCTACTCTCTGTTAAAGAATTATTCTGGGGAATGAGATTAAGGGAATTAAATTCCTGTTGTTTTAACAGAACTAAGTTCTTAACCAGGGTTAAACCCTGATTCTTTTCATTCTGAAGGAATTAAATTCCCATAACACAGGGTCAACCCTAATTTTATTTTAAAGGAATTAAATTCCTATAGTTCTGTGAGAATTAAATTCTCGTGCTTCCATTCCCTCTCTATGCTTTGGATCTGCATGGCAGGATCTCAACCCATTGAGAATTAAATTCTCAACTCAAGGGGAGATCTGCACTTTACAGATCCTCCACCAAAGAGAGAACTATGTTCTTCTGTTTTTATATCAGAGTTAAACTCTGTTGAGAATTAAATTCTCTTTTCTTTCAAAAAGCCTTCCCTTTCTTACCTAGGGTTTTCTTTTGCAGAAGATCCAAATTCCTCCAAAGTATCAAGGCTCTCTCTCTTTTCTTCCCTCTGCATATATATATCTTTTGTGTGTCTCTTGGCTCCTATTTATAGAAGAAGCAGCCGAGTCAATTAGTTTTTGATGAATCTTTCATTGAGAGATTTGATTTGTATCCATCATTCGTTTTGGACCTCTGGATTATTAGGTGAATTTTATTCACCATTGGATTTTAAATCCCGAGATTCTCCTTTGTTATTTCGGTTAGATTTTACGGGGAAATCTTTCCAAATTCGAGATTTTCCCATAAATAGATGATATTTAATCACCTTTAAATCTTTAATTCAATCGGCTGCTTTGGAAAGATTTAAGAGGTCTTTTCTCAGAATTTAATTCTGTTAACAGATAGGCTTTGAAAGCTGGTCACGTGTGGCCACGTGACCCTTGGTCACGTGTGGGCACGTGACCCCCTTGGAACGAGCCCTCTTCTTGTTAGTTATATGTATGCCCTAGAGGCCATTACTGTACATATGATGTATATTGTAGTGGATGCTAGGACGTATATAGGGAGGACTTTCTTGCTCGACATGATAGTATGCTATCTGGTTGCACTTTACCTTAACGTGTACACTGATTGTCTCTCTGTTACATGTTGGTAAAGCCCTTAGGATGTGTACTTGACTACCTGGACTATGATGCGGATCATACTAGTGGGGACATGGTAGTCCATAAGTACATCCTTCAAAGTCCCTAGTCGTGGGTATATCGAGACAGGGCATCGATATACCAGAGTAGACTAGCGTATACCTTCTCGACCCATACAGATGGGCGATGGATGATCCCATATCCATTGGTGTTTGACATCGGAGATGATATACGGGTGCTCAGTGGAGACTGGGTACACTGGACGGACTCGCCGAGAACTCCCAGATGGTATTATACCTTACGTCAGATGGCAGTTCTCTGGTGACACTGGTACAGAGTAGTCTGTTGACCCGAGATCGTCATAGAGTCTTGTGTGGTTCCCACTGTGCTTTGATTTCCATCTTACCACGTCCAAGAGGGCGTGCAAAACGGTGGCTTTTGGGTACAGTCCCGAATCACATGGAGGCAATGAGCGATAGGAGGGGATTCGTCTGTCCCGGTATGGGGAGTTGATGTTGCGCTGTGTTCGATTGGCTATAACCAGAAATCCCTGGCCAGGGTTGCTGAGATTTACTGGTAAGTGTTACCAGTAGTTTCTCGAATTGTTATGGACCTCATATCGACACGACTTATCGAGCTATTGGGGTCTGACGTTTACCACCCCTAGGCGAGATATGCGACATATCAGACGAACAGACCGGACTGTACGGTAAGTGTTACTAGTCGGATTCACAGGAGTATGAGCGGGCTTGCTCGTCGATCTTCTGATCGCTCAATACCCGGGTGGCCGTTAAGTTTAGCAGACCGCTTACGGCTTGTGGGTGTTTGATATGATCATCACCTGCTACCGGCGTATTGACGAGTCTTTAGAGTCCTACACAGAGGTTTCCTGGCTCAAGCGAAACGAAATAGGAGCGCATATGAGATATGTGCGGGACCGAGAATAATGCGTGTATGTGATACCGTATTTCATTCTCGCGATGAATGTGTCGAATGGTTGTATGCGATATAACCTAGTTATCGAATCAAGGATTGATTCGATAAATCGATACATTGTATACTAGTCGGTTGTGTGCGACATGACCGGATCATTGAATCAAGAGTTGATTTAATGATTTAATGCATAATTATATATTTGATATATTACTTTGCATTAACTAGTATTGGTTCACTTTAAATGAATTTTCTCACTTGAAGTTCACAAGTTGTATATGTGATATACTTTTGTGCACTTGATTGTATCATGTTTGATGATACATGCTTACTTGTGTTTGTGTAAAGTTTAAACCTTGGTTAAGTAAATGGTTAGGGTTTTGTTTAATTTATTTATTCATTTATTGATTTGTTTATTTCATTTTGGCAAAAGGAAAATGGTGGCTAATTTTGTTTCTTTGTTGAAGTTTCATGAAGCTTTGAATAAGTCCACCATTTTTGTTTTATGCCTAACCTAACCATTCATATAACTATAGTTTGCTCTCTACACATAACCATGGTTGGTTTATGATAAGTATTTTATGATTTTCTTTTTTAAAGAATAACTTATCATAATTCTATCATCTTCTTCATCTTCTTCTTCTTCTTCAAGAAAAGAAACCTTGCCTTCTTCAATGGCAAAGTGAGAAAAAGAGTGAGAAATCCAATTCTAAAGTGAACCCACTTCCTATTTCTTCATCCTCTACCTCTTGCCAAGTAGCAGAGTGTGTTTTCTTCACAAGTTTCATGACTTGGTGAAGTGGGAGCTTGATCTTGTGATGCTTCGACGTAGATCATTTTCGGCATCGTAGTCGACGACCTAGCCCGTCCATTTCTCCGATGAAGCCGACACTAGAGTCCAAGATCCGATTTGTACAGCGGAGAGGACTTCATTGCGGAGCTATGGAGGTGGAGGATCGGATCTACAAAGGTTGTATTTCCGTTCTTTTAGTTTAGTTGTAAAATAGTTTCATTGTTTCGCCTATATATCTAGCCAACGATCCGTATTAGGGTTTCTCGGCACCCGTAAAGTTTGAAATTGGCATGGTTGATGCCTTGTGAGACCTCATTAGAGTGCCAAGGAACCCTACAGTGGTATCAGAGCCTAGCTAGAGCCTTAGGCGAAGTCTAGACGACGTTTGAAATCCGAACGAACCCGAAACCCTAATACAAAATGCTCTATGGAAATTTTCTAAAAATTTGGATTTTTGTCAATTAAAAATTCGCAGAAAATAGAGCAGGAAATTATAAGGATTACTGCAGAAAACGAAACCCTAATTCCACTGTAGCGCCGCGGAACCGCGGCAATAGCCTCCTTTTGCGGCGGTTCCGCGGCCGTTTGTGCTGATTAGTGATTTGTTTTGATACAGTAATGCCCGTATCTGTTTCCTCTGTTCTCTGGGAACTTTTAATCTGCACTCAAGAGTTGAGTTTTCTGGGGTTGTTTTGGGGATTCGATGATTCGATCGGATTATCAGATTTTGTCTATGTGGATTCCGGATAATTTTTGAATATGTTAAAAAGTTCGACCGGATATAAATACCCAATTTTTCCCCTGTCGGGAAATTTCCAAGTGTTGGATTTTTCCGTGGTTTAAAGACGTTCTAAGTAGTGCATGTAACGCGATGGTCCCTCTAGAAGACAACAAACCTTAACTCGATTATGTGACCGTCTTGAACTGCCCTTTGAACTTAGGGTTTGGGGCAGTACGGCGTGCTACATGTGAGGCGTTGGCTTGACCCTTCTACGGCTGGACCGTTGGTACTGAGGCACGAACTGAATGTTTTTAGACTTGTTTCATGTGTTGATCTGTATCGGGAAAACTTGGGTGTTTGAATGTTCGATCGGAAAGTTTAAAATTTTCTAATTATCTGGAATGTGATACAATAATTGGAATTCACAATAAGTTATGAGATAACTGAATGTTATAAACATAGCAGTTTAGTCTCACTTGATCGGTTGCCACGGAATTTTGATGTGATCAAAAGTCCGTCGCAATCACGTAGCGTACGCGGATACTCGCCGGGCAAACTTAATAGACAGCCTCACTCCATAGCCCCGACCAAGTGACTGTAGGAGAACCCCGTCGCCGAAAGCATCCGTTCGGGTGCTCGCGGCAGCGGTGTTCTGCCTTGGTGCACTTCGTCGACGGCGTCAGGGGGTGCGGCCGTCTACTAAAGTTTGCGACGAGCATTCGATCAGGATGTCGGGAATCTTGTTGAATTGCCCGACTTGATATTGAAAAGTGTTTTCGATAATGAGACTAAAATGCGGGGTTTATAATTGTTAGGCATGCGATGTCTAAGGAATTCATTTGATTAGGTATGCGATGTCTATGCAGGTTGCGGATTCCAACTGTTGTAGTTTTACACTTTCTTTTCTGTGACCGTAAGTGTAATATGTGATATCGCCGGTTTCGTTGCTATATGTCAACGACAATTGGGATGCGCATATTTACTTACGTTGATGACATGTGATGTTATGTGTTGCTGGATATGTTATATTGGATCGTCGTGTTTGAATAGCCGGGGTTTTTTTTTTGTGAGATGAGTGTTTTTCATTTTCATTCATGTAAAAACTTGTATGTAATATTCTTTTATTGGGGCACTTCCAGGTTGCGGAAGATGTCACCCTTTGTATATTATTTACTTTTCCGCACTAGGATAGACCCAAGGAGGGGAGCACAAGTAACCGGGTTCTGGGGTCCAGTGGGAGACCAACTCGAGGAGTCGAGTCCGGGTCTCCTAACTCTAGAATTGGTAGGGTTGCTTGCCGCTCTCGTAGGGGTCTAGGGGTGTGGGTTTGGCTATTCATAGCGACCGTGGAATCCGTGTTTTATACTGGCTCGTATTGAAAACACGGACGTCCTAGTATATCCAATATTTCATATGTTTCTTCTGCTGCGATATCTGTGATGTGATCATGTGATATGTTCTGTGATGAATACTGTATATAGTATATATGATATATTATATAGGCGTTACTTATGTTTTACACCCGCGCTAGCCCTGCCCCGCTCTGCCGTTAGTTACCTAACCTAACGGTGCACGAGGGGACATCGAGGCGAATGCGGATGGCATAAGTGTACGTCGTATTTATCTGTGATGTTTAGGTATATAAATGATGGGACTTCATTAATGTGATTAATGAAATAAAAGAAACCTAAGATGTTGTAGAATCGAATTTCAAAAATAAAACAGGTAGCTACAGTTCTTGCTTTGCACAGCGGTATATGTGATATATCCTGCACCTTATTTGATGAGGAAAGGACCGAGATCCCTTCACCGGGAGTGACTCCTTTAGCAATAACTGGCTGATGCTACACACTCGGTTTGTCTTTTGATTGCTTTTAAGAGTTCTGCTTTGCACAGTGATATATATGATATATCCCGCACCTTATTCGATGAGGAAAGGACCGACGATCCCTTCACCGGGAGTGACTCCTTTAGCAAAACTAGAAAAGCCTCAAAAACACTCCATTTCAAAATTCATTCGATCCTACAACGATATCAAGTTCATTACGCAATAGGTTTTCAGAAAAACCTGTCGTAGCCCTCCGTCATTTCAGATAAGTGGTAGTTAGTATTCGTGCTACGTTTGTTGGCCTGCGTCAAGGCGTAGTGTGCGGTAGCTAACTAGTATTTATCTGCTTATGCATATGATGCAGATTGGATTAGGGTAGTCGTGCGACTTTGTTGGCCTGCGTCAAGGGTCGTGCGGGTGGGTTTAATTCAATCAGGAAATGACGGGCTGAACTTGACTAGCGCACTATGGTTTGTTGGCCCGCGTCAAGGTCATAGGACGCTAGGGGCAAAATTATCGGGAATTTCAAGTGTTGAAATTTGCAATGAGATTGCATACCTTCTATGAGATAGTTGGATCCCGATACCCACTGCGAGTAAGAGTTACTCCTGGGAGAGTTTTACACATTACAATTAGCCGATGAAGTAGGTGTCTAGAAATGTGTCAACGGGGTTACGCCTCTGGGAAAACGAGGTTTACATTAATTAGGTTCGTGCGAAAGCACGGGGGACCTCCCTCAAAGTACCGACACTGGCCTGGCTGAAAGATTGGCGAACTTGTAGTGTGTAATTAATCCCGGCTAGTCTTTCCTTTTAGGGTTTGAAGGAAGATTTGATAAAAAGCAGTGGGAGCCATCCTGATTAGATAAAATAATAACCAATCTATTCTTGCAAGAGCTCACGCTGAGTGTTTTCTTCTCTCTCTCTCCAGGTAGCGACCATATCACGCCTTAATCAAGATAATAATACAGAATATTGACCGAACCCGCTTGTTATACTGAGCTGGGGGACGTTGGTCCCGCTCCAACTTATAATTGTTATAAGAAAGAGCAGGAAATTGGGGAATACCAGATTTCCTGTGCCGCCCAAACGAAGAAAGTGCTTATGATGCATCTCCTTCGGGTGTGTTCGTTACATAGAACTGTTTCTCAGTATCCTCTGCGTCCTAGGTATTTGATACCGGATCAGGATCCCAGATATGTAATCTGTTACATAGGGCTACAGATAGGTAGAGAACTGAGAACAGGTGATAAGTTTCATGAGGCAGAAAACGGGGCAAGTGTTGCAGCCAAGTCTGTTGGTCACTGTCACCCTGTATTCCAAATACATTGATTCTGAACGAATGTTATTAGATACCGAACCTGATATACAAAATCATATCAGTCTCTTTGTTAATAAAGAAACGATAAAATTTTGTATTGTTGGATAATGTTTTGAACATTTCCTATATCAAAAGTTGATCGGTTCAGGCACGTTATCTAAAAGCATTGATGTTCTAAATCAAACTACAGTTCTTTTGTATACAGAACACACACAAGAGGAAGAGTTCAGATATGAACGAATCCTTCTTGAGGCATTGTAGACTAGGTCATATCAATGCGACCCGACTGTCTGAAGTTACATTTTAGATGCATATTTAAATCAGTTTGAATTTACATCTTATGAAACTTGCCAGTCATGTCACAGAGATAAGATGACCATAGCTCCGTTTACTGGAAACAGAGAAAGAGTTAGTGAACTCTTGGGATGATACATGTTGATGTATGTAAGGTCCCCTGTCTACACATGCCAAGACCGGTTCTTTGTACTTCATTACATTCTCTGATGATCTTTCGAGATTCAGACCTATGTTCCTGTTGAAACACAAGTCCGAACCTTTTGAGATATTCACAGAATATAAGTTAGAAGTAGAGAACCAAATACGGGTCAAAGTATTATGTCCTATGATGAGATCAAGAAGGAGAATACTTGAGCACGAAATTCTTGGACTTTTCTAAAGGAGAATGAGATTCTCTCTCAGCATTACTCCTCCGCATACACCATAGCACGATGGTATATCGGGGTGGAGCAATCACACCCTATATAATAAGGTGTGCTCTATGATGAGTACTACTGAGTTACCTATTTCCTTTTTGGGAGTTATGCACTTGAGAAGCTGCATACCTATTGAATAGGGTTAAAATCAAATCAGTTCCCTACCACTTCATATTTGATATGATAAGGGAAGAGCCCTTCTCTTAAGTTAGTTAAGATTTGGGGTTGTCCGGGCTATGTCTGAAAAGCAAAATCCGGACAAGCTCAAGGCAAGATCTGTAATGTAGAACTGGAAAGATTCCAGCTATACAAACTACAGCAGATGATTTGATAAAACCAAAGGATTCAATAGTTACCAATGAACCTCAGCCTCTCCGCCGATCTAGTAGGGTTCCTCACCCACCTGAGAGATACTTCGGTTTCTCTATGACAGTGGGAGCAAGGATTGCATCATGAGATGATGACCCAACTAGTTTCGAGCTGGCCATCAGGAGTGGGACTCTGTAAGAATGGCTGGATGCTTAGCGATCTGAGATGGAATCCATGTACACCAACAAAGTATGGACTTTGGTTGCTATATCTGAAGGGTTAAATCCCCATCAGGAGCAAGTATATCTTGAGAAGATTACTTGGTGTAGATGGAAAAGTTGAGACTTTCAAAGATAGACTTGTTAAAGCTTTTCGTCATCGACCAGGCGTGGATTATGATGAAACCTTTTCAAGTGGCTATGCTTAAGTCCATCCAGATCCTACTTGCCACGGCTACATACCATGACTACGATATCTGGCGGTTGGGTGCCATGACTACTTTTCTAAATAATGATTTAGAAGAGAACGTCTATAAGAACACAGCCAGAGGGCTTCGTAGACAGTGGGAGCAGCGGAAACGTGTACAAGATGCTTTATAGGATAAAGCAGGTATCGCGGAGTTGGAACATCTGTTTTGATGTGTTAGTCAAAGAGTTTGATATCATCAAAATGGTAGATGAACCTTGTATATACAAAAAGGTAGTAGGGAGTATGGTGATGATCCTCGTAGAGTACGTGGATGACAAACTCTTGATAGGGAAGGAGTTTCCTATGCTACGCTTGATCAATCTCCGCTTATCACAATGATTCTCCATATAGGATCAAAGTGATACCTCCTAAATCCTGGTTTTTGGATCTATGAGATAGATCTAAATGGATGTTAGGATTCTCACTAGTTGTAGTGAGATAGTATCAACCGATCCTGGGGAGAATCACTGGAAGGGTTCCAGGGTGATAATGACGACTGAATGTCAGTCGCAGGCATTGTCTTTACCCTCAGTAAAGGGACGGTATGTTGGAAGAGTTCCAAGCTAGATACCGTGGCATACTAGACGATAAAGGCTCGATACATCGCTACTTAAGATGCTACCAAAGAAGCAGTCTGGGTGTATATTAGTTCATGAGATGAACTTCGTTCCTCCCATTGTGTGACAATGGAGTTGTGGCTTATGCCAAGGAACACCCGTCCAATCAGTGATCCAGACATATTCTAAGGCAGTATCACCTGATCATGGAGATGGTTGATCTCCAGAGTGATCGAGGTTAGGAGAGTAGACTCAGAGGACAGCACGGCGGATCCACTCACAAAGGCCTTTTCCCAGAGAGAGACTTTTATGGGATGGTTGAGTATGAGATACTACAACCACTGCTACAGATGGCCCTAGTGCAAGTGGGAGATTGTTAGTTATATGTATGCCCTAGAGGCCATTACTGTACATATGATGTATATTGTAGTGGATGCTAGGACGTATATAGGGAGGACTTTCTTGCTCGACATGATAGTATGCTATCTGGTTGCACTTTACCTTAACGTGTACACTGATTGTCTCTCTGTTACATGTTGGTAAAGTCCTTAGGATGTGTACTTGACTACCTGGACTATGATGCAGATCATACTAGTGGGGACATGGTAGTCCATAAGTACATCCTTCAAAGTCCCTAGTCGTGGGTATATCGAGACAGGGCATCGATATACCAGAGTAGACTAGCGTATACCTTCTCGACCCATACAGATGGGCGATGGATGATCCCATATCCATTGGTGTTTGACATCGGAGATGATATACGGGTGCTCAGTGGAGACTGGGTACACTGGACGGACTCGCCGAGAACTCCCAGATGGTATTATACCTTACGTCAGATGGCAGTTCTCTGGTGACACTGGTACAGAGTAGTCTGTTGACCCGAGATCGTCATAGAGTCTTGTGTGGTTCCCACTGTGCTTTGATTTCCATCTTACCACGTCCAAGAGGGCGTGCAAAACGGTGGCTTTTGGGTACAGTCCCGAATCACATGGAGGCAATGAGCGATAGGAGGGGATTCGTCTGTCCCGGTATGGGGAGTTGATGTTGCGCTGTGTTCGATTGGCTATAACCAGAAATCCCTGGCCAGGGTTGCTGAGATTTACTGGTAAGTGTTACCAGTAGTTTCTCGAATTGTTATAGACCTCATATCGACACGACTTATCGAGCTATTGGGGTCTGACGTTTACCACCCCTAGGCGAGATATGCGACATATCAGACGAACAGACCGGACTGTACGGTAAGTGTTACTAGTCGGATTCACAGGAGTATGAGCGGGCTTGCTCGTCGATCTTCTGATAGCTCAATACCCGAGTGGCCGTTACGTTTAGCAGACCGCTTGCGGCTTGTGGGTGTTTGATATGATCATCACCTGCTACCCGGCGTATTGACGAGTTTTTAGAGTCCTACACAGAGGTTTCCTGGCTCAAGCGAAACGAAATAGGAGCGCATATGAGATATGTGCGGGACCGAGAATAATGCGTGTATGTGATACCGTATTTCATTCTCGCGATGAATGTGTCGAATGGTTGTATGCGATATAACCTAGTTATCGAATCAAGGATTGATTCGATAAATCGATACATTGTATACTAGTCGGTTGTGTGCGACATGACCGGATCATTGAATCAAGAGTTGATTTAATGATTTAATGCATAATTATATATTTGATATATTACTTTGCATTAACTAGTATTGGTTCACTTTAAATGGATTTTCTCACTTGATGTTCACAAGTTGTATATGTGATATACTTTTGTGCACTTGATTGTATCATGTTTGATGATACATGCTTACTTGTGTTTGTGTAAAGTTTAAACCTTGGTTAAGTAAATGGTTAGGGTTTTGTTTAATTTATTTATTCATTTATTGATTTGTTTATTTCATTTTGGCAAAAGGAAAATGGTGGCTAATTTTGTTTCTTTGTTGAAGTTTCATGAAGCTTTGAATAAGTCCACCATTTTTGTTTTATGCCTAACCTAACCATTCACCTAACTATAGTTTGCTCTCTACACATAACCATGGTTGGTTTATGATAAGTATTCTATGATTTTCTTTTTTAAAGAATAACTTATCATAATTCTATCATCTTCTTCATCTTCTTCTTCTTCTTCTTTAAGAAAAGAAACCTTGCCTTCTTCAATGGCAAAGTGAGAAAAAGAGTGAGAAATCCAATTCTAAAGTGAACCCACTTCCTATTTCTTCATCCTCTACCTCTTGCCAAGTAGTAGAGTGTGTTTTCTTCACAAGTTTCATGACTTGGTGAAGTGGGAGCTTGATCTTGTGATGCTTCGACGTAGATCATCTTCGGCATCGTAGTCGACGACCTAGCCCGTCCATTTCTCCGATGAAGCCGACACTAGAGTCCAAGATCCGATTTGTACAGCGGAGAGGACTTCATTGCGGAGCTATGGAGGTAGAGGATCGGATCTACAAAGGTTGTATTTCCGTTCACTTAGTTAATTTGTTAACTAGTTGCTTTTGTCGCCTATATATCTAGTTAACGATCCGTATTAGGGTTTCTCGGCACCCGTAAAATTTCAAATTGGCATGGTTGATGCCATGTGAGACCTCATTAGTGTGCCTAGGAACCCTACACTTCTTTCTTTCTGCGCTCTGCTTTCTGGTCGCTGCTTAGCTGTCACGTGCCACCACGTGACACCTGGTCACGTGTGAGCACGTGACCCTCGTCTGGAGCCTTTTTCTTGATTCAATCAGGGAATTGAGTCTGCCGCTTTTGAGTGTCACGTGCCAACACGTGACCCTGGTCACGTGGGAGCACGTGACCCTTTCTGAAGCCTTTTTCTTCGATGTAGTTAGGAAACTGAATTTGCCTTGCCGATGCTTTTAGATGTCACGTGCCAACACGTGACTGCTGGTCACGTGTAAGCACGTGACCCTTTTCTGAAGCCTTTTCCGTAGGCTTTCCTGATTTTAAATCAGGAAACAAGCCCTATGTAACACATTACATATCTGGGATCCTGATCCGGTATCAAATACCCAGGACATAGAGGACACTGAGAAACAGTTCTTTGTAATGAACACACCCGAAGATGATGCATCAGCATGCACTTTCTTCGTTTGAGCGGCACGGGAAATCTGGTATTCCCCTATTTCCTGCTCGGTCTTATAACAATTATAAGTTGGAGCGGGACCAACGTTCCCCAGCTCAGTATAACAAGCGGGTTCGGTCAATATTCCGTATTAATATCTTGATTAAGGCGTGATATGGTCGCTACCTGGAGAGAGAGAGAAGAAAACACTCAGCGTGCGCTCTTGCAAGAATAGATTGGTTATTATTTTATCTAATCAGGATGGCTCCCACTGTTTTTATCAAATCTTCCTTCAAACCCTAAAAGGAAAGACTAGCCGGGATTAATTACACACTGCAAGTTCGCCAATCTTTCAGCCAGGCCAGTGTCGGTACTTTGAGGGAGGTTCCCCGTGCTTTCGCACGGACCTAATTACTGTAAACCTCGTTTTCCCAGAGGCGTAACCTCGTTAACACCTTTCTAGACAACTACTTGATCGGCTAATTGTAATGTGTAAAACTCTCCCAGGAGTAACTCTTACTCGCAGCGGGTATCGGGATCCAACTATCTCATAGAAGGTATGCAATCTCATTGCAAATTTCAACAGTTGAAATTCCCGATAATATTTTGCCCCAAACGATCTATGACCTTGACAAGGTCAACAAACCATAGACCGTAAGTCAAGTTCAACCCGTCATTTCTTGATTGAATCAAACCCACCCGCACGACCCTTGACAAGGTCAACAAGGCCGTACGACTACCCTAACCCAATCTGCATCATATGCATAAGCAGATAAATACTGGTTAGCTACCGCACACTGCGCCTTGACAAGGTCAACAAACGCAGCACGAATACTAAACAGGACTTATCTGAAATGACGGAGGGCTACGACAGGTTTTTCTGAAAACCTATTGCGTAATGAACTTGATATCGTTGTAGAATCAAATGATTTTAAAATGGAGTGTTTTTGAGGCTTTTCTAGTTTTGCTAAAGGGGTCACTCCCGGTGAAGGGATCGTCGGCCCTTTCCTCGTCGAATGAGGTGCAGGATATATCATATATATCACTGTGCAAAGCAGAAACTACAGAAGCTATCAAAAGACAAACCGAATGTGTAGCATCTGCCAGTTATTGCTAAAGGGGTCACTCCCGGTGAAGGGATCGTCGGCCCTTTCCTCATCGAATAAGGTGCAAGATATATCATATATACCGCTGTGCAAAGCAAGAACTGTAGCTACCTGTTTTATTTTTGAAATTCGATTCTACAACATCTTTAGGTTTCTTTTATTTCATTAATCATATTAATGAAGTTCCATCATTAAGTACCTAAACATCACAGATAAATACGACGTACACTTATGCCATCCGCATTAGCCTCGATGTCCCCTCATGCACCGTTAGGTTAGGTAACTAACGGCAGAGCGGGGCAGGGCTAGCGCGGGTGTAAAACATAAGTAACGTCTATATAATATACATATATACTATATACGGTATCCATCACAGAACATATCACATGATCACATCACAGATATCGCAGCAGAAGAATCATATGAAACATTGGATATATTAGGATGTCCGTGTTTTCAATACGAGCCAGTATAAAACACGGATTCCACGGTCGCGATGAATAGCCAAACCCACACCCCTAGACCCCTACGAGAGCGGCAAGCAACCTTACCAATTCTAGAGTTAGGAGACCCGGACTCGACTCCTCGAGTTGGTCTCCCACTGGACTCCAGAACTCGGTTACTTGTGCTCCCCTCCTTGGGTCTATCCTAGTGCGGAAAAGTAAATAATATACAAAAGGTGACATCTTCCGCAACCTGGAAGTGCCCCAATAAAAGAATATTACATACAAGTTTTTACATGAATGAAAATGAAAAACACTCATCTCACATAAAACCCCCCGGCTATTCAAACACGACGATCCAATATAACATATCCAGCAACACATAACATCACATGTTATCAACGTAAGTAAACATGCATATCCCAATTGTCGTTGACATATAGTAACGAAACCGGCGATATCACATATTACACTTACGGTCACAGAAAAGAAAGTGTAAAACTACAACAGTTGGAATCCACAACCTGCATAGACATCGCATGCCTAATCAAATGAATTACTTAGACATCGCATGCCTAATAATTATAAACCCCGCATTTTAGTCTCATTATCGAAAACTCTTTTCAATATCAAGTCGGGCAATTCAACAAGATTCCCGATATCCAGATCGAATGCTCGTCGCAAACTCTAGTAGGCGGCCGCACCCCTGATACCGTCGACGAAGTGCACCAAGGCGGAACACCGCTACCGCGAGCACCCAAACGGATGCTTTCGGCGACGGGGTTCTCCTACAGTCACTTGGTCGAGGCTATGGGGTGAGGCTGTCTATTAAGTTTACCGGCGAGTATCCGCGTACGCTACGTGATTGCGACGGACTTTTGATCACATCAAAATTCCGTGGCAACCGATCAAGTGAGACTAAACTGATATGTTTATAACATTCAAATCAGTTATCTCATAACTACTTGTGAATTCCAATTATTGTATCACATTCCGGATAAATAGAAAATGTTAAACTTTCCGATCGAACAATCGAACACCCAAGTTTTCCCGAAACAACTCAACACATGAAATAAGTTTAAAAACATTCACTTCGTGCCTCAGTACCAATGGTCCAGCCGTAGAAGGGTCAAGCCAACGCCTCACACGTGGCATGCCGTACTGCCCCAAACCCGAAGGTTCAAAGGGCAGTTCAAGACGGTCACATAATCGAGTTAAGGTTTGTTGTCTTCTCGAGGGTCCATCGCGTTACTTGCACTACTTAGAACGTCTTTAAACCACGGAAAAATCCAACAATTGGAAATTTCTCGGCAGGGGAAAAAGTGGGTATTTATATCCGGTCGAACTTTTTAACATATTCTAAAATTACCCGGAAAGACACATAGACAAAGTCTGATAATCCGATCGAATCTACGAACTCCCAATACAACCCAGAAAACTCAACTCTTGAGTAAATATTAAAAATTCCCAAAAAACTCAGCACCTGAAGAGACAAATTACTGTGTAAAAATGGAAGCCTAATCTCATAATTTGGCCGCGGAACCGCCGCAGAAGCCAAGCTTCTGCCGCGGTTCCGCCGCAGAAGCCAAGCTTCTGCCGCGGTTCCGCCGCGCTTTAGCCGTATCACTTGGTCATTTTTGCACCGTAATTCTTAGAATTTCCTGATGAATTTTTAAAGAATTTTTAATCTGGAAAAAACTCAGTTTTGTAAAAATGTACAGAGAGGGGTCATTTTTAGGGTTTCGGGGTTCGATCGGAATTCTAACATCGTCTACACTTCACCTAAGGCTCTAGCTAGGCTCTGATACCACTGTAGAGTTCCTAGGCACACTAATGAGGTCTCACAAGGCATCAACCATGCCAATTTCAAATTTTACAAGTGCCGAGAGACCCTAATACGGATCGTTAACTAGAGATTAGGCGAAAACTAGAACTAGTAAACTGCTTTACTAATAAGTGAACGGAAATACAACCTTTGTAGATCCGGTCCTCCACCTCCATAGCTCCGTGATGAAGTCCCTCCGCTGTACCCATCGGATCCCGGACTCTCGCGGTGGTTTCATCGAAGAAATGATCGGGTTAGGTCGTCGACTTCGATGCCGAAGATGATCTACGTTGAGGCAACACAAGATCAAGCTCCAACTTCACCAAGTCATGAAACTTGTGAAGAAAACACCCTATACTACTTGGCAAGTAGTAGAGGATGAAGAAATAGGAAGTAGGTTCACTTTAGAATTGGATTTCTCACTCTTTTTCTCAAGACACCATTAAAGGATGCAAGGTTTTCTTCATCTTGAAGAAGAAGAAGAAGATAATATGATAAGAATAATGAATAAAATGAAAATAAAGTCATTCTTATCATTTCATCAACTATGGTCAAGTGTAGAGAATAAACCAAGATTTAAGTGAATGGTTAGGGTTAAGGAAAGAAACAAAATGGTCAACCATTTCAAAGCTTCATGTAGCTTCAAAGATCATCCAAAGTTAACCACCATTTTATTTCTTTCTAAAATGAATAAATGAATAATTAAATAAGCAAATAAATCAAATGAAACCCTAACCATTAACTAACCATGGTTTAATACAAACATACACCCAAGTTTGCATGTATCATCAAACATGATACAAACTAGTGCACAAAAATATATCACATATACTACTTGTGCACATCAAGTAAGAAAATCCATTTAAAGTGAACAAATATTAGTTAATGCAAAGTAATATATCAAATATATAATTATACATTAAATCATTAAATCAACACTTGATTTAACGATCCGGTCATATCGCATATGACCGACTAATATTCAATGTATCGGCTTATCGAATCAATCCTTGATTCGATAACTAGGTTATATCGCATACAAACAATCGATACATTCATCGCGAGAATAGAATACGGTATCACATACACGCATTATTCTCGGTCCCGCATATATCTCATATGCGCTCCTATTTCGTTTCGCTTGAGCCAGGAAACCTCTGTGTAGGACTCTAAAGACTCGTCAATACGCCGGCAGCAGGTGATGATCATATCAAACACCCACAAACCGCAAGCGGTTTGCTAAACGTAACGGCCACCCGGGTATTGAGCGATCAGAAGATCGACGAGCAAGCCCGCTCATACTCCTGTGAATCCAACCAGTAACACTTACCGTACAGTCCGGTCTGATCGTCTGATATGTCGCATATCTCGTCTAGGGGTGGTAAACGTCAGATCCCAATAACTCGATAAGTCGTGTTGATATGAGGTCTATAACAGTTCGAGAAACTACTGGTAACACTTACCAGTAAATCTCAGCAACCCTGGCCAGGGATTTCCGGTTATAGCCAATCGAACACAGCGCAACATCAACTCCCTATACCGGGAGAGACGAATCCCCGCCTATCGCTCATTGCCTCCATGTGATTCGGGACTGTACCCAAAAGCCACCGTTTTGCACGCCCTCTTGGACGTGGTAAGGTGGAAATCAAAGCACAGTGGGAATCACACAGGACTCTATGACGATCTCGGGTCTACAGACTAATCTGTACCAGTGTCACCAGAGAACTGCCATCTGACGTAAGGTATAATACCATCTGGGAGTTCTCGGCGAGTCCGTCCAGTGTACCCAGTCTCTACTGAGCACCCGTATATTATCTCTGATGTCAAACACCAATGGATATGGGATCATCCATCGCCCATCTGTATGGGTCGAGAAGGTATACGCTAGTCTACTCTAGTATATCGATGTCCCATCTCGATATACCCACAACTAGGGACCTTGAAGGATGTACTTATGGACTACCATGTCCCCACTAGTATGATCCGCATCATAGTCCAGGTAGTCAAGTACACATCCTAAGGGCTTTACCAACATGTAACAGAGAGACAATCAGTATACACGTTAAGGTAAAGAGTAACCAGATAGTATACTATCATGTCGAGCAAGAAAGTCCTCCCTATATATGTCCAAGCATCCACTACAATATACATCCTATGTATAGTAATGGCCTCTAGGGTATACATATAACTAACAAGAAGAAGTAGAAATCGGTCCTCTCCCTAGATGCTGTACTCGTCTTGGAGCCTCAGGCTCCTTATGCTGAAGGCCTAAGTGAATATGGAACCAATGAGGGTCTCTTTATAGCGCCAGAAGACACTGATCTCGATGCTGCTATTGCTGCTTCTGCGCGACTCGCAAGCCACCAAGCGAAAATAGCTGCCCTCATGCAATCAAGTAAATATCAGTCGCGCTTTTGTCATTGCGTTATATCTCTATTTTTATTATCATGTCTTGACTGACATTCCTCCTTTTGTAATAGGCTTTACTACTGAAGAGGCTCTGGTGGCTTCCCTCAGGACCTTCGAGGAGGAGGAGAGGAATCGCGCTCTGTTGGGCATTGGTATGTCTCGGCTCATTAAGCCTTCATTTCCTTTTTTATGGACAATCTAACCTTTTCTTTATCTCATCGCAGGGACCACAATGCCGGTCCCGCGAGATGATGCAGAGACTCTTCCCGGGCCAGGCACCGAAGTCCCGACCTTTTCGGTACTGCCGAAAGAGGCCCTACTCAAACGACCGATGACAGAAGCCTTGATGGCTCCAGAGGTAACCCTGGGTGCGGATGATGATGCCCTGTTGAAGGAGGCTTCTAGAAGGTCTACTTTAACGGCCCTGTAGGAAAGGAAACGCCAGAGGCGCATAGCAAGGGAACGTAATGCTGCTCTAGCTGTGGGTGCGGGTTCAAGCGCTGCCGCCCCTGCTGCTACTCCTTCAGAGGAGTCTCCGGTCGCCTTGTCTACTGCTTATAGACGGGCGGCACGTGCGGCTCGGGAAGCGAACGGTAAATCAACTCCAGGTGATGTGCCGTGAGGTCCCATTGTCAAAATTTTTGAATTATCGGTTCTCATATACCCTATCTTGCAGGGCCGAGTCTTCCCGAAGAGACGGCGACGACCGTGGAGCCTGAGGGAGCAGTGGAGGAGGTGGCTACTATTCCCGAACCTGGGGCGACGGTAGGCGATGTGGTTGCAATTGCCGGGCTTGAGGTAGTGGCTGACGAGACGGCTACCACGGCCAAGCCTAAGGTGGCGGTGGACGAGACGGCCACAATTACTGAGCCCGTGGTGGCGAGCGAAACAGGTACAATTGCTGGGTTTGAGGTGTCCGCTCTCTTTCAAGAGTCGGGCACCGCCCCGATCATCGCCCTTCCCGCCTACGGTTCCTTGCCGTCTTCTGGCGTCGCAAGCGTGACGACGGCTCTCGTGGAGTCAGAGGATGAGGCGACGGGAGGTGAGACTATCCCGATGGAGGAGGGAGACGCCGTTATTGAATCGAGTAATGCCCTCATCTCGGTTCCGGCTGGCGACTCATCAGGTAGATTTTAGGTCACCGCCCTTCTTTTTATTCTGCAATCTTTTTCAATCTTTCCTGACAGGGTTTATCTTGTTTCTAATGCAGGTGCGGCTAGTGCTGATGTCGCGCTACTCGAGGCAGCGCCGTCAGTTACCGCCCTGACGGTGACCACCTCTCTACCTTCTCTCGCACCGTCTCAGATGTTGGAAGGTATGGATTTGTGATCCATCAGTCTTATCTCATGGCCGTATACTTCATGCACTGATGTTGCGTTATCGCGTTTTTGCAGGAGTCCTTTTTGACCACCTGTACCAGGTGCTGCATCCCCACTTCTCCTTCCCGTCGGAGATTGCTTCATCCAGTGGCGCTGGTGAATACAACCTTCAATTAATGCTCTTTCTTTTATCAACAGTGAAATCATTTCTGATTTTTCTTTGTCTTGGTTGCAGTACTACAGATTGAAGGAGGAGATGAGAGAACAGTTGTGCCACTGATCCTCCCGGCTTTGCCACCTGCTGCAGCCGGTATAGCAAATCCCATCATTCATGAACTTCTTATATTTCTTGAACCATCATATGATTGTGATTTGTTTTGCAGTGATCGTTTCGACTCCGGCCTCTTTCGAGTCTCGCATTATGATGCCGGCAGGCCCATTCTCTAGACGTCCATCCTCGAAAGGCGCCGCGAATAGTCTGCGCATGCTAAGCGACTGTATTGAGGAGCTCGATGTGGAGACTCCCACATCTGTTGCGGATTTTGCCACAGAGGTTAACCCCATGCTGGCGACGCTCGCGAACTTTCATGGTGAGGGCGTCGTTGAGTCCTGGGTTAATTGCTGCAGGGAAATCGAGGCTTGCCTGCATGAGCTTGAGCTTAGGCGTCCTGCACCTGAGATTCTGGCTGCGAGCACTCAACGGGCCGCGTAGATCGAGCAGAGCACTTCCTACTTTCGCCATCTTAAGCAAGAAGTGGCTTTAAAGCAGAAGGAATATAAAGAAACTTCAAGCGAATCTGCTCGACTGCATGCTCAGGTTGATGCGAATGCTGCCCAGTTGAAAGTTATCTTCGAAGGCCTTCTGCGATGCATTTCTGATGGGTTAACATTGAGGCAGAAGCTCGACGTCATCGAGCGGGATGCACAAAATCGTGAAGCAGCTCAGCGGGCTGCTGAGGAACAACTTTCATCTTACTTGCAGCAGCGAGCCCAGGTTGAAGCAGAGTTGGCTGCGGCAGCTGATCAAGAAGAGGGGCTGAAGGAAGTGCGTGAGCGGCTGATTGGATTATTGAAAGCGCTTCCTTCTCAATAATTTTTGTACCCTTTGTAATTTCGAATAAAATGTATTCATTCTTTAATTCTTTCACATGATGTATTTTGTACCCAACTGAATTCATGAATACAAGATACATTTTTTTGTAATGTTTTGTGTCATCTTTCTGCTTTCTTCTTTCTTCTGTTATCACCGTGTCACCTTAGCAAACATAACCGGTAGATGATAGAGTGAGCACCTTGTCTTGGCTTCTTCGAAGGGTAGTGATGGCTTAGGAAACAGGGTTAGGATCTGTTACCTAAGACTTTTCAATTTTATGAGCCGTGAGGGTCTCATAAAAAATTTTCTCCCTACGAGTCGTGAGGATCTCGTAGGTGTATTTTCTCCTTAGGAATCGTGAGGATTCCTAAGTGCGTTTTTCTCTGGAGAGTTGTAATGATCTCACAAAAGAATTTTCTTCCTTACATGTCGAGAGGACTCATAAGTGATTGTTTCCCTCCTTATCGATTTTTGACTTCGGAGAGTGTGGCCTGCAGATAGTCTATCTTGACCTCCTTGTAGGGCACCGATGGCTTAGGAAACAGGGTTAGGATCTTCCACCTAAGACTTTTCAAATTTATGAGCCGTGAGGGTCTCATAAAGACTTTTCTCCCTACGAGTCGACATGATCTCGTAGGTGTATTTTCTCCTTAGGGGTCGTGAGAACTCCTAAGTACGTTTTCTCTTAAGAGTCGTAAGGATCTCACTAGAGAATTTTCCCTCTTACAAGTTGAGAGGACTCGTAAGTGGTTGTTTCCCTCCTTGTCGAGATTCGACTTTGGAGAGTGTGGTCCGTGAATAGTATGCAAGAGTCCGCTTTGGACCGACTTGCAGGGCCCCAGTGCTTAGGAAACAGGTTTTTTAATCCCCGCTGCCTAAGGCTTTTCCTCACGAGTCGAGACGAATCGAGCATTTCTCGCAAGAATATCCTAACGTCACAGTTAACCTCTGCTCTTTACGACAGAGGTCCGTTAGGGTCTGTGGTACTAGGGTTTTGTCCGTCGTACCGTCGCGTTGGCTGATGTATTCCTCGATAGGCAACCTTGCTGTTCGAGTAGCCTTGCGACTGTCATGTCTCTGATCCCTTCGGGGGCTGGACAAGACGTCTTCAAGCAATCCTCCTAGGCAGTTTGACCGTCGGAAGAGCAAGCTTTAGGAATTTTGCCATGCCGCTTTTTACTTGAGGTTAGGCTCATTTTGGAGAGCCCCGATGAGTCATAACTACTCCGCGCTGGTGTAGGATGATCTCCGATAGTCTTTCAGGTTTTATATGAGTTGCCGTCAAGACCCTGAAGGTAGGAATTTGGCTTTTGCTTTGTTTTGCTAGCATTGCGTCCGCTGTAACGAGACGAATGTCGTGGTTGTCTCTAGGTCGCGGGTGAACCGTCGAGGCTTGGAACTAGGGATTTTGCCGTGGCTCCATTGTTTGATTGTCGCGTCTGAATCCTGATGGGGGAAGAACGCTGGGATGACATCGCGTCTGCTGCATCGAGACGAACATCGAGGTGGCGATCACTCCATGCTGGTGTGAGATGATCTCCGATGGTCTTTCCGGTTTTATATGAGTTGCCGTCAAGACCCTGAAGCTAAGAATTTGGTCTTTGGTTCGTTTTGCTGGCATGTCCAAATCTTGCTGGAGGAAGAACGCTGTAGTGACATCTTGTCTGTTGTGTCGAGACGAACGTAGAGGTGGTGATCACTCCATGCTGGTGTGAGATGATCTCCGATGGTCTTTCCGGTTTTATATGAGTTGCCGTCAAGACCCTGAAGCTAAGAATTTGGTCTTTGCTTCATTTTGCTGGCATGTCCAAATCCTGCTGGAGGAAAAACGCTGTAGTGACATCTTGTCTGTTGTGTCGAGACGAACGTCGAGGTGGTGATCACTCCATGCTGGTGTGAGATGAACTCCGATTGTCTTTCAGGCTTTATATGAGTTGCCGTCAAGACTTTGAAGCTAGGAATATTGCCTTTGCTTCATTGTTTTGGCGCGTCCGAATCCTGTTGGAGGAAGGACGCTGTAGTGACATTTTGTCTGCTGTATCGAGACGAATGCCAAGGTGGTGACCACGCTGCGCTGGTGTGGGATGATCTCCGATTGTCTTTTAGGCTTTATATGAGTTGCCGTCAAGACTTTGAAGCTAGAAATATTGCCTTTGCTTCATTTGTTGGTTTTGTGTGTCCGAATCCTGTTGGAGGAAGGACGCTGTAGTGACATTTCGTCTGTTGTATCGAGACGAACGTCGTGGTGGAGTTGGGATTTTGCCCTCACTTCACTTTGTTTCGATCATGGGGTCTTTTGTTGACGTTGCATCAGCATCCTGCTGGACTGCGGAGGAATGCCGTTGTTGACATTGCGTCTGTTGTGACAAATGCTGAGGTGGAGATAGAATTTTGCCGTCACTCCTGCTTGGTGATGTTGCGTCCGAGTCCTGTTGGAATGAGGAGGATCACCGTTGCTGATTTTTATGCTGCAGATATTGCCGTTAAGATTTGGAACTGGGGACTATGCCGTAGCTCCGTTTCGTTGTGTCGCTTCCGTGCCTTGCTGGCATAAGAAGGAACGATGTTGTTGGTCTTCTGGGATGCAGATGTGACCGTCGAGACTTGGCTCTCTTTCTGATGGAGCCTAGGGAGGGAAGGTGTGCTTCCTTCTTTGTTTGTGCCCCTGGATTGTATACAGCGATTGATGTGAATCATCTGTAGGGCATAAATTTCATTTTATTCTATTTCTTTCCGCGATGCTCTATCATTTCAGCTTTTATATCGCGAAGGTTGCGATTGCCCAATCATTTCGGCTATTTTTCGCGGTGCCCAATCATTTCGGCTATTTATTTCATTTTTACTCGCTGCTTTTTATTGCGAGTTGTCCAATCATTTCGGTTATTTGGAATGCATACATTTTTACTTGCTGATTTTGTTTGCAAGTTGCCCCATCATTTCGGCTGTTTCATACGCATGTGTGGCTCGCTAGCTTCTTACTGCAAGCTTGGGATTAGACACTGATTTCGGCATTAGCACCGCTACAACTGGAATATTGCCAGGAGCGAATCATCATTTGCCTCTGCCGATGTCAAACAAAGGTGGCTTAGCGAACAGGGTTAGGATCCTGTTGACTAAGGCTTTTGACTTCATGAGCCATAAGGGTCTCATAAAGGTATTTCTCCCTATGAGTCGTAAGGATCTCGTAGGTGCGTTTTCTCCTTAGGAACCGTGAGGACTCCAAAGTGTATGTTCTCTTATAAGTCGTAAGGATCTTACAAGAGTGTTTTCTCCTTATAAGTCGAGAGAACTCATAAGGGTTGTTCACCGTGCAAACATATCCCTAGTCGCGGATGGGACTTTGTTAGGGAAATGTTTATTCACGCCCATGGATTGTATACAAGGGTCAATATTGAGCCGCTTGTAGGGCATAATCGGGCGGTATGACTGCTTAAGAACAGGTTCAGATCCCTGTAACTTAAGGCTTTTGAATCTTATGAGCCGTGAGGGTCTCATAAGAGGGTTCTCCTTACGAGTCGTGAGGATCTCGCAAGTGTAATTTCTCCTTAGGGATTGTGGGGATCCCTAAGTGTGTTGCTCCCTTATGAGTCGTAAAGATCTCACGCAGGTGGTTTCTCCTTACAAAGTCAAGAGGACCTTGCAAGTGTCTTTTAACGAGAATGCGCCCTCTTGGGTTTTCATAAAACTCGCCGGTAGCCCTGCTGTTTTTACTCACGGAGCCCTTTCGGGTTTTCATCCGTGCCCATTTCACTTATGGACATACCGTTTTTTTCTAATTTTTTATTTTAACGAGGTTGCGCCCTTTCGGGTTTTCACAAAACTCTCCGGTAGCCCTGCTGTTTTTACTTACGGAGCCCTTTCGGGTTTTCATCCGTGCCCATTTTGCTTATGGACATACCTTTTTTTTACCATGTCAGCCTGAGGATGCCGCGGGTTGGTAGTAGTTTAACGATGTTTCGGTCAGTTGCAAGTTTTAGGACATTGCGGTCCATCGTTAGTTTAGGGACGTTTCGGTCCGCAGCCAGTTTTAGGACATAGTGGTCCATCGTTAGTTTAGGGACGTTTCGGTCTGCAGCCAGTTTTAGGACATAGTGGTCCACTGTCGCCGTATTTGAGGTGAATCTCTAGTTTACTGACTTTTCGGTCTATAGCCAGTTTTAGGGCATAGCGGCCCATCGCTGCCATATTTGAGGCGGATTTCTAGTTTATGAACTTTTCGGTCCATGGGGCTTTCTCTATGAATGAGCACGATGCCCTCGGCATATCCATCTTTTTCGGAGCATGTGGTTGTGGCGGGCTCACCTTCTAGTTTTCGGACAGCGCGAACTTGCCCTGTTGGTATTGGTCTTCAACCCAGTTTTTGAAGACGTAGCAGTTTTCGATCGGATGACCCAATACTCGGTGGTAAGGGCAGTAATTAGGATTGTTGATATCGTTCAGTTGTAGTGGGTGTTTCGGCTCCGGTAGAGTGATAAGCCTGTTGCGTACTGCTAGTTCGAACAGTCTCCTTGTTTCATCCCGGGGAAATGAGTAAGGACGTTTCAACTTCTCATTGAGGGGTTGCCGCTTGTTGCTTTGGCGAAAAACCGGTCTCGGGCCACTCGATTGTTGTTGAGCGTTGGCAACGAAGGCCGTTTTCCCTTCCCCTTATCCTTTTTGTTCGATCCCTTGTTTGCGGGTCCGAGATTCTTTCCGGGTAGCGTGCGATTGCACGGCTGAATGTTCTCGCAACTCCTCAGTTCTTTCGTTTCAGAGATGGATTCCTTGAAGAGAGGGCCAAGGGTTACCTCTTCGTCGGAGTTGCTCCCGAAGGTGAGAACTCGCGATCCTCCGGGATCAACCCTATGACAATTGCCGGCAATTCTTTTACGCTCATCTGTCGCATTTTTCCGCTGTCTACGAGCTTCATGCTTTGTCCTCTTGAAGTGTTGCCTGTGGGCGACATACCCTTGCCACCAACACTTAAAGGAGTTGCAGTCTTCAGTAGGGTGTGCGATCTTCTGATGATACAAGCAGAAGTTAGGATGTACGTCCGCTTCATCAAGATATATACCGCCAGGAGAATTTTCTCTAAAAAAGGGCAGCTTCATCCTCATTGATATGGCTTTGGCGAATCGCTTCCTTATCTTGATCCTGCTTTTATTTGCGGCGGATGTATTTTGATCTGGTGGGAGTGTTTCGACCCTTTTGTCCAGTCGCCGGCGTTTGGCCTTTTCAAATATGGCCATCTCGCGCTCTCGATCAGCTTTGCTTTTTAGACGGGCTTCATTCAGGAATGCGTCAATTGTTTCGTCTGATGGCCCTAGAAGTTCTAGCCCGGGATCTGCCCTCAGTTTCTCTGCGTCAGGAGCTTCTTCACTGCCTATCGACGAGTGAGAGATCATATGGCAGCTTGCCACATAATCCTCAGGTTCATCCGACGAGTCTTTGTCATCATTTCCGTCCTCAGGGACGTGGCCGAGGAATTCTCGGAGTGTGACTGGGGTCCGCGCCTTCTGATTATATTCTTCCAGTGTGTCAATATGTTTTTGCAGGTCCGTGCGCTTGTCATCAAACTGCGCGAGCTTTTTGGTCTTCTTCTTTTTCTTTGAAGATTTTGACGGCTGTGCCTGGTTGTTTTGCCCACTGCTATCAATTCTCGGTTTTGGGCGTGGTTTCAGCATCCCATCAATGACCTCGGGCTCTAACGGACTTTTCCACCTGACGACTGGGCTTGTGTGAAGATCCTTCAGCATTCTTTTCGTCTTGGCTGAAAGAGCGACCTCCCATGGAGCTTTTTCTATAAAAGAGCACGATGCCCCCGGCATGTCCACTTTTTTAGGAGCATGAGGTTGTGGCAGGTTCACCTTCTAGTTTTCCGATAATGCGAATTTGCTTTGTTGGTATTGGTCTTCAACCCAGTTTTTGAAGACGTAGCAGTCTTCAATCGGATGGCCCAATACTCGGTGGTAGGGGCAGTAATTGGGACCATTGACGTCGTTTGGCTGCAACGGACGTTTTGGATCCGGCAAATTTATGAGCCTGTTGTGCACTGCCAGCTCGAACAGTCTTCTCGTTTTGTCTTGAGGAAACGAGTAAGGACGTTCTAGTCTTTTCTCGAGGGATGGGCATGGACGCATATTGTTTTGGCGGACAACCGGCTTTAAGTTGCTCGGCTGTTGTTGAGTATTAACGACGAAAGTTGCTTTTCCTTTCCCCTTTTCATTCCGAGGATCCGTCTTTGAAGGAGATGGTCTATGTCCCATCTGATCTATTTGGGCCAACTTATCAATCAAGGCCTGGAAAGTAGTTGGCTTGAAGAACATCATGAACTGGGAGATGGTCGCTTGAGGGTCAAGAGTGCCCACGAACATGCCTATCGCCGGCGCTTCTTCGACGCGCTGTTCGCATTTCGACCACAGATTCCGCCATCGTATTGCGTATTGAACCCATGTTTCGCATGGCCTTACCCTGGTGTTGATCAATGCGGTGATCGGGGTGCGCTCGCTGGCGCTTGCAAATCTTTGTGTAAACAGCAGCTCCATCTCCGCAAATGTTTTGACAGAGTCGTTAGGCAGCTCCGAATACCATTCGAAGGCCGTTTCCACTAAGCTGCCGACGAATTGACGAAGCAACAGTTTGTCTTCGCCTCCAGTTTTGCCGCATAAGGCCCTGAATTGAGCGACATGCTGATGTGGATTCCCCGTCTCTTTATATACATGGAATTTAGGGATCGTATATCCCGACGGGTAACTGATTTGGTCATACCAGCCCGGATAGGGTCGTCTGGTCTTGACAATTTGGCCAGCCGCTTCATTTTCTCAGTGAGCTCGTATTTGTTGAGCTATATAATCATCGAGCGTGGCTTTTGAGATGGTTTCCTCCTTGGCCGCTGACAGAGCCGGAGGAGGGTTCGATGTCTCCTCTCTGTTGTCTTCAATAATGATCGGAGGGTCTTCAGCTGGAGGATCCGGCTGTAACATCATCCCGACCATGTCTTGGAAGAGAAGCGCCATTCGTTTTATGTTGGCCGCTTGTTCTGCAGCTTCTCTGTCCTTCTTTTCGAGGACTCTGCGTAGGAAGTCAGCATCGGTTTCTTGTTCGTGACGCTGCTCTGATGATGCCTCCGGGCTTTATTTTGGCCCGGTGAGTGCGGCCATTTGCGTTAGCATTTCCTGAAGCTTCTGTTGCTGCTCCTGGGCTTTTGTCACGGATCGGGTGGGCGGTCGGTGACTAGTCGAAGCGCGGCTTTCCTCTTTTCCGGAAGCCATAAAAACAGTATGCACCTTTATGCCCCCAGACTTGGGGCGTTTGGGCTCAGCGTCTCTGTGGTCTGCCATAGTTACAGGGGCTTTCTTTGGCCTCCTTCTCTTTTGAGCAATTGACGTTGAGGGGGCCGTTGCAGCGGGCACCCAGGTGGTTGTCGTCCTTTGTGGCTTGACAGAACGGTTCTCTTCCTGCTGAACCTTCGCCTTTTTCTGTCGGCGAGAGTGATCTTGATCAATCACCGACTTCTGGACCTATCGCCAGATTTTGTAGATTTTGGAGGATAGCCGCTGAGGGGGCTGCTCCGGCTTTGTTTCGATAACATTCTCCACGGGTGGAGGGGATCTTTTCAGTACGGCGGTAGGAGAGTTCTTGCGCACCTTGTTCAGCAATTCAAAGCTATTCCCGGTTGGAACAGCAGCATTAACTTCCACCGTTGGGGCTGGTGGAGTTAGCCCAGAGGGGGAAGTTGTCCCCAGCTTTCCTTACTCGGCGCCAGTGGCGACGTCGAGCGTGACGAGCTGCTGGGATTGATTCAGCGATGGGGATGGCATCGTCGTGCCCCCTGTTTTGGAGAAGGGCCGTTTGTACTAGCTTCTTGAAAACTGATGTCCGTTGAGTAGCAGTATCTAACCTGTCAAAGACAGACTTTGGAGCAGGGACGGGAGCTGAAGTGGGAGCCGGAACAGTCAGTCTTGTAAATACCGACCCTTTGGTAGGAGAAGCCGCCTTAACGACTTCGGGAGCAGGGTTGGTTACTCTTTTCGGAATAACCTTTTCTTGAGGTGCAGGCTTCATCATGGGCCTACCTGAACTTTGGCCCAGTCTAGCGAAGACTGAGGCGCTGGAGCTGGACGACCCGTTGAAAGGGGCCGCAGTAGTAGCAAGTCGATCAAAAACCGACTTCTTGGGAGCTTTTGGCGTTGGCACAGGAACGGTGAAGCTCGTTGGCGGGAGTATGGTCCCGAAAAACAATCCAGTAGTGGCTTGAGTGACCTGTTCCACCGGCATCGTGAACAGGGAAGCCGCTTGGGGCCCGTAAGCTATGCCTCCAGATGAGGCGGAGCGTGGGTTGCAATTGCAAATAGAACATTTTGCATAAGTGGACGCCATCGATTCTTCGCTTTATGCACCAAGCAAAATGCCAAATTTTAGTATCTTGAAACCCAAGGGCAACCATTAGCAAACCGCGATTCGTTCGCGAACACGACATACGAAGTGTGGAGTGGAAAGAGGAAAAGGTCCCACCGGGCGTGCCAGAATCTGTTCCCCTCCGAAAGACGCGGCGAAGACGCGGCGGACGTCTTGCCTGAAATTCGGAGCAGATGTTAATTGGTGCTATCCGTCCACTTCTCCGAAGATGCCAAGTTGATTTATGGCACCATGTATCGAAGGTTTAAACGGATGCGGCCGATGTAGCAGACTTCGTCAGATTCCACCTCATCTGAGGGGTTTTTGATTGTGGGAACGCTCTTCCCTGCAGGCGCAGGCCCCTGCAGTTAATTACGCTACCGCATCGCGATAACAACTTTCTCCTTCTCCAGATGGTCACTTCGTGTCGTTGGTGTTTGTTTTGTTTATGGTTGCCTGTGAATTGTATACGGAGACTAATTTATGTTGTCGCCCGTAGGGCGTAGATTAGTCTAAATCCGTATCTTTCTTAGATTTGGGTTTGGGGATTTGGGTTTAAGGATACGTTAGCCTCATTTGAGACTAAGATCAACTTAAACGTTTGTTAAGGATACGTTAGTCTAATTTTAGACTAAGATCAACTTAACGGGACCATTTAGATCCGACAAGAAAGCAATTAGGCTCTATTGTTTAGTTTAGTGACATTGCGGTCGATAATTAGTTTAAGGACATTACGGTCCATTGTTAGTTTAAGGACATCTCGATCCACTGTTAGTTTAAAGACATCGCGGTCGAGGTTAAGGACATCATAGTCCGTGGATTTAAAGACTCCACAGTCCGTTGTTAGTTTTAAGACATCACGGTCGAGGTTAAGGACATCATAGTCCATGGGTTTAAAGACCCCACAGTCCGTTGTTAGTTTTAAGACATCACGGTCGAGGTTAAGGACATCATAGTCTATGAGTTTAAGGACCCTACAGTCCAATGTTAGTTTTAAGACATCACGGTCGATGTTAAGGACATCACGGTTCATGGGTTTAAGGACCCCACAGTCCGTTGTTAGTTTTAAGACATCACGGTCGAGGTTAAGGACATTATAGTCCATGGGTTTAAGGACTCCACAGTCCGTTGTTAGTTTTAAGATATCACGGTCGAGATTAAGGACATCATAGTCTATGGATTTAAGGACCCCACAGTCCGTTGTTAGTTTTAAGACATCACGGTCGAGGTTAAGAACATCATAGTCCATTGGTTTAAGGACCCTCAGTCTGTAGTAATGTGTGGTTGTCGGGACCCGTCACCTCTCTGACGACGTTGAAGGATTACAACGACAGATATCAGAGGAGTAAAGAGATGTACCCTCGAACCGATGTGAATTGGTTGAAAGAGCAGATGGGCTCAGTTCAATATAAATTGAGGACTTATGGCCAGAATTGGGCTAAGTCCAATTAAAAATGTTTAACATTTTATTTTTGTTCTGGCTATTAAGCCTTTATTTGGGTTCGGCCCTTTTAATAATGCTAAGCATTGAGTTCTGACATATTTTGTCTTCATCAGAACAAATTGTGCTGTGACAGTGCGCCAGGTGGCGCGCCAGGCACTTTGCGCCAGTCAAATAGCGCATTGCGCTTCTGTCAGGTAGCGTACATGAAGAGGACACGTGTCGCGCTTAGCGCTAAGCGCTAGTTTGTTAGCGCATTGCGCTTTTAATTTATGAGCACGTTGCGCTAGTTTGTTGGCGCACCAGTGAGTGACACGTGGCACGCTTGGCGCCGAGCGCCAGCCCATGAGCGTAGTGCTCTGTTTTAGAAGCGCAAAGCGCAGATTGTGTCTATGGTTGACACGTGGCATGTTTTGGCGCTGAGCGCCGGTCCAATGAGCGCAAAGGCGCAATTCATGAGTGCAAGGTACTTTTTAATAGCGTAAAGTGCATCTGATCAATTTTAAGATCAAAGAACAACTTTTATGTTCTTCTTAAAGGAGGCTTTGCCTCAAGATTCAAGAACAAAAGTTCTTGTTTTTTATAAAAGGCTCTGCCTTTATAGATCAAAAGATCTGTGAATGAAGTAAAAATACTTCTTTTATTATTTTATGATTAGATTTTTTGATCTTTTTATGAGAGACCTTGGTCTGTTGTAGATCTATGATCTTTTAAGAAGACAGTTCTTCTTTTTATGAGATGATTTCATCTCTTTGTTCATGAAACATTTTTTACCTTGAAGAAATGATCTTCTTTTGCTAAAGGCTTGCCTTTTTTTTTTTTTTTTTGAGTTTTCTCAAAGTTTGCAGAGGGTTTTCTCTCTCTCTGTATGTGTGTTTTAGACTTGAAGTCTAGGGTCCTTTATATAGGGCCAAAAGATTTGTTAAATCACTTTTAAGAGATCTTTCTTTGATTGATTTGGGAATATTTCCCACTGTTGGATCTTTGATCCTAAGGCTTCTGTTTTACAGAAGATAATCTTCTTGTTTTAATAAGATTGGAAAATCTTTCCATAACAGAATTTTAGTTCTGATTAATTAATAATTTTTTATTAGTAGATCTTTTGATCTGACGGTGGGGGAATTTTAATTCCAGCGCTGGCACACTTTACGCTAGCGCACCTGCGCTTGACACGTGGCGCGCAGCGCAGAGCAATTGCGCTAGCGCGTCCGTGTTTTACACATGGCGCGCGGCGCGTCTGGCGCTGGATTCGAAGCGCTGCTTCAACTTTTAAATTATGAATTTTAAAGCAGAGCTTTACTCTGATTGGGGGTGCGCTACCTAGGGCGCAGCGCACCTGGCGCTAGCGCGTCTGCGCTTGATACGTGGCACGCAGCGCGCAGCGCACGGGATCTGAAGCGTTGGTTCAATTTTTGAATTTTGAAATTCAAAACAGAGTTTTTCTCTGATTGGAGGAAACAGGCAACTCAGCAGTACTCATCATAGAGCGCACCATATCTAATAGGGTGCGATTCCTCCGCTCCGATACACCGTTGTGCTGTGGTATATACGGAGGAGTAAGCTGAGAGAGAATCCCATTCTCTTTTAAATAGTCACGGAATTCCGTGCTCAAGTATTCTCCTCCCCGATCGGATCGTAGGATTTTAATACTTTTACTCGTTTGGTTCTCGATTTCATGCTTATATTCTTTGAATTTCTCAAAAGCTTCAGACTTGTGTTTCAACAGGAACACATGTCCGTATCTTAAGAGATCGTCAGTGAATGTAATGAAGTACGAGGAACCATTCCTGGCATGTGTAGACATGGGACCGCATACATCACTATGTATCAGTTCCAAAAGTTCCGTAACTCTTTCTCCATGTCTAGTAAACGGAGTTTTGGTCATCTTGTCTTTGAGACATGACTGGCAAGTTTCATAAGATAAAAATCCGAACGGATTTAAATATCCATCCTTATGTAACTTAGCTATGCAGGGTTGCCTAGCACAGTAGCAATATTTCGGGAGGCATCTTTCATGCCATATTAAAATTGTGCCGTTCTAGCTAACCCTAACCCTAGAATCGTCTACTAGAAATCCGACGGAATGAAATGCAAACGACTTTGCAAGTAAAGTGAACAAGAAATACAACCTTTGTAGACCGGTCCTTCACTTCATTAGCTCTGTGTAGTAGTCCCTTCGCTACGATCATGAAATCCCGTACTTTAGAGAGGCTCCCTTGAAGAAACGAACATGCTTGCTTCGAAGTCTTCGAGACCGAAGATGATCTACGTCGAGGTGACACTAACCCAAGCTATCTCTTCACTAATTGTGAAATTAGTGAAGCAAATACCCCATACTAAATGGAAAGTAGTAGAGAATGATGAAGTAAGAAGTGGGCTCACTTTAGAATTGATTTTCTCACATTTTTTCTCACATCTCCATTGAAACTAGAAAGGTTTGAGGAAGAAGAAGAAGAATGAACTCATGATAATTATCCATAGGATAATGGCAACCCTAGGTGAGTTAGTATCATATACTAACTTTTGTAGAGAGTTAACCATGGCTAGGTTTAAATGGTTGGGTTAACAAATATTTTAGGCAAAACAAAAGAGTGGACTTGGTCAATGAAGACTACAAGCTTCTATAAGCTATTTGTCATGACAAAATGCCACCATTTGTAATTACGAAAATAATAAAAAACCCTAGCAATTAAGCCAAGCATGGTGTAAGTCATACACACACCCAAGTTGCATGTATCATCAAGCATGACATAAAATTATGTACACAAATATATATCACATATATACTTATGCACAAAGTGAGAAAAAGAAATCATAAGCGAGCTTAATATTAGTTAATGTAATGTAATATATCAAATATATAATTATACATTAAATTATTAAATCAACTCTTGACTTAATAATCCGGCTATATCACATATAACCGACTAATATCATATGTAATAACTTATTGAATCAACACTTGATCCGATAACCCGGCTATATCACATATAACCGACCGATGTCACAAATCGCGAGAATAGAATACGGTATCTTATCTCGTATTAATCTCGGTCCCGCACATATCACATATGTGCTCCTACTCCGTTTTGCTTGAGCCAGGAAACCTCTGTGTAGGACTCTAAAGACTCGTCAATACGCCAGCAGTAGGTGATGATCATATCAAACACCCACAAGCCACAAGCGGTCTGCTAAACGTAATGGCCACCCGGGTATTGAGCGATCAGAAGATCAACAAGCAAGCCTGCTCACACTCCTGCGAATCCAATCAGTAACACTACCGTAAAGTCCGGTCTCTTCGTTTGATATGTCGCATATCTCGTCTACGGGTGGTAAACGTCAGACCCCAGTAACTCGACAAGTCATGCCGATGTGAGACTCATAACGGGTCGAGAAACTACTGATAATACTTACCAGTATATCTATGAAGCAGCCCTGGCCAGGGACTTCCTGTTATAGCCAATCGAGCACAGTGCAATATCAACCCCCAATTGTTAGTTATATGTATGCCCTAGAGGCCATTACTGTACATAGGATGTATATTGTAGTGGATGCTTGGACATATATAGGGAGGACTTTCTTGCTCGACATGATAGTATGCTATCTGGTTGCACTTTACCTTAACGTGTACACTGATTGTCTCTCTGTTACATGTTGGTAAAGCCCTTAGGATGTGTACTTGACTACCTGGACTATGATGCAGATCATACTAGTGGGGACATGGTAGTCCATAAGTACATCCTTCAAGGTCCCTAGTCGTGGGTATATCGAGACGGGGCATCGATATACCAGAGTAGACTAGCGTATACCTTCTCGACCCATACAGATGGGCGATGGATGATCCCATATCCATTGGTGTTTGACATCGGAGATGATATACGGGTGCTCAGTGGAGACTGGGTACACTGGACGGACTCGCCGAGAACTCCCAGATGGTATTATACCTTACGTCAGATGGCAGTTCTCTGGTGACACTGGTACAGAGTAGTCTGTTGACCCAAGATCGTCATAGAGTCTTGTGTGGTTCCCACTGTGCTTTGATTTCCATCTTACCACGTCCAAGAGGGCATGCAAAACGGTGGTTTTTGGGTACAGTCCCGAGTCACATGGAGGCAATGAGCGATAGGAGGGGATTCGTCTCTCCCGGTATAGGGGGTTGATGTTGCGCTGTGTTCGATTGGCTATAACCGGAAATCCCTGGCCAGGGTTGCTGAGATTTACTGGTAAGTGTTACCAGTAGTTTCTCGAACTGTTATAGACCTCATATTGACACGACTTATCGAGCTATTGGGGTCTGACGTTTACCACCCCTAGGCGAGATATGCGACATATCAGACGATCAGACCGAACTGTACGGTAAGTGTTACTGGTTGGATTCACAGGAGTGTGAGCGGGCTTGCTCGTCGATCTTCTGATCGCTCAATACCCGGGTGGCCGTTATGTTTAGCAGACCGCTTGCGGCTTGTGGGTGTTTGATATGATCATCACCTGCTGCCGGCGTATTGACGAGTCTTTAGAGTCCTACACAGAGGTTTCCTGGCTCAAGCGAAACGAAATAGGAGCGCATATGAGATATGTGCGGGACCGAGAATAATGCGTGTATGTGATACCGTATTTCATTCTCACGATTAATGTTTCGATTGGTTGTATGCGATATAACCTAGTTATCGAATCGAAGATCGATTCGATAAGTCGATACATTGGATATTGGTCGGTTATGTGCGACATGACCGGATCATTGAATCAAGTGTTGATTTAATGATTTAATGTATAATTATATATTTGATATATTACTTTGCATTAACTAGTATTGGTTCACTTTAAAGGATTTTCTCACTTGGATGTACAAGTTGTATATGTGATATACTTTTGGTGCAAATTATTGTATCATGTTTGATGATACATGTTTGCTTGGTTAAGTGTAAAGAATTAAACCATGGTTAAACTTATGATTGGGGTTTTGTTTTCTTTTTCATTTATTTCTCTATTTATTCTTTTTGGAAAAATAATAAGCATAAAGGAAAATGGTGGCTTAATTTGTTTTCTAGTTAAAGCTTCATGAAGCTTTGACCAAGTGACCATTTTGTCTCCATGCTTAACCCTAACCATTCCCACTAACCATGATTTATTCTCTACACTTGACCATGGTTGAGAGATGATAAGTATTCTTATTATTTTCTTTTTACAAAATACTTATCATAACATTATCATCTTCTTCTTCTTCTTCTTCAAGAAGAAAACCTAGACTTCATCAATGGTGACTTGATGAAATGAGTGAGAAATCCAATTCTAAAGTGAACCCACTTCCTATTTCTTCATCCTCTACCTCTTGCCAAGTAGTATAGGGTGTTTCCTTCACAAGTTTTCATGGCTTGGTGAAGGTGGAGCTTGATCTAGTGATGCCTCGACGTAGATCATCTTCGGCGTCGTAGTCAATGACCTAGCCCGTCCATTCTCCGATGAAGCCGACACTAGAGCCCGGGATCCGATGATCGCAGCGAGGAGACATCATCACGGAGCTATGGAGGTGGAGCACCGGATCTACAAAGGTTGTATTTCCGTTACACTTTAGTTAAGTTGTTAACTAGCTCGTAGTTTCGCCTAAATTTCTAGTTAACGATCCGTATTAGGGTTTCTCGGCACCCGTAAAGTTTGAAATTGGCATGGTTGATGCCTTGTGAGACCTCTTGAGAGTGCCTAGGAATCCTACAGTGGTATCAGAGCCTAGCTAGAGCCTTAGGCGATGCGTAGACGAAGCTTGAAACCCGATCGAACCCGAAACCCTAAAATTTCTTGCTCTCTGGACTTTTTCTGAAAAAGTGGTTTTTTCCAAATTAAAAATTCTTAAAAAATTCAGCAGGGAATTCTAAGGATTACGGTGCAAAAATTACCCTTTAATTCATCAAAAGTGCGGCGGAACCGCGGCAGAAGCATGGCTTCTGCGGCGGTTCCGCGGCCAATTTATTAGATTATCCCATAATTTTTGCACAGTAATTCATGATTTCTGGTGCTGGATTTTCTGGGATTTTTTTTATATTTATTCAAGAGTTGAATAATCTGGGATGTTTTGGGGGTTCGTAGATTCGATCGGATTATCAAGTTTTGTCTATGTGGCTTTCCGGATAAATTTTAGAATATGTTAAAAAGTTCGACCGGATATAAATACCCACCTTTTCCCCTGTCGGGAAATTTCCAAGTGTTGGATCTTTCCGTAGTTTAACGACGTTCTAAGTAGTGCAAGTAACGCGATGGTCTCTCTAGAAGACAACAAACCTTAACTCGATTATGTGACCGTCTTGAACTGCCCTTTGAACCTTCGGTTTTGGGGCAGTACGGCGTGCCACATGTGAGGCGTTGGCTTGACCCTTCTACGGCTGGACCGTTGGTACTGAGGCACGAAGTGAATGTTTTTAAACTTATTTCAAGTGTTGATCTATTTCGGGAAAACTTGGGTGTTCGATTGTTCGATCGGAAAGTTTAACATTTTCTATTTATCCGGAATGGGATACAATAATTGGAATTCACAATAAGTTATGAGATAACTGAATGAATGTTATAAACATAGCAGTTTAGTCTCACTTGATCGGTTGCTACGGAATTTTGATGCGATCAAAAGTCCGTCGCAATCACGTAGCGTACGCGGATACTCGCCGGGTAAACTTAATAGACAGCCTCACTCCATAGCCCCGACCAAGTGACTGTAGGAGAACCCCGTCGCCGAAAGCGTCCGTTCGGGTGCTCGCGGCAGCGGTGTTCCGCCTTGGTGCACTTTGTCGACGGTATCGGGGGTGCGGCCGTCTACTAAAGTTTGCGACGAGCATTTGATCAGGATGTCGGGAATCTTGTTGAATTGCCCGACTTGGTATTGAAAAGTGTTTTCGATAATGAGACTGAAATGCGGGGTTTATAATTGTTAGGCATGCGATGTCTAAGGAATTCATTTGGCTAGGCATGCGATGTCTAAAGAGTTTGCGGATTCCAACTGTTGTAGTTTTACACTTTCTTTTCTGTGACCGTAAGTGTAATATGTGATATCGCCGGTTTCGTTGCTATATGTCAACGACAATTGGGATGCGCATATTTACTTACGTTGATGACATGTGATGTTCTGTGTTGCTGGATATGTTATATTGGATCGTCGTGTTTGAATAGCCGGGGTTTTTTATGTGAGATGAGTGTTTTTCATTTTCATTCATGTAAAAACTTGTATGTAATATTCTTTTATTGGGGCACTTCCAGGTTGCGGAAGTTGTCACCTTTTGTATATTATTTACTTTTCCGCACTAGGATAGACCCAAGGAGGAGAGCACAAGTAACCGGGTTCTGGAGTCCAGTGGGAGACCAACTCGAGGAGTCGAGTCCGGGTCTCCTAACTCTAGAATTGGTAGGGTTGCTTGCTGCTCTTGTAGGGGTCTAGGGGTGTGGGTTTGGCTATTCATCGTGACCGTGGAATCCGTGTTTTATACTGGCTCGTATTGAAAACACGGACGTCCTAGTATATCCAATATTTCATATGATTCTTCTGCTGCGATATCTGTGATGTGATCATGTGATGTTCTGTGATAGATACTGTATATAGTATATATGATATATTATATAGATGTTACTTATGTTTTACACCCGCGCTAGCCCTGCCCCGCTCTGCCGTTAGTTACCTAACCCAACGGTGCACGAGGGGACATCGAGGCGAATGCGGATGGCATAAGTGTACATCGTATTTATCTGTCATGTTTAGGTACTTAAATGATGGGACTTCATTAATGTGATTAATGAAATAAAAGAAACCTAAGATGTTGTAGAATCGAATTTCAAAAATAAAACAGGTAGCTACAGTTCTTGCTTTGCACAGCGGTATATATGATATATCCTGCACCTTATTTGATGAAGAAAGGACCGAGATCCCTTCACCGGGAGTGACTCCTTAAGCAATAACTGGCAGATGCTACACACTCGGTTTGTCTTTTGATTGCTTTTAAGAGTTTTTGCTTTGCACAGTGATATATATGATATATCCCGCACCTCATTCGACGAGGAAAGGACCGACGATCCTTTCACCGGGAGTGACTCCTTTAGCAAAACTAGAAAAGCCTCAAAAACACTCCATTTCAAAATTCATTTGATTCTACAACGATATCAAGTTCATTACGCAATAGGTTTTCAGAAAAACCTGTCGTAGCCCTCCGTCATTTCAGATAAGTCCTCTTTAGTATTCGTGCTGCGTTTGTTGACCTTGTCAAGGCGCAGTGTGCGGTAGCTAACCGGTATTTATCTGCTTATGCATATGATGCAGATTGGGTTAGGGTAGTCGTGCGGCCTTATTGACCTTGTCAAGGGTCGTGCGGGTGGGTTTGATTCAATCAAGAAATGACGGGTTGAACTTGACTTGCGGTCTATGGTTTGTTGACCTTGTCAAGGTCATAGATCGTTTGGGGAAAAATATTATCGGGAATTTCAAGTGTTGAAATTTGCAATGAGATTGCATACCTTCTATGAGATAGTTGGATCCCGATACCCGCTGCGAGTAAGAGTTACTCCTGGGAGAGTTTTACACATTGCAATTAGCTGATCAAGTAGGTGTCTAGAAAGGTGTCAACGGGGTTACGCCTCTGGGAAAACGAGGTTTACTGTAATTAGGTTCGTGCGAAAGCACGGGGGACCTCCCTCAAAGTACCGACACTGGCCTGGCTGAAAGATTGGCGAACTTGTAGTGTGTAATTAATCCCGGCCAGTCTTTCCTTTTAGGGTTTGAAGGAAGATTTGATAAAAACAGTGGGAGCCATCCTGATTGGATAAAATAATAACCAATCTATTCTTGAAAGAGCGCACGCTGAGTGTTTTCTTCTCTCTCTCTCCAGGTAGCGACCATATCACGCCTTAATCAAGATAATAATACGGATATTGACCGAAGCCGCTTGTTATACTGAGCTGGCGAACGTTGGTCCCGCTCCAACTTATAATTGTTATAAAACAGAGCAGGAAATTGGGGAATACCAGATTTCTCGTACCGCCCAAACGAAGAAAGTGCATATGATGCATCTCCTTCGGGTGTGTTCATTACAAAGAACTGTTTCTCAGTGTCCTTTACGTCCTGGGTATATGATACCAGATCAGGATCCCACATATGTAATTTGTTACATGGGCTACAGATAGGCAAAGAACTGAGAACGGGTGATAAGTTTCATGAGGCAGAAAACGGGGCAAGTGTTGCAGCCAAGTCTGTTGGTCACTGTCACCCTGTATTCCAAATACATTGATTCTGAACGAATGTTATTAGATACCGAACCTGATATACAAAATCATATCAATCTCTTTATTAGTAAAGAAATGATAAAATTTTGTATTGTTGGATTATGTTTTGAACATTTCCTATATCAAAAGTTGATCGGTTCAGGCACATTATCTAAAAGCATTGATGTTCTAAATCAAACTACAGTTCTTTAGTATACAGAACACACACAAGAGGAAGAGTTCAGAAATGAACGAATTCTTCTTGAGGCATTGTAGACTAGGTCATATCAATGCGATCCGACTGGCTGAAGTTACATGTAGATGCATATTTAAATCAGTTTGAATTTACATCTTGTGGAACTTGCCAGTGATATCACAGAGATAAGATGACCATAGCTCTGTTTATTGGAAACAGAGAAAGAGTTAGTAAACTCTTGGGATGATACATGTTGATGTATGTAAGGTCCCCTGTCTACACAAGCCAAGACCGGTTCCTTGTACTTCATTACATTCTCTGATAATCTCTTTAGATTCAGACATATGTTCTTGTTGAAACACAAGTCCGAACCTTTTGAGATATTCACAGAATATAAGTTAGAAGTAAAGAACCAATACGGGTATAAGTATTATGTCCTTTGATGGGATCAAGGAGGAGAATACTTGAGCACGGAATTCCTGGACTTTTCTAAAGGAGAATGAGATTCTCTCTCAGCATTACTCCTCCGTATATACCATAGCACGATGGTATATCGGGGCGGAGCAATAACACCCTATGTGATAAGGTGTGCTCTATGATGAGTACTACTGAGTTACCCATTTCTTTTTGGGAGTTATGCACTTGAGAAGATGCATACCTATTGAATAGGGTTCAAATCAAATCAGTTGCCTACCACTTCATGATAAGGGAAGAGCCCATCTCTTAAGTTAGTTAAGATTTGGGGTTTTCCAGCCTATGTCTGAAAAGCAAAATCGGGACAAGCTCGAGGCAAGGTCTGTAATGTAGAACTGGAAAAGTTCCAGCTATACAAACTACAGCAGATGATTTGATAAAACCAAAGGATTCAATAGTTACCAATGAACCTCAGCCTCTCCGCCGATCTAGTAGGGTTCCTCACCCACCTGAGAGATACTTCGGTTTCTCTATGACAGTGGGAGCGAGGATTGCATCATGAGATGATAACCCAACTAGTTTCGAGCTGGCCATCAGGAGTGGGACTCTGTAAGAATGGCTGGATGCTTAGTGATCTGAGATGGAATCCATATATACCAACAAAGTATGGACTTTGGTTGCTATATCTGAAGGGTTAAATCCCCATCAGGAGCAAGTATATCTTGAGAAGATTACTTGGTGTAGATGGAAAGGTTGAGACTTTCAAAGCTAGACTTGTTAAAGCTTTTCGTCATCGACCAGGCATGGATAATGATGAAACCTTTTTCAAGTGGCTATGCTTAAGTCCATCCAGATCCTACTTGCCACGGCTACATATCATGACTACGATATCTGGCGGTTGGGTGTCATGACTGCTTTTCTAAATGATGATTTGGAAGAGAGCGTCTATAAGTACACAGCCAGAGGGCTTCGTAGACAGTGGGAGCAGCGGAAACGTGTGCAAGATGTTTTATGTGATAAAGCAGGCATCGCGGAGTTGGAACATCTGTTTTGATGAATTAGTCAAAGAGTTTGACATCATCAAAATGGGAGATGAACCTTGTATAAACAAAAGGGTAGTAGGGAGTATAGTAACGATCCTCGTAGAGTACGTGGATGACATACTCTTGATAGGGAAGGAGTTTCCTATGTTACGCTCGGTCAATCTCCGCTTATCACGATGATTCTCCAGATAGGATGAAAGTGATACCTCCTAAATCCTGGGTTTTGGATCTATGAGATAGATCTAATTGGATGTTAGGATTCTCACTAGTTGTAGTGAGATGGTATCAATCGATCCTGGGGAGAGTCACTGGAAGGGTTCCAGGGTGATAAAGACGACTGAATGTCAGTCGCAGGCATTGTCTATACCCTCAGCAAAGGGATGGTATGTTGGAAGAGTTCCAAGCTAGATACCGTGGCATACTAGACGATAAAGGCTGGATACACCGCTACTAACGATGCTACCAAAGAGGCAGTCTGGAAGTATATTTGTTCATGCGATGAACTTAGTTCCTCCCATTGTGTGACAATGGAGTTGTGGCTTATGCCAAGGAACACCCGTCCCATCAGTGATCCAGACATATTCTAAGGCAGTGTCACCTGATCATGGAGATGGTTGATCTCCAGGGTGATCGAGGTTAGGAGAGTAGACTCAGAGGACAACACGGCGGATCCACTCACGAAGGCCTTTTCCCAGAGAGAGACTTTTATGGGATGGTTGAGTATGAGATACTGCAACCACTGCTACAGATGGCCCTAGTGCAAGTGGGAGATTGTTAGTTATATGTATGCCCTAGAGGCCATTACTGTACATAGGATGTATATTGTAGTGGATGCTTGGACATATATAGGGAGGACTTTCTTGCTCGACATGATAGTATGCTATCTGGTTGCACTTTACCTTAACGTGTACACTGATTGTCTCTCTGTTACATGTTGGTAAAGCCCTTAGGATGTGTACTTGACTACCTGGACTATGATGCAGATCATACTAGTGGGGACATGGTAGTCCATAAGTACATCCTTCAAGATCCCTAGTCGTGGGTATATCGAGACGGGGCATCGATATACCAGAGTAGACTAGCGTATACCTTCTCGACCCATACAGATGGGCGATGGATGATCCCATATCCATTGGTGTTTGACATCAGAGATGATATACGGGTGCTCAGTGGAGACTGGGTACACTGGACGGACTTGCCGAGAACTCCCAGATGGTATTATACCTTACGTCAGATGGCAGTTCTCTGGTGACACTGGTACAGGTAGTCTGTTGACCCGAGATCGTCATAGAGTCTTGTGTGGTTCCCACTGTGCTTTGATTTCCATCTTACCACGTCCAAGAGGGGGTGCAAAACGGTGGTTTTTGGATACAGTCCCGAGTCATATGGAGGCAATGAGCGATAGGAGGGGATTCGTCTCTCCCAGTATAGGGGGTTGATGTTGCGCTGTGTTCGATTGGCTATAACCGAAAATCCCTGGCCAGGGTTGCTGAGATTTACTGGTAAGTGTTACCAGTAGTTTCTCGAACTGTTATAGACCTCATATCGACACGACTTATCGAGCTATTGGGGTCTGACGTTTACCACCCCTAGGCGAGATATGCGACATATCAGACGATCAGACCGGACTGTACGGTAAGTGTTACTGGTTGGATTCACAGGAGTGTGAGCGGGCTTGCTCGTCGATCTTCTGATCGCTCAATAACCGGGTGGCCGTTACGTTTAGCAGACCGCTTGCGGCTTGTGGGTGTTTGATATGATCATCACCTGCTGCCGGCGTATTGACGAGTCTTTAGAGTCCTACACAGAGGTTTTCTGGCTCAAGCGAAACGAAATAAGAGCGCATATGAGATATGTGCGGGACCGAGAATAATGCGTGTATGTGATACCGTATTTCATTCTCGCGATTAATGTTTCGATTGGTTGTATGCGATATAACCTAGTTATCGAATCGAAGATCGATTCGATAAGTCGATACATTGGATACTGGTCGGTTATGTGCGACATGACCGGATCATTGAATCAAGTGTTGATTTAATGATTTAATGTATAATTATATATTTGATATATTACTTTGCATTAACTAGTATTGGTTCACTTTAAAGGATTTTCTCACTTGGATGTACAAGTTGTATATGTGATATACTTTTGGTGCAAATTATTGTATCATGTTTGATGATACATGTTTGCTTGGTTAAGTGTAAAGAATTAAACCATGGTTAAACTTATGATTGGGGTTTTGTTTTCTTTTTCATTTATTTCTCTATTTATTATTTTTGGAAAAATAATAAGCATAAAGGAAAATGGTGGCTTAATTTGTTTTCTAGTTAAAGCTTCATGAAGCTTTGACCAAGTGACCATTTTGTCTCCATGCTTAACCCTAACCATTCCCACTAACCATGATTTATTCTCTACACTTGACCATGGTTGAGAGATGATAAGTATTCTTATTATTTTCTTTTTACAAAATACTTATCATAACATTATCATCATCATCTTCTTCTTCTTCAAGAAGAAAACCTAGACTTCATCAATGGTGACTTGATGAAATGAGTGAGAAATCCAATTCTAAAGTGAACCCACTTCCTATTTCTTCATCCTCTACCTCTTGCCAAGTAGTATAGGGTGTTTCCTTCACAAGTTTTCATGGCTTGGTGAAGGTGGAGCTTGATCTAGTGATGCCTCGACGTAGATCATCTTCGGCGTCGTAGTCAATGACCTAGCCCGTCCATTCTCCGATGAAGCCGACACTAGAGCCCGGGATCCGATGATCGCAGCGAGGAGACATCATCATGGAGCTATGGAGGTGGAGCACCGGATCTACAAAGGTTGTATTTCCGTTACACTTTAGTTAAGTTGTTAACTAGCTCGTAGTTTCGCCTAAATTTCTAGTTAACGATCTGTATTAGGGTTTCTCGGCACCCGTAAAGTTTGAAATTGGCATGGTTGATGCCTTGTGAGACCTCTTGAGAGTGCCTAGGAATCCTACACCAATACCGGGAGAGACGAAACCCCTCCTATCGCTCATTGCCTCCATGTGATTCGGGACTGTACCCAAAAGCTACCGTTTTGCACGTTCTCTTGAACGTGGTAAGGTAGAAATCAAAGCACTGTGGGAATCACACAAGACTCTATGACGATATCGGGTCTACAGACTAATCTGTACCAGTGTCAGCAGAGAACTGCCATCTGACGTGAGGTATAATACCATCTGGGAGTTCTCGGCGAGTCCGTCCAGTGTACCCAGTCTCCACTGAGCACCCGTATACTATCTCTGATGTCAAACACCAATGAATATGGGATCATCCATTGTCCATCTACATGGGTCGAGAAGCTATACGCTAATATACTCTGGTATATCAATGCCATATCTCGATACACCTACGACTAGGAACATTTGAAAGATGTACTTAGCGACTACACTGTCCCCACTAGTATGATCTGCATCGTAATCCTGGTAGTAAGTATTCATCCTAAGGACTTTATCAATATGTAACATAGAGACAACCAGTGTACATGTTAAGATAAAGAGCAACCAGATAGCATACTATCATGTCGAGCAAGAAATTCCTCCCTATATATTGTTAGATATGTATGCCCTAGAGGCCATTATTGTATAGTACTAGTTTGTATAATACATTTTGGAGGCTTGGGATATATATATATATATACGGTTTTATGACAGTCTTGCTCGATATAGTAGTATGCTACTTGATTTGTTTCTATCTTAATATGTGTATATGTTTCTTTTAACATATCGCTAAAAACATATTGATAGAGCCCTTAGAATCTTTGCTTGACTACCGACGTTGTGATGGCGATCACACTAGTGGGGGCTGGGTAGTCTATAAGCACATCCTTATTTTGGTCCCTAGTCGTAAGATTATCGAGACAGGGCATCGATACTCTAGAGTAGACTGGTACATACGCTTCTCTTCCCAGCAGGGGAGATGGTCTGTCCCACAGCCATCAGTACGTCGTACTGGAGATAGTATGCAGGTGCTCATTAGGTTACGAGTACACTGGACAGGACTCGTCGATAACTGTTGGTTGGTATTATACCTATCGTCAGTTGACAGTTCCCAGGTGACATGAGTATAGCTTAGTCCGCTGACTTGACACTGTCACTTCGCCTCGAGTGTGTTCCCACTGTTCTTAGATTACTACCCTACCACGGCTCTACTGAGTCATGCAAACATATAGTAGTTGGGTGCAGTCCCGAAGCACTTAGAGGCAGTGACGGTTAGACATGATTCGTCTCTCCCGGTATTGGGAGTTGATATCGCGCTGTGTCTAGGAGTGCCATTACACATTGTCGTCCCTGGCCAGGGCAAGCGAGAATTGCTGGTAGGTTTTCCAGTAGATTCTCAGGGTGTTTTGGGCTACACTCCGACATGACTTGTACCGCTATTAGGGGACTGACGTTTACCGCCCCCCAGGCCCGCCATGCGATATTCTCAGACGAACATACTGGACTGTACGGAGATTGTCACATTCAGGCTCAGTAGGAGTTAGGATGGGTTCACCTCATCAGTCTTCTTGTTGGCATCTACCTGGGGACCGTTACGTACAGCTAGTACCGCTTGCGGCCTGTGGTTAAACCCACTGCCAGCGTAATGTCGAGCCTTTAGAGTCCCATACAGAGGGTTACTCGCCTTTGGGCAAAACAGAGTAGAGGTCGCATGGTTTTGCGACAGCGTTCGTTCACACTCGCGCACTTGTACACGTTTGGTGTCCGGGCAGTTATTACTAGCGGGCTTTGGTTTAAGCCGGATCCTAGTATTTGTTTTGGGATTGGTTTTGTCTCATTGTATTCGTGTTCCTCGGAACGCGGATGCGGGTGTGTATGCACAGTTGACAGAGGCAGAGGCAGAGAATTCTCATTAGGGTTGTTGACCATTTGACTTTGGTTGACTTGTTGACCATTTGACTTTGGTTGACTTGTTGACCATTTGACTTTGGTCGACTTGTTGACCGTTGACTTTTTCTAAACCCTAATGAGAATGAGAAATATGATTAATAATATTAATTAAGGATTATTGTGTCATGGTTGAGTTGAACATTTGACTTTTGTTGACTTGTTGACTTTGTTGACCGGGTTGACCATTGTGGACTTGTTGACCATCATCATTTCATTGCTATGACTTTTGTTTACTTGTTGTTCTTTACAAAATGCAATAATTGCATGAAATGATAATGGTCATTGAAACTAACCATCACAATTCTTAATTATTATTATTATCATTATTATTTTTGCTTTTGTGAGCATGGTTGCATTATGAGAGCTCATTCTATCATTTTGTTTCTCTCTCGTGAAAAAAGCTCTCCCTCTTCCTCTCTCAAGGTTCAAGTGTTCCATGAGTTGGAAATCATGGACCTTTGAAACAAAACAACCATAACTCTTCTCTACTCATTCTAAGGTCCTAGGTCTAGCAAACCAAGCACCTTAGTTATCTCTAGGTTGAGATAGGAGCTCAAGTTCGAGGCCCTCGGGTGGATCTATCTACGGCAAAGAGGAGACGACGAGGAGGAGCCATTCAAGCCACTACAAGGAGCAAGCAAGGAGGAGAACCACCAAAAGAAGAGAAGGAGTTCAAGACCTAGGTATAACCATTCTACATAGTAGCTAGAACTTGTAGTTTTTTAGTTAGTTTTTGTTTAGCAAAGATCTTTCATGGATGGTCCATGTTACCTTTTGAAGAAAAAATTTGATTTTTACCTATTCCGCCTCCCCGAAAGAACCAGGGTGAGTAACTTGGACCTAACAGTGGTATCAGAGCCAGGCTAAGCAACAACTAACTGTTACCAAAGTGTTTAGAATTTCGATCCGGAAAAAATCTCGAAAACAAACCGAAAAAATGTATTTTCTGTCGATTTTCAAAACAGGCCTAAAAATATTTTGTATGACATGAAAAATACAAGCAGGGTTTTCTGGTGATTGTCAAGAAATTTGAGCCCATGACTCGGCCAACTCGCTGCGGAAGCGCGGCGGAACCATGCGTTCCGCTGCGGATCTACGGCCGAGTTGACTCGGTCGCGGCTCCAATTTGTTGCAGATTCCTCTGTTTGGTGTTTTGGGATTTTTGAGATATTTTGTTTCTGCCCAGATTATCCAGAAAAAAATGTTATTTTTGGGGTAGTTACAAATTTGTATTTTGATCGGAGTTCTACAAACTTTGGCTAAATGGTTATATCTGTAATGTGATATATGCACCGAACGTCGGCTAATCGCTATACGTCGATTAGTGGGGGTTGTGCATATCTGTGATCTGTAATGTTGTTGGATTGTGTATATGAACTTGTTGGATTGTCGCGGATGAATAGCCGGGGTTTTGTGAGATGAGAGTTTTCTTTATCTTTCATTTGATGTAATATGTAAATTGATGTAATATTATTTTTATGGCCGCACATCCGGGATGAGGTTGTAGCCGCCATTGTATATTATTTCTTTTACCGTTTTTGCTCCTAGGATAGACCTAAGGTGGGGTGCACAAACTACCGGGTACGTTGAAGTGCTGAGTGGCCTACTCACGTTGTTGAGGGAGGCTGCTTCACTTCGAGTACTTGGCGGGTAGTTTGCCGCACCCGTAGGGGTCTAGGGTGGGGTTTGGCTATTCATCACGACCGTGTAATCCGTCTTTCGTTGCAGGCTCGAATGAAACGCGGGTTCCTAGCATATCCATTGTGTTCATCTGTGATCTGGAATGGCTATCATTGCATCTGACGAATGTATATATCTATATATGATATCTAGTAGGCGTTGCTTATGTTTTGCATCCGCGCTAGTCCAGCCCCCGCTCTGTCGTTAGTTAAGTAACCTAACGGGTAATGACGGGGCCCCGTGGCGAATGCGGATGGCATAAGCGTACGTCATATTTTCGTTGTTTTCTGGAATGATAAGATTAATTGATGGGACGCATTATATTAATGCAAAGAAAAAAAACAAACCTAAAAAGACGTTGTTGGAACAATTTTCAAAAAGCTGTTATTGCAAAGACGTTCTCTTTTGTTTTGCACAGAGGTATTCGGTTATGAATGCCCAGCACCTCATTCGACGAGGCAAGGGCCGAGATCCCTTCATCCGGAGTGACCCCTTGGACAAAAAGTTTGCATCAGGGTAATAACTTCACTATAGTCGATTATTCTTGCTTTGCATCGAGGTATTCAGTTTGGAATATCCTGCACCTCATTCGACGAGGAAAGAGCCGAGATCCCTTCACAGGGAGTGACCTCTTTAGCAAAAATTTTCGCCACTATATTTTCAAAAAAAGGGTTATCAGGTTCCTTCAACGATATCAAGTTCATTATGTTAACGGGTTTTTCCGCCAAAAATCCAGCCGTAGCCCTCCGCCATTTCTTACAAGTATTACTTAGTATTCATGCTGTGTACGTTGACCTCTGTCAAGGCATAGTGAATGGTAGCTAAGCAATACTCGTATGCTGCATAGATAAATGCGATTATTTAGGACAATCGAACATTCATTTTGACCTCTGTTAAGGACTTATGCGAGTGGGTCTGAATCAATCCAGGATAATGACGGGTTGAACTTGACTTGCGACTTATGACATGTTGACCTTTGTCAAGGTCATGAAGTCGCTTGGGGCAAAAATCCACATTGGGAGTTTCTAAAGAAATTAAAACTTGCAGATTTAGCATACCTTATGGAGTGTGGTGACTAGAGTGGATTCCATCTAGGTCATCGCACATTGATAGTTGGATCCCGATCCTACTGATGAGTTGGATTACTCTCGGGAGAATATTTCACTTAACAATCAATGCTATAAACCAAGTAGGTGTTTAGAACGGTGTTAGCGGGGCTACGCCTCCAGGGAAAAGAGGTTATTTAATTAAGGAACTTCGCGAAAGCATTGGAAAACCTCCCTCGAAGTACCAACACCAGCCTGGCTGAAAAGTTAAGCAAGTATTGTAACGTGCGATTAATCCTGACTAGTTCTTCTTTTAGGGTTTGAAGAAGAATTTGAGGAAACAGTGGGAGCCATCCTGGTTAGATAAATCAATAAACCAATCTAATCTTGCAAGAGCGCACGCTGAGTGTTTCTTTTCTCTCTCTCCAGGTAGCAACCATTTCACGCCCTAATCAAGATAATAAAATGTATCGCTTGACCGATCCGAATTCTTATTCGGGGCTGGGGAACGATGGTTCTGCTCTAACTTACGACAACAGTCATAAGTATGAGCGAGGGAAAGAGGATTGTATGGATTCCAAGGATACCTAGTTGAAGAAGAAGCATAGTTTTGCATCTACTTCAGGTGTTCTTGTAATTGAGAACTGCTTTACGGTCAGCCCTATCTCCTGGGTACTTGATACCGGATCAGGATCTCATATCTGTAATTTATTGCAGGGACTGAGAAAAAGTAGGAAAGTTGTACCTGGTGATATGTCGCTCAGAGTAGCGAACGGAACACAAGTTAATGCTACAGCCGTCGGTGAATATCACCTAGTGTTGCCAAATGGCAATACTATGATTTTGAACGAATGCTACTATGTACCTTCCATGGTTTGCAACATCATATTAGTTTCTTTACTCAATAAATATGGATATAACTTTGTTCTTGATAGAAATATCATGAACATTTACCTTCATAAGGTACTGGTTGCAGAAGGTACACTGTGTAATGGTATCTACGTTCTAAATCAGAATACGGTTCTCAATGTACAAAACACACGCAAGAGGAAGAGTTCAGATACGAACGAATCCTACTTATGGCATTGTAGACTTGGTCATATCGGAGAGAAAAGACTAAGTAAATTGCATAAAGATGGACTCTTGAATACGTTCGAGTTTTCATCTTATGAAACTTGTCAGTCTTGTCTCAAAGGAAAGATGACCAAATCTCCGTTCACCGGACATGGAGAAAGGGCAGCAGAGCTCTTGTGACTCATACACAGTGATGTATGTGGTCCAATGTCTATACATGCAAGGGGTGGGTTCTCGTACTTCATCACATTCACTGACGATCTCTCTAGGTTCGGATATGTGTATCTGATGAAACACAAATCTGAAGCTTTTGAGAATTCAAGGAATTCAGAAACGAAGTAGAGAACCAGATTGGCAAAAGTATCAAGATCCTCCGGTCTGATAGAGGAGGGGAGTACTTAAGCACGGAATTCCTAGATTACTTAAAAGAGAATGGTATTCTCTCTCAGCTTACTCCCCCTTATACACCACAGCACAACGGTGTATCGGAGAGGAGGAATCGTACCCTATTGGATATGGTTCGCTCCATGATGAGTAATGCTGAGTTACCTCTTTCATTCTGGGGACTTGCGCTAGAAACAACAGCATACTTGCTGAATCAGGTTCCGTCTAAATCTGTGCCTAAGACTCCATATGAAATATGGAGTGGTAGGAAACCATGTCTTAAAAGGGTTAAGATATGGGGTTGTCCGGTATATATGAAAAAGCAGAATCCAGACAAACTTGAGGCACGGTCAGTTTTATGTAAGTTTGTAGGATATCCCAGGCATTCAAATAGATATCTGTTCTACCACACCGAGGAACAGAAGGTGTTTGTTGCTCAGCACGCCACTTTTTTGGAGTGGCAATTTCTTGCAAAAGAAATAAGTAGGAGCACGGTAGAACTGGATGAAATATCTGAACTACAAACTCAAACTGAGGATTTAGTAGAACCAGAAAATTCAATAGACCCAGACGAACCTCAGCCACTACGCAAATCTGGTAGGATTTCTCATCCGCCCGAGAGATACTACGGTTTTCTCTTAGACGGGGATCGAGAGGATTGTATCTTGGAAGAAGATGACCCCACCAGTTTCAGGCAGGCCATTATCAGTAGGGACTCTGATAAGTGGCTGGAAGCAATGCAATCTGAAATGGAGTCCATGTACACCAATAAAATGTGGACCTTGGATATTGCTCCACCTGGGGTAAAACCCGTTGGATGCAAATGGATCTACAAAAGGAAACTTGGTGTAGATGGGCAGGTGGAAACCTACAAGGCTAGACTCGTTGCAAAAGGTTTTCGTCAAAGATATGGTGTGGACTATGACGAAACTTTTTCTCCAGTGGCTATGCTCAAATCCATTCGGATCCTACTTATCATTGCTGCCTTCCATGACTATGAAATCTGGCAGATGGACGTTAAAACGGCTTTTCTAAACGGCTGTTTGGAAGAGTGCGTTTACATGGATCAGCCAGAAGGTTTCGTAGATAGTGGGAGCAGCGAGAAGGTGTGCAATTTGCTTAAATCCATTTATGGATTAAAGCAGGTATCGCGGAGCTGGAACATCTGTTTTGATGAGGCAATCAAGGAATTTGATTTCATCAAGAACGAAGATGAACCTTGTGTCTATAAGAAGATTGTAGGATGAACTGTCGTGTTCCTAGTCTTATACGTGGACGACATTCTTTTGATAGGAAATGACATTCCTATGCTACAATCGGTCAAGCTATTCTTGTCACAACGGTTCTCCATGAAGAACCTGGGTGATGCCTCATACATTCTGGGGATCAAGATCTACAGAGATAGATCCAAGAGACTACTGGGACTTTCGCAGTTCAAGTACATAGAGACCGTACTAAAGAGATTTAGTATGGAAGATTCCAAGCACGGTAATGTACCCGCATTGCACGGAATCACCCTCTCCAAGAAAATGTCTTCTAAGACTGACGAGGAGAGGGTTCGTATGAGCACTATACCCTACGTTTCGGCGGTAGGATCTATAATGTATGCGGTACTATATACAAGACCAGATGTAGCTTACGCGCTGAGCGCGGTGGGCCGAAATCAGTCAGACCCAGGTGAGGGCCACTGGACGGCAGTGAAGAACATTCTTAAGTACCTGAGAAGGACTAAGGAGATGTTCCTGGTTTACGGTAATGGAGACCTCAGGGTCGAGTCCTTTACCGATTCAAGCTTCCAGAGTAACAAAGATGACAGCAAATCTGTCTCGGGTTTTGTGTTTACCCTCAACGGAGGGGCGGTGTGTTGGAGGAGTTCCAAACAGGATACCGTCGCAGACTTGACGATGGAGGCTGAATACATTGCTGCAAGCGATGCCGCAAAAGAGGCGGTCTGGATGAAGAAGTTCATTAGTGAACTTCAGGTGGTTCCGTCCATTGTTGACCCAATACATTTGTATTGCGATAACAATGGGGCTATAGCTTTAGCGAAGGAACCAAGGTCCCATCAGAAATCCAGACACATCTTAAGGCGGTATCACCTGATCAGGGAGATCATTGATCGCCAGGAGATCGAGGTACGGAGAGTGGACACAAAAGACAACACGGAAGATCCATTCACAAAGGCCCTCCCTCAAACACAGTTCGAGTGACTTTTTGAGCTATTGGGTATGCGGTACGCCAGCAGCTGGCCTTAGTGCAGACGTTGGGTATGCGGTACACCAATTACTGGCCTTTAGTGCAAGTGGGAGATTGTTAGATATGTATGCCCTAGAGGCCATTATTGTATAGTACTAGTTTGTATAATACATTTTAGAGGCTTGGGATATATATATATATATATATATATATATATATATATATACGGTTTTACGACAGTCTTGCTCGATATAGTAGTATGCTGCTTGGTTTATTTCTATCTTAATATGTGTATATGTTTCTTTTAACATATCGCTAAAAACATATTGATAGAGCCCTTATGATCTTTGCTTGACTACCGGCGTTGTGATGGCGATCACATTAGTGGAGGCTGGGTAGTCTATAAGCACATCCTTATTTTGGTCCTTAGTTGTAGGATTATCGAGACATGGCATCGATACTCCAGAGTAGACTGGTGCATACGCTTCTCTTCCCAGCAGGGGAGATGGTCTGTCCCACAGCCATCAGTACGTCGTACTGGAGATAGTATGCATGTGCTCGTTAGGTTACGAGTACACTGGACAGGACTCGTCGGGAACTGTTGGTTGGTATTATACCTATCGTCAGTTGACAGTTCCCAGGTGACATGAGTACAGCTTAGTCCGCTGACTTGACACTGTCACTTCGCCTCGAGTGTGTTCCCACTGTTCTTAGATTACTACTCTACCACGGCTCTACTGAGTCGTGCAAACAGGTAGTAGTTGGGTGCAGTCCTGAAGCACTTGGAGGCTGTGACGGTTAGACATGATTCGTCTCTCCCGGTATTGGGAGTTGATATCATACTGTGTCTAGGAGAGCCATTACACATTGTCGTCCCTGGCCAGGGCAAGCGAGAATTGCTGGTAGGTTTTCCAGTAGATTCTCAGGGTGTTTTAGGCTACACTCCGACACGACTTGTACCGCTATTAGGGGACTGACGTTTACCACCCCCTAGGCCCGCCATGCAATATTCTCAGACGAACAGACCGGACTGTACGGAGATTGTCACATTCAGGCTCAGTAGGAGTTAGGATGGGTTCACCTCATCGGTCTTCTTGTCGGCATCTACCTGGGGACCGTTACGTACAGCTAGTACCGCTTGCGGCCTGTGGTTAAACCCACTGCCAGTGTAATGTCGAGCCTTTAGAGTCCCACACAGAGGGTTACTTGCCTTTGGGCAAAACAGAGTAGAGATCGCATGGTTTTGCGACAGGGTTCATTCACACTCACGCACTTGTGCACGTTTGGTGTCCGGGCAGTTATTCCTAGCGGGCTTTGGTTTAAGCCGGATCCTAGTATTTGTTTTGGGATTGGTTTTGTCTCATTGTATTCGTGTTCCTTGGAATGCGGATGCGGGTGTGTATGCACAGTTGACAGAGGCAGAGGATTCTCATTAGGGTTGTTGACCGTTTGACTTTGGTTGACTTGTTGACCATTTGACTTTGGTTGACTTGTTGACCATTTGACTTTGGTCGACTTGTTGACCGTTGACTTTTTCTAAACCCTAATGAGAATAAGAAATATGATTAATAATATTAATTAAGGATTATTGTGTCATGGTTGAGTTGAACATTTGACTTTTGTTGACTTGTTGACTTTGTTGACCGGTTGACCATTGTGGACTTGTTGACCATCATCATTTCATTGCTATGACTTTTGTTTACTTGTTGTTCTTTACAAAATGCAATAATTGCATGAAATGATAATGGTCATTGAAACTAACCATCACAATTCTTAATTATTATTATTATCAATATTATTTTTGCTTTTGTGAGCATGGTTGCATTATAAGAGCTCATTCTATCATTTTGTTTCTCTCTCATGAAAAAAGCTCTCCCTCTTCCTCTCTCAAGGTTCCAGTGTTCCATGAGTTGGAAATCATGAACCTTTGAAACAAAACAACCATAACTCTTCTCTACTCATTCTAAGGTCCTAGATCTAGCAAACCAAGCACTTTAGTTATCTCTAAGTTGAGATAGGAGCTCAAGTTCGAGGCCCTCGAGTGGATCCATCTACGGCAAAGAGGAGACGAGGAGGAGGAGCCGTTCAAGCCACTACAAGGAGCAAGCAAGGAGGAGAACCACCAAAAGAAGAGAAGGAGTTCAAGACCTAGGCATAACCATTCTACATAGTAGCTAGAACTTGTAGTTTTTTAGTTAGTTTTTGTTTAGCAAAGATCCTTCATGGATGGTCCATGTTACCTTTTGAAGAAAAAATTTGATTTTTACCTATTCCGCCTCCCCGAAAGAACCGGGGTGGGTAACGTGGACCTAACATATATGTCCAAGCATCCACTACAATATAGATCATATGTACTGTAATTGCCTCTAGGGCATACATATAACTAACAATCTCCCACTTGCACTAGGGCCATCTGTTGTGGTATCCAATACCCAACAATTAGCAGTGGGTGAAGTATCTCATACCCAACCATCCTATAAAAGTCTGTCCTGAGAAAAGGCCTTTGTGAGTGGATCCGCCCTGTTGTCCTCTGTGTCAACTCTCCTATCCTCGATCTCCCTGGAGATCATCCATCTCCATGATCAGGTGATACTGCCTAAGAATATGTCTGGATCACTGATGGGACGGGGGTTCCTAGGCATAAGCCATAACTCCATTGTCATATAATGGTAGGAACGAAGTTCATCTCATGAACTAATATACACCTAGACTGCCTCTTTGGTAGTATCCTTGGTATCGATGTATCCAGCCTTTATCGTCTATTTTGCCACGGTATCTAGCTTGGAACTCTTCCAACATACCGTCCTTCCACTGAGGGTAAAAACAATGCCTGTGACTGACATTCAGTCATTCTTACCACCCTGGAAGCTATCCAGTGATTCTCCCCAAGATCGATTGATACCATCTCACTACATCTAGTGAGAATCCTAACATCCACTTAGATCTATCTCATAGATCCAAAACCCAGGATTTAGTAGGTATCACCTTGATCTTATATGGAGAATCCTTGTGATAAGAGGAGATTGACCGGGCGTAGCATAGGAAATTCCTTTCCTATCAAGAGTATGCCATCCACGTATAATACGAGGATCACCACCATACTCCTTACTACCTTTTTGTAGATACAAGGTTCATCTACCATTTTGATGAAGTCAAACTCTTTGACTACCACATCAAAACAGATGTTCCAACTCTGCGATGCCTGCTTTAACCTGTAAAGCAACTTTCACACGTTTCTGCTGCTCCCACTGTCTACGAAGCCCTCTGGCTGTGTATTTATAAACGCTCTCTTCTAAATCACCATTTAGAAAAGCAGTCATGACACCCAACCGCCAGATATCGTAGTCATGGTATGTAGCAATGGCAAGTAGGATCCGGATGGACTTAAGCATAGAACTAGAAAAGGTGTCATCATTATCCACATCTGGTCGATGACGAGGACCTTTTGCAACAAGTCTTAGCTTTGAAAGTCTCAACTTTTCCATGTACCCCAAGTAATCTTCTCAAGATATATTTGCTCCTGATGGGGATTTAACCCTTCAGATAAAGCAACCAAAGTCCATACTTTGTTGGTATATATGGATTCCATCTCAGATCGCTTAGCATCCAGCCATTCTCACAGAGTCACCACTCTTGATGGCCTGTTCGAAACTAGTTAGGTCATCATCTCATGATGCAATTCTCGCTCCTACTGTCATAGAGAAAACCGAAGTATCTCTCAGGTGGATGAGGAACCCTACTAGATCGGTGGAGAGGCTGAGGTTCGTCGGGAACTATTAAATCCTTTGGTTCTACCAAATCACCAGCTGCAGTTTGTATAGCTGGAATTCCTTCCAGTTCTACCTCATGACCACTAATTTCTTCACAAGAAAATCCTTTTCTAAAAAGGTGGCATGCCGAGAAATAAAACACCTTTTGTTTCTCGGTGTGGTAGAAGATATTTCCTTGCGAATGCTTGGGATATCCAACAAACTTCCACAGAACTGACCTTGTCTCGAGCTTGTCCGGATTTTGCTTTTAGACATAGGCCGGACAACCCCAAATCTTAACATCCTTAAGAGATGGGTTCTTCCCATACCATATCACATATGGAGTGGTAGGCATCTAATTTGATTAGAACCCTATTCAATAGGTATGCAACTTCTCAAGTGCATAACCCCCAAAAGGAAATAGGCAACTCAGTAGTACTCATCATAGAGCACACCCTATCACATAGGGTGCGATTTGCTCCACCCGGATACACCGACATGCTGTGGTGTATACGGAGGAGTAATGCTGAGAGAGAATCTCATTCTTATTTAGAATAGTCCAGGATCTCCGTGCTCAAGTATTCTCCTCCCTGATCACATCATAGGATATAATACTTATATCCAGTTTTTGGTTCTCTACTTCTAACTTATATTCTTTGAATTTCTCAAAAGGTTCAGACTTGTGTTTCAACAGGAACATATGTGCGAATCTTGAGAGATCATCAGTGAATGTAATGAAGTACAAAGAACCAGTCCTGGCATATGTAGACAGGGGACCTACATACATCAGCATGTATCAATCCCAAGAGTTCATTAACTCTTTCTCTGTTTCCAATAAACGAAACTATGGTCATCTTATCTTTGTGACATGACTGACAAGTTTCACTAGATATAAATTCAAACTGATTTAAATATGCATCTTAATGTAACTCAGCTAGTCGAGTCGCATTGATATGACCTAGTCTACAATGCCCTAAGAAGGATTCGTTCATTTCTGAACTCTTCCTCTTGTGTGTGTTTTGTACGTTAAGAATTGTGGTTTGATTTAGAACGTATATGCTTTTAGATAAGCCTGAACCGATCAACTCTTGATATAGGAAATGTTCAAAACAATATCCAACAATACAAATTATATCCTTCTTTAGTAAATAAAGAGACTGATATGATGTTGTATATCATATTCGGTATCTAATAATATTCGTTTAGAATCAATGTATTTGGTAATACATGGTGATAACTGCCAACTGCTTTGGTTGCAACAATTGCACCGTTTCTAACTCTTAAAACTTATCACCCATTCTCAGTTCTCTACCTATTAGAAGCCCATGTAATATATTACATATGTGGGATCCTGATCCGGTATCTCATACCCAGGACGGAAAGGAAACCGAGAAACAGTTCTCGGTAATGAACACACCCGAAGAAGATGCATCATCATGTACTTTCTTCGTTTGGACGGCACGAGAATCCTGGTAATCATCTATTTCCTGCTCGGTCTTATAATAATTATAAGCTGGAGCGGGACCAACGTTCCCCTGCTCAGTATAACAAGTGGGTTCGGTCAATACATCCGTATTATTATCTTGATTAAGGCGTGACATGGTCGCTACCTAGAGAGAGAGAGAAGAAAACACTCAGTGTATGCTCTTGCAAGATTAGATTGGTTATTATTTTATCTAATCAGGATGGCTCCCACTGTTTTTATCAAATCTTCCTTCAAACTCTAAAGGAAAGATTAGCCGGGATTAATTACACCCTACAAGTTCGCCAATCATTCGGTCAGGCCAGTGTGGGTACTTTGAGGGAGGTTCCCCATGCTTTCGCATGGACCTAATTAAAATAAATCTCATTTTCCCAAGGGCGTAACCCCGTTGACACCTTTCTAGACACCTACTTGATCGGCTAATTGTAATGTGTAAAACTCTCTCAGGAGTAACTATTACTCGCAGTGGGTATCAGGATCCAACTATCTCATAGGAGGTATGCAATCTCATTGCAAATTTCAACACTTGAAATTCCCGATCATATTTTGCCCCTAGCATCCTATGACCTTGACGAAAGCCAACAAACCATAGGCTACTAATCAAGTTCAACCCGTACATTTCTTGATTGAATCAAATCCACCCTCACGACCCTTGATGAAAGCCAACAAAGTCGCACGACTACCCTAACTCAATCATATCATATGCTTTTGCAGATAAACATAAATAGCTACCGCACACTACGCCTTGACGAAAGCCAACAAACGTAGCACGAATACTATGAAATACTTATCTGAAATGTCGGAGGGCTATGACAGGTTTTTAAGAAAACCTTTTGCGTAATGAACTTGATATCGTTGTAGAATCAAATGATTTAAATGGAGTGTTGTTGAAGGTTTTACTAGTTTTGCTAAAGAGGTCACTCCCGGTGAAGGGATCTCGGCTCTTTCCTTATCGAATAAGGTGCAGGATATTTCATAAATACCACTATTCAAAGCAAGAACTAGAAAAGCAATCAAAAGACAAAACCGAGGGTTGTAGCATCTGCCAGTTATTGCTAAAGAGGTCACTCCCGGTGAAGGAATCTCGGCTCTTTCCTTATCGAATAAGGTGCTGGATATTCTACAAGGAATACCGCTATGCAAAGCAACAACTAGAGCTACCTGTTTTTGAAAATTCGATTCCACAACATCTTTAGGTTTATTTTCTTTCATTAATCTCATTAATGAAGTCCCATCTTTTTAGTTACCTAAACATCACAGATAAATATAACGTACGCTTATGCCATCCGCATTCGCTTCGATGTCCCGTCATGCACCGTTAGGTTTGGTAACTAACGGCAGAGCGGGGCAGTGCTAGCGCGGGTGTAAAACATAAGCAACGTCTATATAATATATCACATATACTATATACAATATCTATCTCAACATATACAGTGATCACATCACAGAATATCGCAGCAGAACAAAACATATGAAATATTGGATATACTAAGATTTCCGGGTTTTAAATTAAGTAAGTATAAAACAAGGATTCCACGGTCATGATGAATAGACAAACCCATATCTCTAGACCCCTACGAGAGCGGCAAGCAACCCTATTAATTCTAGAGTTAGGAGACCCGGTCTCGACGCCTCGAGATGGTCTCCCACTGGACCCTAGAACACGGTTACTTATGCTCCCCGCCTTGGGTCTATTCAAATGCGGAAAAGTAAATAATATACAATGGTGACATCATCCTCAACCCGGAAGTGCCCCAATTGTAGGGTTCCTAGGCACTCTAGTGAAGTCTCACAAGTGATCAAACACGCTAATTTCTAAAAATTACGGTGCCGAGAAAACCTAGAACGGATCGTTAACTAGATATTTAGGCGAAACGATGCAAATAAACAACTTTATCTAGAAGGAAAGGAGCTACAACCTTTGTAGATCCGTTTCTCCACCTCCAAAGCTCCGCAACGAAGTCCCTTTGCTGTCCATGTGAGTTCCTGGGCTCTAGCGTCGGCTTCGTCGGAGAATGGGCGAGCTAGGTCGTCGATGTCCATGCCGAAGATGATCTACGTCGAGGCATCGCTAAATCAAGCTCCACCTTCACGAAGTCGTGAAAACTTATGAAGGAAACACCCTATACTACTTAGCAAGATGTAGAGGATGAAGAAATAGGAAGTGGGTAGACTTTAGATTTGGATTTCTCACACTTTTTCATTACTTGCCATTGGAGTAGCAAGCTACATCCATGGAAGAAGAAGATGAAGAAGAAGAAGATATGATAAGTTATTCCTTAAAAGAAAAATAAAATAAATGAATACTTATCATCTCTTTGACCATGGTTTAGTGTAGAGTTTTAACTAAGGTTAGAGAGTGGTTAGGGTTAGATAAAAGACAAGAATGGTGGACTAAGTTCAAAGCTTCAAGAAGCTTTCAAATAAAAACAAAAACTAGCAACCATTCTTATCTCTTTATCTTTTCTTTTTCCAAAATAAACAAAAGGAATAAATAAATGATTAAGTAAATGAAAAAGAAACCCTAATCACTAATTAACCATGGTTTAACACTTTACACAAAACCAAGCTAGAATGTATCATCAAACATGATACAATCATGTGCACAAAACTATATCGAATATACAATGTGCACATCCGCGCGAGAAAATCCATTTAAAGTGAACCGATACTAGTTAATGCAAAGCAATATATCAAATATATAATTATGTATTAAATCATTAAATCAACACTTGATTTAACGATCCGGTCATATCGCATATAACCGGCTAGTATCCAATGTGTCGGCTTATCGAATCAATCCTTGATTCGATAACTAGGTTATATCGCATATAACCATTCGATACATTGATCATGAGAATAGAATACGGTATCATATACACGCATTATTCTCGGTCCCGCACATATCTCAAATGCGCTCCTATTTCGTTTCGCTTGAGCTAGGAAACCTCTGTGTAGGACTCTAAAGACTCGTCAATACGCCGGTAGCAGATGATGATCATATCAAACATCCGCAAGCCGCAAGCGGTCTGCTAAACGTAACGGCCACCCGGGTATTGAGCGATCAGAAGATCGACGAGCAAGCCCGCTCACACTCCTGCGAATCCAACCAGTAACACTTACCGTACAGTCCGGTCTGTTCGTCTGATATGTCGCATATCTCGCCTAGGGGTGGTAAACGTCAGACCCCAATAGCTCGATAAGTCATGCCGACTTGAGGTCCATAACATTCGTGAAACTACTGATAACTCTTACCAGTATATCACAGCAACCCTGGCCAGGGATTTCCTGTTATGGCCATTCGAGCATAGCACAACATCAACCCCCAATACCGGGAGAGACGAATCCCCTCCTATCGCTCATTGCCTCCATGTGAATCGGGACTGTACCCAAAAACCACCTGTTTGCACGACTCAGTAGAGCCGTGGTAGGATGGAAATCAAAGCACAGTGGGAGACACACAAGACTCTATGACGATCTCGGGTCAACAGACTAAGCTGTACCAGTGTCACCAGAGAACTGCCATCTGACGTGAGGTATAATACCATCTGGGAGTTCTCGGCGAGTCCGTTCAGTGTACCCAGTCTCCACCGAGCACCCGCATACCATCTCCGATGTCAAACACCAATGCATATGGGATCATCCATCGCCCATCGCATGGGTCGAGAAGATATACGCTAGTCTACTCTGGAATATCGATGCCCCGTCTCGATATTCCCTCGACTAGGAACATTTCAAGGATGTACTCATGGACTATCCAGGCCCCACTAGTATGATCTGCATCACAGTCCTGGAAGTCAAGTATACATTCTAAGGGCTTTATCAACATGTAATCAGAGAGACAGAAAGTATACATGTTAAGATAAAGTGCAACCAGATAGCGTACTATCATGTCGAGCAAGAAAGTCCTACCTATATATGTCCCAGCATCCACTACAATATACATCCAATGTACAGTAATGGCCTCTAGGGCATACATATAACTAACAATCTCCCACTTGCACTAGGGCCATCTGTAGCAGTGGTTGCAGTATCACATACTCAACCATTCCATAAAAGTCTCTCTTTGGGAAAAGGCCTTCGTGAGTGGATCCGCCGTGTTGTCCTCTGAGTCTACTCTCCTAACCTCGATCACCCTGGAGATTAACTATCTCCATGATCAGGTGATGCTGCCTCAGAATATGTCTGGGTCACTGATGGGACCAGGGTTCCAGGGTCGAAGCCACGCTTCCATTGTCATACAATGGCAGGAACCTAGTTCATCTTATGAACCAATATACACCCAAACTTCCTCTTTGGTAGTATCTTTAATAGCGATGTTACCAGCCTTTATCGTCTAGATTGCCACGGTATCGAGCTTGGAACTCTTCCAACATACCGTCCCTTTACTGAGGGTAAAGACAGTGCCTGTGACTGACATTCAGTCGTCTTTATCACCCTGGAACACTTCCAGTGATTCTCCCCAGGATCGATTGATACCATCTCACTACATCTAGTGAGAATCCTAACATCCAATTACATCTATCTCATAGATGACAACTCAGGATTTAGGAGGTATCACTTTGATCCTATTTGGGGAATCCTAGTGATAATAGGAGATTGACCGATCGTAGTATAGGAAACTCTTTTCCTATCAAGAGTATGTTGTCTCCGTACAATACGAAGATGACCACCTTACTCTCTACTACCCTTTTGTATATACAAGGTTCGTCTACCATTTTGATGAAGTCAAACACTTTGACTATCACATCAAAACAGATGTTCCAACTCCGCGATGCCTGCTTCATTATGTAAAGCAACTTGCCCACGTTTCCGCTGCTCCCACTGTTTACGAAGACCTCTGGCTGTGTTCTTATAGACGTTCTTTTCTAAATCAGTATTAGAAAAGCAGTCATGGCACCCAACCGCCAGATATCGTAGTCATGGTATGTAGCCGTGGTAAGTAGGATCTGGATAGACTTAAGCATAGCTACTGGAAAAAGGTTTCATCATTATCCACGCCTGGTCGATGACGAAAACCTTTAACAAGTCTAGCTTTGAAAGTCTCAACCTTTCCATCTATACCAAGTAATCTTCTCAAGATATACTTGCTCCTGATGGGGATTTAACCCTTCAGATATAGCAGCTAAAGTCCATACTTTGCTGGTGTACATGGATTCCATCTCAGATCGCTAAGCATCCAGCCATTCTTACAGAGTCCCTGCTCTCGATGGCCTGCTCGAAACTAGTTGGGTCATCATCTCATGATGCAATCCTTGCTCCCACTGTCATCGAGAAACCGAGGTATCTCTCAGGCGGATGAGGAATCCTACTAGATCGGCGGAGAGGCTGAGGTTCGTTGGAATCTACTGAATCCCTTGGTTCTATCAAATCATCTGCTGTAGTTTGTATAGCTGGAACCTTTCCAGTTCTACATAACAGACCTTGCCTTGCGCTTGTCCGGATTTTGCTTTTAGACATAGCCCGGACAACCCCAAATCTTAACCAACTTAAGATATGGGCTCTTCCTTTCCATATCATATATGAAGCGGTAGGCACTGATTTGATTCGAACCCAATTCAATAGGTATGCAGCTTCTCAAGTGCATAACACCCCAAAAGGAAATAGGTCACTCAGTAATACTCATCATAGAGCACACCATATCATATAGGGTGTGATTGCTCCGTCCTGATACACCGTTGTGCTGTGGTGTAATCAGAGGAGTAGTATGGAGAGAGAATCTCATTCTCCTTTAGAATGGTCCAGGAATGCCATGCACAAGTATTCTCCTCCCTGATCTCATCATAGGACATAATACTTATACCCGGTTATTGGTTCTCTACTTCTAACTTATATTCTGTGAATGCCTTAAAAGGTTCGGACTTATGTTTCAACAGGAACATATGACTGAATCTTAAGAGATTATCAGAGAATATAATGAAGTATAAAGAACCAGTCCTGGCATGTGTAGACAGGAGACTTTACATACATCATCATGTATCAGTCCCAAGAGTTTACTAACTCTTTCTCTGTTTCTAGTAAACGGAGCTATGGTCATCTAATCTTTGTGACATGACTGGCAAGTTTCATAAGATGTAAATTCAAACTGATTTAAATATGCATCTAAAATGTAACTTCAGCCAGTCGGGTCGCATTGATATGACCTAGTCTGCAATGCCTCAAGAATGATTCGTTTATTTCTGAACTCTTCCTCTTGTGTGTGTTCTGTATACGAGGAACTGTAGTTTGATTTAGAACGTCAATGCTTTTAGATAACGTGCCTGAACCGATCAACTTTTGATATAGGAAATGTTCAAAACATTATCCATCAATACAAAATTATATCCTTTCTTTAGAAATAAAGAGACTGATATGATTTTGTATATCAGGTTCGGTATCTAATAGCATTTGTTCAGAATCAATGTATTCGTAATACAGGGTGACAGTGACCAACAGACTTGGCTGCAACACTTGCCCCGTTTTCTGTCTCATGAAACTTATCACCCGTTCTCAGTTTTTCTACCTTTTTGTAGCCCTATGTAACAGATTACATATCTGGGATCCTGATCCGGTATCATATACCCTGGATGCAGAGGATACTGAGAAACAGTTCTTTGTAATGAACACACCCGAAGGAGATGCATCATATGCACTTTCTTCGTTTGGGCGGCATATGAATTCTGGTATTCCCCAATTTCCTGCTCTGTCTTATAACAATTATAAGTTGGAGCGGGACCAACGTTCCTCAGCTCAGTATAACAAGCAGGTTCGGTCAATTTTCCGTATTATTATCTTGATTAAGGCGTGATATGGTCGCTACCTGGAGAGAGAGAGAAGAAAACACTCTGCGTGCGCTCTTGTAAGATCAGATTGGTTATATATTTTATCTAATCAGGATGGCTCCCACTGTTTTTATCAAATCTTCCTTCAAACCTTAAAAGGAAAGACTAGCCGGGATTAATTACACTCTACAAGTTCGCCAATCTTTCAGCCAGGCCAGTGTCGGTACTTTGAGGGAGGTTCCCCGTGCTTTCGCACGGACCTAATTACTGTAAACCTCGTTTTCCCAGAGGCGTAGCCCCGTTGACACCTTTCTAGACACCTACTTGATCGGCTAATTGTAAAGTGCAAAACTCTCCCAGGAGTAACAATTACTCGCAGTGGGTATCGGGATCCAACTATCACATAGAAGGTATGCAATCTCATTGCAAGTTTCAACACTTGAAACTCCCGATAAAGGTTTTTACCCCTAGCACCTATGACCTTGGCTAAGGTCAACAAATCATAGGTACTAGTCAAGTTCTACCCGTCATTTCGTGATTAATTAGACCCACCCACATGACCCTTGGCTAAGGTCAACAAAGCCACATGACTGTCCTAACTAATCGCATCATATGCTGTGTAGGAAGACATCACTTAGCTACCGCACACTACGCCTCGGCTATAGTCGACAAACGTAGCACGAATACTAAGTACTCTATTTCCTAAAATGACGGAGGGTTGCGAATGGTTTTTATGAAAACCTTTAACGCTTTGAACTTGATCTCGTTGCGGAATCAAATGGTTTTTTAAATGGAATGTTTTTGAGGCTTTTCTAGTTTTGCTAAAGGGGTCACTCCCGGTGAAGGGATCGTCGGCCCTTTCCTCGTCGAATGAGGTGCGGGATATATCATATATATCACTGTGCAAAGCGGAAACTATAGAAGCGATCAAAGACAAACCGAGGGTTGTAGCATCTGCCAGTTATTGCTAAAGGAGTCACTCCCGGTGAAGGGATCTCGGTCCTTTCCTCATCGAATAAGGTGCAGGATGTTCTATAATGAACACCGCGATGCAAAGCAAGAACTGTAGCTACCTGTTTTTATTTTGAAATTCGATTCCACAACATCAATTAGGTTTATTTTCTTTCATTAATCTCATTAATGAATATCCCATCAATTAAGTCCACCTAACCATCACAGATAAATATAACGTACGCTTATACCATCCGCATTCGCCTCAATGTCCCGTCTGCACCGTTAGGTTAGGTAACTAACGGCAGAGCGGGGCAGGGCTAGTGTGGGTGTAAAACATAAGCAACGTTTATACAATATATCATATATACTATATATTATACCTGTCACAGAACATCACATGATCACAGATAAATCACAACAGAAGAAACATATGAAATATTGGATATACTAGGACGTCCGTGTTTTCAATACGAGCCAGTATAAAACACGGATTCCACGGTCGTGATGAATAGCCAATCCCACACCCCAAGACCCCTACGAGAGCGGCAAGCAACCCTACCAATTCTAGGGTTAGGAGACCCGGACTCGACTCCTCGAGATGGTCTCCCACTGGACCCCAGAACCCGGTTACTTGTGCTCCCCTCCTTGGGTCTATCCTAGTGCAGAAAAGTAAATAATATACAACGGGTGACGACTTCCGCAACCTGGAAGTGCCCTAATAAAAGAATATTACATACAAGTTTTTACATGAATGAAAATGAAAAACACTCATCTCACATAAAACCCCCCCGGCTATTCAAACACGACGATCCAATATAACATATCCAGCAACACATAACATCACATGTCATCAACGTAAGTAAATATGTCCATCCCAATTGTCGTTGACATATAGCAACGAAACCGGCGATATCACATATTACACTTACGGTCACAGAAAAGAAAGTGTAAAACTACAACAGTTGGAATCCGCAACCTGCTCAGACATCGCATGCCTGACCAAATGAAATACTTAGACATCGCATGCCTAACAATTATAAACCCCGCATTTTAGTCTCAAAGTCGAAAACACTTTTCAATATCAAGTCGGGCAATTCAACAAGATTCCCGACATCCTGATCGAATGCTCGTCGCAAACTTTAGTAGGCGGCCGCACCCCCGATACCGTCGACGAAGTGCACCAAGGCGGAACACCGCCACCGCGAGCACCCGAACGGATGCTTTCGGCGACGGGGTTCTCCTACAGTCACTTGGTCGGGGCTATGGAGTGAGGCTGTCTATTAAGTTTACCCGACGAGTATCCGCGTACGCTACGTGATTGCGACGGACTTTTGATCACATCAAAACTTCATGGCAACCGATCAAATGAGACTAAACTGCTATGTTTATAACATTCATTCCGTTATCTCATAACTATTTGCGAATTCCAATTATTGTAGCACATTCCGGATAAACAGAAAATGCTAAACTTTTTGATCAAACAATCGAACACCCAAGTTTTCCCGATACAGCTCAACACATGAAATAAGTTTAACAACATTCAGTTCGTGCCTCAGTAGCAACGGTCCAGCCGTAGAAGGGTCAAGCCAACGCCTCACATGTGGCACGCCGTACTGCCCCAAACCCGAAGGTTCAAAGGGCAGTTCAAGACGGTCACATAATCGAGTTAAGGTTTGTTGTCTTCTAGAGGGTCCATCGCGTTACTTGCACTACTTAGAACGTCGTTAAACTACGGAAAGATCCAACACTTGGAAATTTCCCGACAGGGGAAAATGTGGGTATTTATATCCGGTCGAACTTTTTAACATATTCTAAAATTTATCCGGAAACGCACACCGACAAAATAAGATAGTCCGATCGAATACACCAAGTTCCCAATACAACTCAGAAAATGCAACTCTGGAAAAATTATTAAAAATCCCCAGGAAAACCAGCACAGACAACTAAGAGTTACTGTGCAAAACAAAATGCACATCGCGACAAAATAGCCGCGGATCCGCCGCGTCATCCTACTGTAAGGCCGCGGATCCGCGCCTACATTGTGGAATCAGGACCACGAATTTCACAGTTTGTCTTATATGTTCCTTCTGATTTTTCTGAATATTTTTAATTTGGAAAAATCCTCGAAATTAGAAAATGTACAGAGAGCATATTCTTAGTCGGGGTTTTGGGTCGATCGGACTTCTGATTCCTTCGGGACTTCGCCTAAGGCTCTAGCTAGGCTCTGATACCACTGTAGGGTTCCTAGGCACTCTAGTGAAGTCTCACAAGTGATCAAACACGCTAATTTCTAAAAATTACGGTGCCGAGAAAACCTAGAATGGATCGTTAACTAGATATTTAGGCGAAACGATGCAAATAAACAACTTTATCTAGAAGGAAAGGAGCTACAACCTTTGTAGATCCGTTTCTCCACCTCCAAAGCTCCGCAACGAAGTCCCTTTGCTGTCCATGTGAGTTCCTGGGCTCTAGCGTCGGCTTCGTCGGAGAATGGGCGAGCTAGGTCGTCGATGTCCATGCCGAAGATGATCTACGTCGAGGCATCGCTAAATCAAGCTCCACCTTCACGAAGTCGTGAAAACTTATGAAGGAAACACCCTATACTACTTGGCAAGATGTAGAGGATGAAGAAATAGGAAGTGGGTAGACTTTAGATTTGGATTTCTCACACTTTTTCATTACTTGCCATTGGAGTAGCAAGCTACATCCATGGAAGAAGAAGATGAAGAAGAAGAAGATATGATAAGTTATTCCTTAAAAGAAAAATAAAATAAATGTATACTTATCATCTCTTTGACCATGGTTTAGTGTAGAGTTTTAACTAAGGTTAGAGAGTGGTTAGGGTTAGATAAAAGACAAGAATGGTGGACTAAGTTCAAAGCTTCAAGAAGCTTTCAAATAAAAACAAAAACTAGCAACCATTCTTATCTCTTTATCTTTTCTTTTTCCAAAATAAACAAAAGGAATAAATAAATGATTAAGTAAATGAAAAAGAAACCCTAATCACTAATTAACCATGGTTTAACACTTTACACAAAACCAAGCTAGAATGTATCATCAAACATGATACAATCATGTGCACAAAACTATATCGAATATACAATGTGCACATCCGCGCGAGAAAATCCATTTAAAGTGAACCGATACTAGTTAATGCAAAGCAATATATCAAATATATAATTATGTATTAAATCATTAAATCAACACTTGATTTAACGATCCGGTCATATCGCATATAACTGGCTAGTATCCAATGTGTCGGCTTATCGAATCAATCCTTGATTCGATAACTAGGTTATATCGCATATAACCATTCGATACATTGATCGCGAGAATAGAATACGGTATCATATACACGCATTATTCTCGGTCCCGCACATATCTCATATGCGCTCCTATTTCGTTTCGCTTGAGCTAGGAAACCTCTGTGTAGGACTCTAAAGACTCGTCAATACGCCGGTAGCAGATGATGATCATATCAAACATCCGCAAGCCGCAAGCGGTCTGCTAAACGTAACGGCCACCCGGGTATTGAGCGATCAGAAGATCGACGAGCAAGCCCGCTCACACTCCTGCGAATCCAACCAGTAACACTTACCGTACAGTCCGGTCTGTTCGTCTGATATGTCGCATATCTCGCCTAGGGGTGGTAAACGTCAGACCCCAATAGCTCGATAAGTCATGCCGACTTGAGGTCCATAACATTCGTGAAACTACAGATAACTCTTACCAGTATATCACAGCAACCCTGGCCAGGGATTTCCTGTTATGGCCAGTCGAGCATAGCACAACATCAACCCCCAATACCGGGAGAGACGAATCCCCTCCTATCGCTCATTGCCTCCATGTGAATCGGGACTGTACCCAAAAACCACCTGTTTGCACGACTCAGTAGAGCCGTGGTAGGGTGGAAATCAAAGCACAGTGGGAGACACACAAGACTCTATGACGATCTCGGGTCAACAGACTAAGCTGTAGCAGTGTCACCAGAGAACTGCCATCTGACGTGAGGTATAATACCATCTGGGAGTTCTCTTCAGTGTACCCAGTCTCCACCGAGCACCCGCATACCATCTCCGATGTCAAACACCAATGGATATGGGATCATCCATCGCCCATCGCATGGGTCGAGAAGATATACGCTAGTCTACTCTGGAATATTGATGCCCCGTCTCGATATTCCCTCGACTAGGAACATTTCAAGGATGTACTCATGGACTATCCAGGCCCCACTAGTATGATCTGCATCACAGTCCTGGAAGTCAAGTATACATCCTAAGGGCTTTATCAACATGTAATCAGAGAGACAGAAAGTATACATGTTAAGATAAAGTGCAACCAGATAGCGTACTATCATGTCGAGCAAGAAAGTCCTACCTATATATGTCCCAGCATCCACTACAATATACATCCAATGTACAGTAATGGCCTCTAGGGCATACATGTAACTAACACCAATAAAAGAATATTACATATAATGAAATTTACATGAATGAAAATGAAAAACTCTCATCTCGTATAAAACCCCCAGCTATTCAAAACACGACGATCCAATATAACATATCACAGCATCACATAACATCACATGTCATCAACGTAAGTAAATATGCGTATCCCAATTGTCGTTGACATATAGTAACGAAACCGGCGATACACCACATATTACACTTACGGTCGCAGAAAAGAAAGAGAAAAACTACAACAGTTGGAATCCGCAACCACCTTATACATCATAAACCCAACGTATCTCATGTAAGTCGATGTACTTCACCCCAGTACTTGTGGGGAGGCGGAATTTTCAAAAACGATCATGTTTAAAGAACGAACATCGACTAACCGCTTAAATCGAAGCTAAACTATAAATAACCGTACACAAAGAGTTTCTTAACTATTGTGTTTAGGGATTATACCAAATGAAACTAGTCCTTCGTCTTTACGATCTCCTTGTTCTCCTCGACCTTCTCTAGGTAGTAGACGATCCACCCGAGAGCAAAACACCAAGCTACACCTCTAACTTGAGGTAACTAATCTACTTTGATTGCTAATCAAAGAAGAAAGGATGATATAGAGTGAAGGTAATGGATGTTTAAGTCTAACTAAACCTTTGATCTCAACACATGAGGATTAAGGATTAGTCTCTTGAAGATGAGAGCTTGAGGAGAGAGAATGTGAGATAAGATTATGAGATGAGAGAGAGTGTATCATAATATATTATGAAGCATTCTTATTTTTAGAATAATGAATAATAGAAATGAATAAGCATGCTTCATAAATGCAAAATGGTGATTCATTAAGCATGTGCCATTTATCATTTATGGTGCAATAATGATAATGATGAATCACTCTCATGACTCACAATCTTATCCAAAGTAACCTCCTTAGTCACATCTTCTAGAAGCTTCTCGTACAATTACGAGAACGCCCCTCCAATCCGCAAAAATACGGAAAAACTTTAGACTGTAAAAATCCAATAACCGGATACCAGTAACTGGCTTAAACCAAAGCCGACTGGTAAAAACTGTCCGAAAGACGTACGTGCGTAAACGCACGTATGCGTCCGAACCCTTTGTCGCAAAACCATGCAACCTCTATATCGTTTCGCCTGGAGTAGGAAACTCTCTGTGTGGGACTCTAGAGACTCGACTACTACGCTGGCAGTGGGTTTAACCACAGACCGCAAGCGGCACTAGCTGTACGTAACGGTCCCCAGGTAGTTGTCGATAAGAAGGCCGATGAGTAAACCCATCCGAACTCCTACTGAGTCTGATGTGACAATCTCCATACAGTCCGGTCCGTTCGTCCAAGACTATCGCATATCGGGCCTAGGGGGGCGGCAAGCGTCAGTCCCCTAATAGCGGTATAAGTCGTGTCGGAGTGAAGCCCATTACACCCTGAGAAACTACTGGAACCTACCAGCAAATCTCGCTTGCCCTGGCCAGGGACTTTGCGTAATGGCTCTCTGACACAACACGATATCTACTCCCAATACCGGGAGGGACGAATCCTGTCTAACCGCCACTGCCTCCAAGTGCTCGGGACTGCACCCAACTGCTACCTGTTTGCACGACTCCTTTGAGCCGTGGTAGGGTAGCAATCTAAGAACAGTGGGACACACTCGAGGCGAAGTAGCAGTGTCAAGTCTGCGGACTACGCTGTACTCATGTCACCTGGGAACTGCTCACTGACGACTGGTATCAAACCAACCAACAGTTCCCCATGAGTCCTGTCCGGTGTACCCGTAACCTAACGAGCACCTGCATACTATCTCCAGTACGACGTACTGACGGCTGTGGGACAGACCATCTCCCCAACTGGGATGAGAAGCGTACACACTAGTCTACTCCGGAGTATCGATGCTCTGTCTCGATAATCCACGACCAGGGACCTGAAAAAGGATGTGCTTGTAGACTACCCAGCCCCCACTAGTGTGACTGCCATCACAACGCTGGTAGACAAGCAAGATCCTAAGAGCTCTATCAATACGTACACTAACATATTAAGATAGAAAAACCAAGTAGCATACTACCATGTTTAGCAAGACTGTTATATACATGTGAATATCCCAAGCTTCCATTAAGTAATATACAAGCTAGTATGATACAGTAATGGCCTTCTAGGGCATAAACACTAACAATCTCCCACTTGCACTAGGGCCATGTACTGGCATATCGTAGACCAATGATCTCGCGTAGCCTCTCGAACTGAATCTGAGGAAGGGCCTTCGTGAATGGATCAGCAATGTTCTCTTCTGAAGCAACTCTCTGAACCTCGATCTCTTGACGATCAATGATCTCCCTGATCAGGTGATACCGCCTCAAGATGTGTCTGGACTTCTGATGGGACCTTGGTTCCTTCGCTAAAGCTATAGCTCCGTTGTTGTCGCAATACAGAGGTATTGGATCAACTATGGTAGGAACCACCTGAAGTTCTGTTAGGAACTTCTTCATCCAGACTGCTTCTTTTGCGGCATCGCAAGCAGCTATATACTCCGCTTCCATCGTCGAGTCAGCAACGGTGTCCTGCTTGGAGCTCTTCCAGCACACCGCCCCTCCATTGAGGGTAAAGACATAACCCGACATGGACTTGGAATCGTCCTTATCACTCTGGAAGCCGGAATCAGCAAAGGCCTCCAACCTGAGGTCTTTTCCGCCGTAAACCAAGAACATCTCCTTAGTCCTCCTTAGGTACTTGAGAATGTTCTTTACTGCTATCCAGTGTTTCTCCCCTGGGTCTGACTGATACCGGCTTACCACGCTCAGTGCGTAAGCTACATCTGGTCTGGTACACAACATCGCATACATTATAGAGCCTACCGCAGAAGCGTAGGGTATAATAGACATGCGTTCCCTTTCCAAATCAGTCTTGGGAGACATCTCTTTGGAGAGGGTGATTCCGTGACAAGCCGGTAGATTACCGCGCTTAGAATCTTCCATACTGAATCTTTTCAGTACAGTGTCGATATACCTGGACTGCGAAAGTCCCAACATCCTCTTGGATCTATCACGATAGATCCGGATCCCCAGAATGTAAGAGGCATCACCCAGGTCTTTCATGGAGAACCTGTGTGACAAGAATCCTTTGACAGATTGTAGCATAGGAACGTCATTTCCTATCAATAGAATGTCATCCACGTACAAGACGAGGAATACGACACTTCTGGCCACAACTTTACTATATATGCACGGTTCATCTGGATTTTTGATAAAGTCATATTCTTTGACTGTCTCATCAAAACAGATGTTCCAACTCCGCGATGCCTGCTTTAGTCCATAAATAGACTTAAGCAGCTTGCATACTTTCCCGCTGCTCCCACTCTGATTGAAACCCTCTGGCTGATCCATATAGACGCTCTCTTCTAAATTTCCATTCAGAAAAGCCGTCTTTACGTCCATCTGCCAGATTTCATAATCATGGAAGGCAGCAATAGCAAGAAGGACCCGAATGGATTTGAGCATAGCCACTGGAGAAAAAGTTTCGTCATAGTCCAAACCAGGTCTTTGACGAAAACCCTTTGCAACAAGTCTAGCCTTATAGGTTTCCACCTGTCCATCTACACCAATCTTTTTCTTGAAGATCCATTTGCATCCTACGGGTTTTACCCCATCTGGAGCAAAGTCCAAAGTCCATACTTTGTTGGTGTACATGGACTCCATCTCGGTCCGCATTGCATCTAGCCATTGTACCGAGTCGCCGCTCTGGATGGCCTGCCGGAAGTCAGTAGGTTCATCATCATCTATGATGCAATCCTCTCTATCCCCATCTATGAGAAAACCGTAGTATCTCTCAGGCGGATGAGACGGCCTACTACTCCTGCGGAGGGGTGCGGGAATGTTCTGTTCTTCTTGAACTACCGGTTCTACCAAACTTTCAGTATTAGTTTGTGGTTCTGGAATTTCTTCCAGTTCTATTTCGCTCCCACTTGATTCCTTTTCTAAAAACTGATGTTCTAGAAAATGGGCATTACGAGAAACAAACACCTTTTGTTCCTCTGCGTAATAGAATAGATATCCCCTGGAGTGCTTTGGATATCCCACAAACTTACACTTTACTGATCGTGCCTCGAGCTTGTCCACATGCTGCTTTTTAACATAAGCTGGACATCCCCAAATCTTTATATACTGTAGATAGGGTTTCTTCCCGCTCCACATCTGATATGGAGTGGTAGGCACAGTCTTGGTAGGAACCATGTTCAAAAGATATGCCGCTGATTCTAGCGCATAACCCCAGAAAGATCGTGGTAATTCAGCATTACTCATCATGGATCGTACCATATCCAATAGGGTTCGATTCCGTCTCTCCGATACACCGTTATGCTGTGGAGTGTATGGAGGAGTAAGCTGAGAGAGAATTCCTTTCTCTTTTAGGTAACCTAGGAACTCGGCACTTAAGTATTCTCCACCTCGATCAGATCTTAGTGTCTTAATACTTTTGCCGGTTTGGTTTTCTACTTCATTCTTATACTCCTGGAATTTCTCAAAAGCCTCGGATTTATGTTTCATCAGATAAATGAATCCGTATCTTGAGTAATCATCCGTGAAAGTAATGAAATAGGAAAAACCACCTCTCGCATGTGTAGACATTGGACCGCATACATCACTGTGTATGAGTCCTAAGAGCTCGCTCGCTCTTACTCCTTGTCCAGTAAATGGAGTCTTTGTCATCTTTCCTTTGAGACAGGATTGACAAGTGTCATAAGATTGATATTCGAACGTGTCCAAATATCCTTCTCTATGCAACTTAGTCAACCTTCTCTCATTGATGTGACCCAGTCTACAATGCCATAAGAAAGCTTTATTTAAATCTGGAGACTTTCTTTTTAGTGTGTTCTGGACATTGAAAATTTGGAGTTGGTTTAACACATATATGCCGTTATTTAGAGTACCTGACCCAATCAAACCATGATTAAGGTGGATGTTAACAACATCTCTTACAAACGTGAAATCATAACCTTTATTTGATAACAAGGAAACTGATATGATATTACACGTTAAGCTTGGTACAAAATAACAGTTATGCAAAACCAAAATATGTCCACTCGTCAATCCTAGGTGATAATCCCCGACGGACGCAGCTCCCACGCTAGCTCCGTTAGCAACCCTGAGGATCATATCACCTTCCTTCAGCACTCTACGGTTTCTCAGTGCCTGCAATGAATTGCAAATATGAGATCCTGATCCGGTATCCAATACCCAGGAAGTAGAGTTGATCGACAGACAATTCTCAATTACAAACACACCTGAAGTCGAAGCCACAGCTTGCTTCGGTTCCTGGTTCTTGGCGTTCCACGCCTTGCAATCCTTCTTCCAGTGCCCTTTCCTGTGACAATGGAATCACTCATCCTGGCCAACTACTGGTGCTGCAAGCTTTTTCTTTCCCTTCTTTCCCACCTTACTAACACCTCCTCTAGGTTTGGGTGCGGCCTTCTTCTTCCTTCCTTTGGCCCTAGCCTTGGACCCGGAAGAAGATGCACCGCCAACAAACATAGCGGGTGTTTCCCTTGCCTTCTGTAAGGTGCCCTCTGCACTCCTTAACATGTTCAGGAGTTCCGCAAGTTCAACTTCTTTTCCTTGAAGATTGAAGTTGAGGATAAACTGGGCGTAGGTGGGAGGAAGGGACTGGAGAATAAGGTCTGTATAGAGCTCATTATCCAAAGTCGTCCCAAGGTCTGCGAGCTCCTCAATATAGCCGATCATCTGTAGGACATGTTCACCTACCGATGACCCGACAGCCAACCTCGCTCGAAACAATTTCTTAGAGGTCTCGTATCTTGCTATACGAGATTGCTCTCCATAAAGTTCCTTTGTATGGAGAAATATGCCATCTAAGGACATATCCTCGTGCCTCCTCTGATGTTCGTTGTTCATAGAGGCAAGCACGATGCACTTGGCTCTCGCGCAATCTAAATCCCAGGTTTTGCGGATTTCCTTATCCGCATTGCTGGATTTGGGACCAGGGACAGCAGGTGCCGTAGCGGTGAGGACGTACCCCAGTTTGTCATAGGTCAAGGCCATTTTGACATTCCGCAGCCAATCTTTATAGTTTGGCCCCGTCAGTATATTCTTTTCTAAAAGTAACTTAAGTCCAGTCATTTTCAGGGTCGCTGCAATTAGGAGAGAGAGAAGAAAACACTTTAGCATGATGCTCTTGCAAGTTTAGAGTGGTTTTTAGTTTATCTAAACTGGATGGCTCCCACTGTTTCTCGAATCCTTCCTCAAACCATAAAAGAAGAATTAGCCAGGACTATTCTCACCGTACAATTCTTGCTTAACCGTTCAGCCAGGCCAGTGTCGATACTTCGAGGGAGGTTTTCCAACGCTTTCGCGAAGTTCCTTAATTAAATAACCTCTTTTCTCTGGGGGCGTAACCCCGCTGACACCTTTCTGGACACCTACTAGGTTTATAGCATTGATCGTTAAGTGACGAATATCCTGATAAGTAGCATATACTCACAGTAGGATCGGGATCCAAATATCATCGTATGATAATGTTGAAGGAATCCTACCAACATTCATCAAACTCCAAATGGTATGCATCTCTTTGCAAATTTCAATTTCTTTAGAAATTCCCGATATTTATTTCTGCCCCATGCTCTTATGACCTTGGCGTTAGGTCAAAAATGTCATAAGTCACATGTCAAGTTCTACCCATCATTATCTTGTCAATTTGAACCCATCCGTATATATCCTTGACGTTCGGCCAAAATGATAATACAACTGTCCCAAACTAACTACATCTACCTATGCAACAAATGAATACCCAGTAGCTACCAAACACTATGCCTTGGCGTTAGGTCAAAATGCATAGCTTGAATACTACTGAATACCCAGATGAAATGACGGAGGGCTACGAATGGTTTTGGCGAAACCGTGAACGTAGTGAACTTGATATAACCGAAGGAACCTGATAGCTTTTAAAAGGAGTGGTTAAAGCTCCGCATTTTAAAAATATCTGTTTTAAAAATAACCGAGTGGTTTCTTTTAAACTGTTCCAACGATTTAAACTTTGGTTTGTTTTTCTTTGCATTATAGATAATGCGTCCCATCATTAACCTATCATTGCAGAAAACAACGAAAATACAACGTCCTCTTATGCCATCCGCATTCGCCACTGGGTCCCGTCATCACCCGTTAGGTTACTTAACTAACGACAGAGCGGGGGCTGGGCTAGCGCGGGTGTAAAACATAAATGACGTCTAAATAGCTATCATAAATATAGATATTTTACATTCGTCTGACGCAATGATATTCATTCCAGAACACAGATAAACAATATTGGATTTGCAAGCAATCTGTATTTCTTTTGAGCCTGCAAGAAAAGACAGATTACACAGTTGTGATGAATAGCCATTACCCCACCCTCGACCCCTACGGGTACGGCAAACTACCCACCCGGCAGTTTGTGTACCCCACCTTGGGTCAGTCCTAGGAGCAAAAAAAGTAAAATGAAATAATACAACGGTGGCTACGACCGCAACCTGGAAGTGCCCCGCAAAAATAATATTACAACAAATTACATTTACAACAAATGAATTAAACAATAACCCATTGCATACCCCGGCTATACACCACAACAGTCCAATACAGTTTATATGCACAAACAGATATAACCATTTCAGAAATGTGCAACCCTCTGCCAACCGACATACTAGCAGTTGGGGGAGGTTTACGAACACATTTATCAATCACAGATATAATCCAACATGCAAATACTGTACAATTTCGATCGATTAAACGACATTAATATTGCTCCAAAATCTGCTCTGTTAAACAGTAACCTGAGCAAATACTAAATATTCCAGAGAACCCCAAATACCAGAGAGGACCCACACACAAAATACGAGACCATGAATCGGCAACTCGGCCGCGGAAGCGCCGCGGATCGCTGGGATCCGCCGCGCTTGCGCGGCGCTTTAGCCGACTCATGGTCTCAAATTTCATGGGTGTTCTCCTGGACTCATTTCATGCTTTCTGAGATCACCTGAACAATTTTAGGACATCATTTTAAATTCGACAGAAACATGTAATTTTTAGGGTTTTCCGGCTTCGTTTTTCCGTTCGAAATTCATACAAATTTGCAATCAAGTTATTTAGTGTTTAGCGAGGCTCTGATACCACTGTAAGTCGATGTACTTCACCCCAGTACTTGTGGGGAGGCGGAATTTTCAAAAACGATCATGTTTAAAGAACGAACATCGACTAACCGCTTAAATCGAAGCTAAACTATAAATAACCGTACACAAAGAGTTTCTTAACTATTGTGTTTAGGGATTATACCAAATGAAACTAGTCCTTCGTCTTTACGATCTCCTTGTTCTCCTCGACCTTCTCTAGGTAGTAGACGATCCACCCGAGAGCAAAACACCAAGCTACACCTCTAACTTGAGGTAACTAATCTACTTTGATTGCTAATCAAAGAAGAAAGGATGATATAGAGTGAAGGTAATGGATGTTTAAGTCTAACTAAACCTTTGATCTCAACACATGAGGATTAAGGATTAGTCTCTTGAAGATGAGAGCTTGAGGAGAGAGAATGTGAGATAAGATTATGAGATGAGAGAGAGTGTATCATAATATATTATGAAGCATTCTTATTTTTAGAATAATGAATAATAGAAATGAATAAGCATGCTTCATAAATGCAAAATGGTGATTCATTAAGCATGTGCCATTTATCATTTATGGTGCAATAATGATAATGATGAATCACTCTCATGACTCACAATCTTATCCAAAGTAACCTCCTTAGTCACATCTTCTAGAAGCTTCTCGTACAATTACGAGAACGCCCCTCCAATCCGCAAAAATACGGAAAAACTTTAGACTGTAAAAATCCAATAACCGGATACCAGTAACTGGCTTAAACCAAAGCCGACTGGTAAAAACTGTCCGAAAGACGTACGTGCGTAAACGCACGTATGCGTCCGAACCCTTTGTCGCAAAACCATGCAACCTCTATATCGTTTCGCCTGGAGTAGGAAACTCTCTGTGTGGGACTCTAGAGACTCGACTACTACGCTGGCAGTGGGTTTAACCACAGACCGCAAGCGGCACTAGCTGTACGTAACGGTCCCCAGGTAGTTGTCGATAAGAAGGCCGATGAGTAAACCCATCCGAACTCCTACTGAGTCTGATGTGACAATCTCCATACAGTCCGGTCCGTTCGTCCAAGACTATCGCATATCGGGCCTAGGGGGGCGGCAAGCGTCAGTCCCCTAATAGCGGTATAAGTCGTGTCGGAGTGAAGCCCATTACACCTTGAGAAACTACTGGAACCTACCAGCAAATCTCGCTTGCCCTGGCCAGGGACTTTGCGTAATGGCTCTCTGACACAGCACGATATCTACTCCCAATACCGGGAGGGACGAATCCTGTCTAACCGTCACTGCCTCCAAGTGCTCGGGACTGCACCCAACTGCTACCTGTTTGCACGACTCCTTTGAGCCGTGGTAGGGTAGCAATCTAAGAACAGTGGGACACACTCGAGGCGAAGTAGCAGTGTCAAGTCTGCGGACTACGCTGTACTCATGTCACCTGGGAACTGCTCACTGACGACTGGTATCAAACCAACCAACAGTTCCCTATGAGTCCTGTCCGGTGTACCCGTAACCTAACGAGCACCTGCATACTATCTCCAGTACGACGTACTGACGGCTGTGGGACAGACCATCTCCCCAACTGGGATGAGAAGCGTACACACTAGTCTACTCCGGAGTATCGATGCTCTGTCTCGATAATCCACGACCAGGGACCTGAAAAAGGATGTGCTTGTAGACTACCCAGCCCCCACTAGTGTGACTGCCATCACAACGCTGGTAGACAAGCAAGATCCTAAGAGCTCTATCAATACGTACACTAACATATTAAGATAGAAAAACCAAGTAGCATACTACCATGTTTAGCAAGACTGTTATATACATGTGAATATCCCAAGCTTCCATTAAGTAATATACAAGCTAGTATGATACAGTAATGGCCTTCTAGGGCATAAACACTAACATCTCATACTTTGGATTTCATGCCTAACCAAATGAATTCCTTAGACATCACATGCCTAACAATTATAAACCCCGCATTTTAGTCTCGATATTCAAAACACCTTTTAATATCAAGTCGGGCAATTCAACAAGATTCCTGACATCCTGATCGAATGCTCGTCGGAAACTTTAGTAGACGGCCGCACCCCCCGATGCCGTCGACGAAGTGCACTAAGGCGGAACACCGCTGCCGCGAGCACCCGAACGAATACTTTTGGCGACGGGGTTCTCCTACAGTCACTTGGTCAGGGCTATGGGGCGTGGCTATCTAATAATGTTACCTGGCGAGTATCCGCATATGCTACGTGATTGCGACGGACTTTTGATCTCATCAAAATCCCGTGGCAACCGATCAAATGAGACTAAATTGCTAGATTTATAACATTCAAATTAGTTATCTCATAACTACTTTTGTGGATTCCAAATATTGTATCCCATCACATGATATCCGGACGACGTTAAACTTTTCAATCGATTCATCAAAGTCCCACAATTCCCCGACAGCTCAACACTTGAGCACAGTTCAATAATACCCAGAATATGCCACAGTACCTATGCACCAGCTGTAGAAGGGCAGACCTAAGCCTCACTCATGTCACCACGGAACCGCGGCAAACCCTAGGGTATGACCGCGGTTCCGCGATCCAAAAAGTCGAGTTAGGGTTTCATTCTTCTAGAGGGTTCATAGAATTACTTGCATGTTTTTCCGAATACGTTAAACTTGGAAAAATGGGTTTTTGACATTCGATCGAACTTTTTAACTTCGTCCAGACAACATGCGATAACCCGAAACAATGTTAAAACTATGAATACGAAACACTCCGAATTACTTATAGTGTAAGATCACATCACATGCAAAGTTAGCAAAAACAAACAACACCCGAAACACCTAAACCCAAGTCCTGGAACACACTGAAAATTTCAGGCAAAACCAACACTATTGGGCTGGCCACAACACCATTGATCTCAGCCAAAATCCGAGCAAACCCCCTGAAATTTTCATGGTGTTCATGATATATCTCATATAACATTCTGTACTTGTTTAAAAAAAATTTTGACAACTTTTTAGAATCGACAGAAACCAGTTTTTGGCGTTGCAAGTTTCGGAGTATTTCGGTTTCGTAATCTTAACAAAATCCGTCTAAATTTCTAGCATAGCTCTGATACCACTGCAGGGTTGCCTAGCACGGCAGCAAGGTTTCGAGAGGTATCTTTCATGCCATATTAAAATTTTGCCGTTCTAGCTAAGCCTAACTCTAGAATCGTCTACTAGAAATCCGACGGAATGAAATGCAAACGACTTTGCAAGTAAAGTGAACAAGGAATACAACCTTTGTAGACCATTCCTTCACTTCATTAGCTCCATGTAGTAGTCCCTTCGCTGCGATCATGAAGTCCCGGACTCTAGAGAGGCTCCCTTGAAGAAACGAACATGCTTGCATCGAAGTCTTCGAGGCCGAAGATGATCTACGTCGAGGAGACACTAATCCAAGCTATCTCTTCATTAATTGTGAAATTAGAGAAGTAAACACCCTATACTAAATGGTAAGTAGTAGAGAATTATGAAGTAGGAAGTTGGCTCACTTTAGAATTGATTTTCTTACATTTTTTCTCACATCTCCATTGAAGTTAGAAAGCTTTGAGGAGGAAGAAGAAGAATGAACTCATGATAATTATCCATAGGATAATGGCAACCCTAGGTGAGTTAGTATCATATACTAACATTTATAGAGAGTTAACCATGGCTAGGTTTAATTGGTTGGGTTAACAAATATCTTAGGCAAAACAAAAGAGTGGACTTGGTCAATGAAAACTACAAGCTTTTATAAGCTATTTGTCATGACAAAATGCCACCGTTTGTAATTACCAAAATAATTAAAAACCCTAGCAATTAAACCAAGCATGGTGTAAGTCATACACACACCCAAGTTGCATGTATCATCAAGCATAACACAAAATTATGTACATAAATATATATCACATATATACTTATGCACAAAGTGAGAAAAAGAAATCATAAGTGAGCTTAATATTAGTTAATGTAATATAATATATCAAATATATAATTATACATTAAATTATTAAATCAACTCTTGATTTAATAATCCGGCTATATCACATATAACCGACTAATATCATATGTAACAACTTATCGAATCAACACTTGATCCGATAACCCGGCAATATCAAATATAACCGACCGATGTCACAAATCACGAGAATAGAATACGGTATCTCATATCGTATTAATCTCGGTCCCGCACATATCACATATGTGCTCCTACTCCATTTCGCTTGAGCCAGAAAACCTCTGTGTAGGACTCTAATAACTCGTCAATACGCCGACAGTAGGTGATGATCATATCAAACTCCCACAAGCCGCAAGCGGTCTGCTAAACGTAACGGCCACCCGGGTATTGAGTGATCAGAATATCAGCAAGCAAGCCTACTCACACTCCTACGAATCTAATCAGTAACACTACCGTACAGTTGTTAGTTATGTATATGCCCTAGAGGCCATTGTTGTACATATGATGTATATTATGATGGATGCTTGGATATATACAGAGAGGACTTTCTTGCTCGTCATGATAGTATGCTATTTGGTTTCACTTTATCTTAACATGTTGACTTGTATTCGTTTACTGTCTTTCTCTCACATGTTGATAAAGCCCTTAGGATCTGTACTCGACTACTGGGATTATGATGAGATCATACTAGTGGGGCCACGGTAGTCGATGTGTACATCCTATAACTGTTCCTAGTCGAGGGTATATCGAGACAGGGCATCGATACACCAGAGTAGACTAGCGTATACGCATCTTGACCCATATGATGGGCGATGGATGATCCCATATCCATCGGTGTTTGACATCAAGGATGGTGTACGGGTGCTCAGTGGAGACTGGGTACACTGGACGGACTCACCGAGAACTCCCAGATGGTGATATACCACATGTCAGATGGCAGTTCTCCGGTGACACTGGTACAGGGTAGTCTGTAGACCCGAGATCGTCATAGAGTCTTGTGTGATTCCCACTGTGCTTTGATTTCCACCTTACCACGTCCAAGAGGGCGTGCAAAACGGTGGCTTTTGGGTACAGTCCCGAATCACATGGAGGCAATGAGCGATAGGAGGGGATTCATCTCTCCCGGTATAGGGAGTTGATGTTGTGCTGTGTTCGATTGGCTATAACTGGAAGTCCCTGGCCAGGGCTGATATAGAGATATACTGGTAAGTGTTACCAGTAGTTTCTCGACCTGTTATGAGCCTCACATCGACACAACTTATCGGTTACTGGAGTCTGACGTATACCACCCCTAGACTTGATATGCGACATATCAGACGAACAGACCGGACTGTACGGGAGTGTTACTGATTGGATTCACAGGAGAACGTATAGGCTAGCTTGTTGATCTTCTGATCGCTCAATACCTGGGTGGCTGTTATGTTTAGCTGACCGCTTGCAGCTTGTGGGTGTTTGATATGATCATCACCTGCTACCGACATATTGACGATTCTTTAGAGTCCTACACAGAGGTTTCTTAGCTCAGGCAAAACGGAGTAAAGACACATATGTGATATGTGCAGGACCGAGGATAATGCGATATGTGATACCGTACTATATTCTCGCGATATTTAGATATGAACCGGATCATCGGATCAAGTGTTGATTCGATGAATTGGTACATGATATATTAGTCGGTTATATTCGATATAGCCGGATTGTCGGATCAAGTGTTGATTCGATGATTTAATGTATAATAATATATATGATATATTATATTACATTATCTAATATTGGCTCACTATATTATTTCGTTTTCTCACCGGATAATACATTGATATATATGCGATATATATTAATTGTATTATTTTCTTTTGTTACAAATATAATATATATGTGATATGTATTATAGTAACATGATATAATTTATTATGAAACATGTTTAAGGATGATAAAAAGAGATTAGGGTTTGATTAGGGTTAGCTTCTTCTTGCACCATCTAGAAGCATTGCTTTTGTCTTGGTTAAGATATTATGGTTGATATTTATCCATGACTCATTACTTAACCTAACCAAACCCTAGCTCTAGTTTATTCTCTACAAATGTTAAGCTTCTCATCCTTGACCATGGTTCCATAATCAATCATATATTCTTATCTACTATTCATCACAAAAGGAATTATCTCATTATTCTTCATCCTCTTCTCTCTTGAGCTTTGGAAAGAGCTCACTGGTGATTTCTTTTGTGATGATTTCTTGTGAGAAAATGATATAAAAGGAAAGCATAAATACTACTCCATCATTCTCATCTAATCTAGCCCATTAGATTAGGGTGTTCACCTCATTAGAGTGAGAGAGCTTGAGTTATAGCAATTTCGACGTAGATCATCGGAGAAGCGGAACACTACAAGCTAGCATGGATCGTTCGAGTCGTGGAGCCTCTCTTGAGTCCGGGAGATCGTGGATCTCGGCGAAGGGATTTCTACTCGGAGCTTGTGAAGCGAAGGAGCGGACTACAAAGGTTGTAATCCCTCACACTTAGTAGTAAAGATATTTACTTGCATGTTAAACCCTAATAATCTAGCAAAGATCCCGGCTTTGGGTTGTTCGGCACGTCTAAAATTTTATTCGGGCATATTTGATGCCTTATGAACCCTCACAAGAGTGCCTAGGAACCCTACAGTGGTATCAGAGCCTAGCTAGAGCATTAGGCGATGTGTATACGAAGTTAAAACTCCGAACGAACTCCGATACGACGAAATAAAACCCTCTCTGGACATTTTTTAAAAACTGTGATTTTTCTGTATTAAAAATATCTAAAAATAACAACAGGGAATTATAAGAGTAACAGTGAAAAACGACAGGCTGAACCGTAGATACTGCCGCGGAACCGCGACCAATCCTTGCTTGGGCCGCGGAACCGCGGCCGTACTGTAGAGTTTGACCTTTTGTTTTCTACAGTTATGACCGTCTCTGTTATTTATAATTTTTGGGTATTTTTAATCTGACTCAAGTGTTGAGCATTCTGGGGTTTATTTTGTAATCATAGATTCGATCGGAATATTTAAATTTGTTATTATTTCCGGATATTTAGAAACTGTTAAAATGTTCGACCGGATATCATTAAACTCATTTTTTCCTGGCATGAAAAACTTTTAAGTGTTGAATTTTTATCGGGTTTAAATCTTTCAGAAAGATGTGCAAGTAACACGGTGGACCCTCTAGAAGACAACAAACCTTAACTCGATTATGTGACCGTCTTGAACTGCCTCTAAACCTTAGGGTTTGGGTCAGTACGGCATGCCACATGTGAGGCGTTGGCTTGACCCTTCTACGGCTGGATCACCGGTACTGTGACATATTCTGGGATTATTTGAACTCTGCTCAAGTGTTGAGCTATTTAGGAAATTTTGGGTATTTGATTATCTGTTCGAAAACTTTAATACTATCTATTTATCTGGAATGTAATACAATATGTGGAATTCATAGAGTTAGGCATGAAATGCGAAGTATGTGATATTTCGGATTTACGATGTCTAAAGTGATTGTGGATTCCAAATATTGTAGTTTTACAATTTCTTTTCTGTGACCGTAAGTGTAGTATGTAGTTGTATTGCCGGTTTTCGTTGCTATACATCAACGACGATCGGTGTATGCATACTTACTTACGTTGATGATATGTGATATTATGTGTTGCTGTGATATGTTATATTGGATCGTCATGTTCTGAATAGCCGGGTTTTTTTAATGTGAGATGAGGGTTTTTATTTTCATTCATGTAAAATTCATTTGTATGTAATATTCTTTTATTGGGGCACTTCCGGGATGAGGTTGATGTCACCATGTATATTATTTACTTTTCCGCATTAGGTAGACCCAAGGAGGGGAGCACGAGTAACCGGGTTCTAGGGTCCAGTGGGAGGCCATCTCGAGGAGTCGAGACCGGGTCTCCTAACCCTAGAATTGGCAGTGTTACTTGCCGCTCTCGTAGGGGTCTAGGGATGTGGTTTTGGCTATTCATCGCGACCGTGGAATCCGTGTTTTATATAGGCTCGTATTGAAAACACGGACGTCCTAGTATATCCAATATTTCATATATGTTCTTCTGCTGCAATGTTCTGTGATGAGATCATATTACTGCCTGAGACGAATGCTTATACTATATATATATATATATATATATATATATATATGCTGATATATAAATATTACTGCTTTCGTTTCTTCCGTGATGCTTAGGAAGCATAAGATGATGGGATTTTATTAATGAGATTAATAAAAAGAAAAGAAACCTAAAAGATATTGTAGAATCAAAACTTTATAAAAAAGGGTAGCTACAGTCTTGCTTTGCATAGCGGTATATATGATATACCCTGCACCTTATTCGATGAGGAAAGAGCCGAGATCTCTTCACCGGGAGTGACCTCTTTAGCGAAACTGGCCGATGCTATAAAACTCGGTTTGTCTTTTGATTGCTTTTAGAGTTTTGCTTTGCACAGCGATATATATGATATGTCCTGCACCTTATTCGATGAGGAAAGAGCCGAGATCTCTTCACCGGGAGTGACCTCTTTACCAAAACTAATGAAAGCCTCAAAATCACTCCATTTCAAAATTTCACTTGATTCTACGATGATATCAAGTTCATTACGCAATAGGTTTTCAGAAAAACCTGTCGTAGCCCTCCGTCATTTCAGATAAAGACTTTTTAGTATTCGTGCTGCGTTTGTTGACCTCTGTCAAGGCGTAGTGTGCGGTAGCTGATTAGTAATTATCTGTAAAGCATATGATGTGATTGGATTAGGGTAGTCATACGACCTTGTTGACCTCTGTCAAGGGTCGTGCGAGTGGGTTTGATTCAATCAAGAAATGACGGGTTGATCTTGACTAGTGCACTATGGTTTGTTGACCACTGTCAAGGTCATAGCATACTAGGGGAAAAATATTATCGGGAATTTCAAGTGTTGAAATTTGCAATGAGATTGCATACCTCTTATAAGATAGTTGGATCCCGATACCCACTGCGAGTAAGTGTTACTCCTGGGAGAGTTTTACACAGGACAATTAGCCGATCAAGTAGATGTCTAGAAAAGTGTTAACGGGGTTACGCCTCTGGAAAAACGAGGTTCACTTTAATTAGGTCCGTGCAAAAGCACGGGGAACCTCCCTCAAATACCGACACTGATCTGGCTGAAAGATCGACGAAATTGTAGGGTGTAATTAATCCCGGCTAATCTTACCTTTTAGGGTTTGAAGGAAGATTTGATAAAAACAGTGGGAGACATCCTGATTAGATAAGATAATAACCAATCTAATCTTGCAAGAGCATACGCTAAAGTGTTTTCTTCTCTCTCTCTCCAGGTAGCGACCATGTCAGGCCATAATCAAGATAATAATATGGATGTATTGACTGAACCCGCTTATTATACTGAGCAGGGGAACGTTGGACCCGTTCTTTCTTATAAGAGTTATAAGACTGAATAGGAAACAAGAGAATATCTAGATTCTCATGCCGCCCAAAAGAACATGCATGTTGATGCATCTTCTTCAGGTGTGTTGTTATTGAGAACTGTTTCTCAGTTCACCCTACGTCCTGGGTATTAGATACTGGATCAGGATCCCACATATGTAAATTGTTACATGGGCTACGTAAAGGTAGAGAACTGGGAAAAGGTGATCATTCCGTTCAAGTAGGGAACGGTGCAAGTATTGCAGCCAAAGCAGTTGGCGAATATCACCTAGTATTGCCAAGTCGTAATACACTGATTCTAAATGAGTGCTATTATATACCGAACATGATGTGCAATATTATATCAGTTTCTTTATTAAGTAAAGAAGGATATAATTTTGTAGTAAAGGATAATGTTATGAACATATTCCTAGATCAAAAGTTGATTGCATCAGGCTCGTTATATAATGGCATATTCATTCTCAATCAAAATACAGTCCTTAATATACAAAACACACACAAGAGGAAGAGTTCAGAAATGAACGAATCCTTCTTGTGGCATTGTAGACTTGGTCATATCAATACGACACGACTGGCTAAGTTGCATAAGGATGGATATTTGAATTTGTTCGAATTATCATCTTATGATACTTGCCATTCATGTCTGAAAGGAAAAATGACCAAAGCTCCGTTTAATGGACACGGAGAAAGAGTTACGGAACTCTTAGGACTGGTACATAGTGATGTATGCGGTCCCATGTCTACGCATGCCAGGAACGGTTCTTCCTACTTCATTACATTCACTGACGATCTCTCTAGATTCGGACATGTGTTCCTGATGAAACCCAAGTCTGAAGCTTTTGAGAAATTCAGAGAATATAAGCAAGAAGTAGAGAAACAAACGGGCAAAAGTATTAAGATCCTTCGATCTGATCGAGGAGGAGAATACTTAAGCAATGAGTTCCTAGATTATCTAAAAGAGAATGGGATTCTCTCTCAGCTTACTCCTCCTTATACATCACAGCACAACGGTGTATCAGAACGGAGGAATCGCACCCTATTAGATATGGTGCGCTCAATGATGAGTACTGCTGAGTTACCTATTTCCTTCTGGGGGTATGCGCTTGAGACAGCAGCATACCTATTGAATCAAGTTCCAACTAAATCTGTACCTACCACACCATATGAGATATGGAGTGGGAAGAGACCATGTCTTAAACGAGTTAAGATATGGGGTTGTCTGGCCTATGTCAAAAGGCAAAATCCAGACAAACTATAGGCATGGTCAGTTCTATGTAAGTTTGTGGGATATCCTAAACATTCAAATGGATATTTTTTCTACCACAGTGAACAACAAAAGGTATTTATTGCTCAACATGCCACCTTTTTAGAAAAGGAATTTCTTGCAAAAGAGATTAGTGGCTCTGAGGTAGAACTAGAAGAAGTTCCAGCAACACAAACTGTAACTGAAGATTTAGTGGAACCAGAGGATTCGGTATTATCCGACGAACCCCAACCTCTCCGCCGATCTAGTAGGGTTTCTCGTCCACCTGAGAGATACTACGGTTTTCTCATTGATGGTGGAAGCGAGGATTGCATCATGGAAGATGATGACCCAACTAGTTTCGAGCAGGCCATCACGAGTGGTGACTCTGTGAAATAACTGGATGCAATGCGATCTGAGATGGAATCCATGTACACCAATAAAGTATGGACTTTGAAAAATGCTCCTGAAGGGGTAAAACCCATTGGGAGCAAGTGGATTTTTAAAAAGAATTTTGGTGTAGATGGAAAAGTTGAGACTTTCAAAGCTAGACTTGTAGCAAAGGGTTTTCGTCAACGACCAGGTATGGATTATGACGAAACTTTTTCTCCAGTGGCTATGCTTAAGTCCATCTGGATCTTACTTGCCATTGCTGCATACCATGACTACGAAATCTGGAAAATGGATGTTAAGACCGCCTTTCTAAACGGTGATTTAGAAGAGTGCGTGTACATGACTCAGCCAGAGGGCTTCGTAGAAAGTGGGAACAGCGGAAAGGTGTGCAAGCTGTTTAAATCCATTTATGAGTTGAAGCTGTTAGTTATATGTATGCCCTAGAGGCCATTACTATACATAGGATGTATATTGTAGTGGATGCTTGGACATATATAGGGAGGACTTTCTTGCTCGACATGATAGTGTGCTATATGGTTGCTCTTTACCTTAACGTGTACACTGATTGTCTCTCTGTTACATGTTGGTAAAGCCCTTAGGATGTGTACTTGACTACCTGGACTATGATGCGGATCATACTAGTGGGGACATGGTAGTCCATAAGTACATCCTTCAAAGTCCCTAGTCGTGGGTGTATCGAGACGGGGCATCGATATACCAGAGTAGACTAGCGTTTACCTTCTCGACCCATACAGATGGGCGATGGATGATCCCATATCCATTGGTGTTTGACATCAGAGATGATATACGGGTGCTCAGTAGAGACTGGGTACACTGGACGGACTCGCCGAGAACTCCCAGATGGTATTATACCTTACGTCAGATGGCAGTTCTCTGGTGACACTGGTACAGAGTAGTCTGTTGACCCGAGATCGTCATAGAGTCTTGTGTGGTTCCCACTGTGCTTTGATTTCCACCTTACCACGTCCAAGAGGGCGTGCAAAACGGTGGTTTTTGGGTACAGTCCCGAATCACATGGAGGCAATGAGCGATAGGAGGGGATTCGTCTCTCCCGGTATAGGGAGTTGATGTTGCGCTGTGATCGATTGGCTATAACCGGAAATCCCTGGCCAGGGTTGCTGAGATTTACTGGTAAGTGTTACCAGTAGTTTCTCAAATTGTTATAGACCTCATATCGACACGACTTATCGAGCTATTGGGGTCTGACGTTTACCACCCCTAGGCGAGATATGCGACATATCAGAAGACGAGACCGGACTGTACGGTAAGTGTTACTGGTTGGATTCATAGGAGTGTGAGCGGGCTTGCTCGTCGATCTTCTGATCGCTCAATACCCGGGTGGCCGTTACGTTTAGCAGACCGCTTGCGGCTTGTGGATGTTTGATATGATCATCATCCGCTGCCGGCGTATTGACGAGTTTTTAGAGTCCTACACAGAGGTTTCCTGGCTCAAGCGAAACGAAATAGGAGCGCATATGAGATATGTGCGGGACCGAGAATAATGCGTGTATGTGATACCGTATTTCATTCTCGCGATGAATGTATCGATTGGTTGTATGCGATATAACCTAGTTATCGATTCAAGGATTGATTCGATAAGCCGATACATTGGATACTAGTTGGTTATATGCGATATGACCGGATCATTGAATCAAGTGTTGATTTAATGATTTAATGTATAATTATATATTTGATATATCACTTTTCATTAACTAGTATTGGTTCATTTTAAAGGGATTTTCTCACTTGAAGTGCACAATGTATATGTGATATACTTTTGTACACAAGTTTGTGTCATGTTTGATGATACAAGCTAACTTGAGTTTGTGTAAAGTTTAAACCATGGTTGTGTAATGGTTAGGGTTTTCTTTTTCTTTATCATTTATTTATTTTGTTTATTTATTTTGCAAAATAAATGAATGGTGGCTTTCATTGGATGCTAGTTGAAGCTTCATGAAGCTTTGACTAAGTGACCATATTTGTCTCATGCTTAACCCTAACCATTCCACTAAACCCTAGTTTATTCTCTACACTTGACCATGGTTTGATTATGATAAGTATTCATTTTTCTTTTCAATTTAAATTAACTTATCATATTCATTTTCTTTCTTCTTCTTCATGAGCAAGAAAGAAAAGCTTTCTACTTCAATGGCAACTTGAGCAAATGAGTGAGAAATCCATTTCTAAAGTGAACCCACTTCCTATTTCTTCATCCTCTACCTCTTTCCAAGTAGTATAGGGTGTTTTCTTCACAAGTTTCATGACTTGGTGAAGTGGGAGCTTGATCTTGTGATGCCTCGATGTAGATCATCTTCGGCACGAAGCCGATGACCTAGCCCGCCCATTTCTCCGATGAAGCCGACGCTAGAGCCCGGGTTTCCATTTGGACAGCGAGGAGACTTCATTGCGGAGCTATGGAGGTGGAGGACCGGATCTACAAAGGTTGTATTTCCGTTCTTTTAGTTTAGTTGTAAACTAGTTGCCTTTGTCGCCTATATATCTAGTTAACGATCCGTATTAGGGTTTCTCGGCATCCATAAAATTTGAAATTGGCATGGTTGATGCCTTGTAAGACCTCTAGTGTGTGCCTAGGAACCCTACAGAAGCAAGCATCGCGGAGTTGGAACATCTGTTTTGATGTTGTAGTCAAAGAGTTTGACTTCATCAAAAACATAGATGAACCTTGTATCTATAAGAAGGCAGCTGAGAGTAAGGTTGTCTTCCTCGTATTATACGTGGATGACATACTCTTGATAGGAAATGATATTCCTATGCTGCAATCAGTCAAGCTCTTCTTATCACAAAGATTCTCAATGAAAGATCTAGGTGATGCCTCCTGCATATTAGGGATTAGGATCTATAGAGATAGATCCAAAAGGATATAGGGATTGTCCCAATCCAGGTACATTGACACCATACTAAAGAGGTTTAGTATGGAAGAATCCAAGCGTGGGAACCAACCCACAATCTCTGGACTCACTCTCTCCAAAGAGATGTCTCCCAAGACTGATTTAGAGAGAGCTCGCATGCAAGGGATACTCTATGCTTCGGCAGTAGGCTCTATCATGTATGCGATGCTATGTACCAGACCCGATGTAGCATACTCACTAAGTGTAGTGAGTCGGTATCAAGCAGATCCTGGAGAGAGTTACTGGACAGCTGTGAAGAACATTCTCAAGTACTTACGAAGGACTAGAGACATGTTCTTGGTGTATGGTAATGGAGAACTCCGGGTGGAGTCTTTTACCGATTCCAGCTTCCAAAGTGATAAGAACGACTCTAAGTTGCACTCGGGATTTGTCTTTACACTCAATGGAGGGGCGGTCTGTTGGAAGAGTTCCAAACAGGATACCGTTGCAGACTCGACGATGGAGGCTGAATACATCGCTGCCAACGATGCTGCCAAAGTGGCTGTCTGGATAAAGAAGTTCATTAGTGAACTTGGTGTGGTTCCATCCATTAAGCATCCAATACCTCTGTCTTGCGATAGCAATGGAGCTGTGGCTTTGGCCAAGGAACCCAGGTCCCATCAGAAGTCCAGACATATTCTAAGGCGGTATCACCTGATCAGGGAGATAGTTGATCGCCGGGAGATCGAGGTCAGGAGAGTAGATATGAAGGACAACACTGCGGATCCACTCAGGAAGGCCATTCCCCAGATACAGTTTGAGAGATTATTCGAGATGCTAGGTATGAGATACTACAACAGCTGGCCTTAGTGCAAGTGGGAGATTGTTAGTTATGTATATGCCCTAGAGGCTATTGTTGTACATATGATGTATATTATGATGGATGCTTGGATATATACAGAGAGGACTTTCTTGCTCGTCATTGTAGGGTTGCTAGGCACGCTCACAAGGTTCTACGAGGCATCAACCATGCCCGATTAAAAAATTAGCCGTGCCGAACAACCCGAAGCCGGATCTTTAAACTGGAGTTTAGGCGAAAACATGCATGCTAAACACTTTAACACTAAGTGAGAGAGATTACAACCTTTGTAGATCCGGTCCTTCACTTCTTAAGCTCCGTGTTGAGGTCCCTTCGCTGCGATCATCGTGTTCTGGACTCTCGAAAGGCTTCACGAAGAGAATGATGCAACCTTTGCTTCCGATCTTCGATACAAAGATGATCTACCTTGAAGTTTCGTTAACACAAGCTAACACTCACTAAAATTGAGTGAACACTCTCATCTAAAGGGCAAGGGAAGATGAGGATGATGAAGTAGGATTTTTGCTCTCTTTATTTATCTTTTTCTCACATTTATTCATCACTTGGAAAAAAGCTAGTAAGCTTTTTCCATGAAGAAAGAAGAAGGAAGAAGATGAAGAATGATTGAATTATCCTTTTGTGATGAATAGTAATCAAGAATATATGATTGATTATCAAACCATGGTCAAGGATGAGAGGCTAAACCAATGTAGAGAATAAACTAGAGTTAGGGTTTGGTTAGGTCAAAGCATGAGTCATAACAAAATATCTTTATCATGACAAAATAGAATCCTTCTAGAATGAACAAGAAGGAGCTAACCCTAATCAAACCCTAATCCCTTTTTATCATCCTTAAACATGTTTTATAATAAATCATATCATGTCACAATAATATATATCACATATATATTATATATTTGCAACAAAAGAAAATAATACAATTAACATATATCGCATATATATCAATGTATTACCCAAGTGAGAAAAAGAATCTTTTAGTGAGCTAATATTAGTTAATGCAATTTAATATATCAAATATATTATTATACATTAAATTATCGAATCAACACTTGATTCGAAAATCCGGCTATATCGCATATAACCGACTAATATTTATCCGTACCGATTCATCGAATCAACACTTGATCCGATGACCCGGCTGATATCAAATATCGCGAGAATAGAATACGGTATCTCATATCGCATTATCCTCGGTCCCGCACATATCACATACGTGCCCCTACTCCGTTTCGCCTGAGCCAAGAAACCTCTGTGTAGGATTCTAAAGAATCGTTAATACGCCGGCAGTAGGTGATGATCATATCAAACACCCACAAGCAGCAAGCGGTCAGCTAAACGTAACAGCCACCCAGGTATTGAGCGCTCAGAAGATCAACAAGCAGGCCTGTACATTCTTATGTGAATCCAAACAGTAACACTCCCGTACAGTCCGGTCTCGTCGTCTGATATGTTGCATATCTCACCTAGGGGTGGTAAACGTCAGACCCCAGTAGCTCGATAAGTCATGTCGATATGAGGTCTATAACAGTTCGAGAAACTACTGATAACACTTACCAATAAATCTCAGCAACCCTGGCCAGGGATTTCCGGTTATAGCCAATCGAACACAGCACAACATCAACTCCCTATACCGGGAGAGACGAATCCCCTCCTATCGCTCATTGCCTCCATGTGATTCGGGACTGTACCCAAAAGCCACCTTTTTGCATGCCCTCTTGGATGTTGTATGATGGAAATCAAAGCACAGTGGGAATCACACAAGACTCTATGACGATCTCGGGTCAATAGACTACTCTGTACCAGTGTCACCGGAGAACTGCCATCTGACGTAAGGTATAATACTATCTGGGAGTTCTCGGCGAGTCCGTCCAGTGTACTCAGTCTCCACTGAGCACCCGTACACCATCCTTGATGTCAAACACCGATGGATACGGGATCATCCATCGCCCATCATATGGGTCAAGATGCGTATACGCTAGTCTACTCTGGTGTATCGATGCCCGTCTCGATACACCCTCGACTAGGAACAGTTATAGGATGTACTCGTTGACTACCGTGGCCCCACTAGTATGATCTCATCATAGTCCCAGTAGTCGAGTACATATCCTAAGGGCTTTATCAACATGTAACATAGAGACAATCTGAGTACATGTTAAGATAAAGTACAACCAGATAGCATACTATCATGTCGAGCAAGAAAATCCTCCCTATATATGTCCAAGCATCCATTACAATATACATCCTCTAGGGCATACATATAACTAACAATCTCTCACTTGCACTAGGGCCATCTGTTGTAGTATCACATACCCAACAATTAGCTGCGGTTGAAGTATCTCATACTCAACCATCCCATAAAAGTCTCTACTGGGGAAAAAGGCCTTTGTGAGTGGATCCGCGCTGTTGTCCTCTGTGTCTACTCTCCTGACCTCGATCTCCCTGGAGATCAACCATCTCCATGATCAGGTGATACTGCCTAAAAATTATATCTGGATTTCAGATGGGACGGGGGGTTCCTTGGCAAAAGCCAAAACTCCATTGTCACACAATGGTAGGAACGAAGTTCATCTCATGAACTTATATATCCAGACAGCCTCTTTGGTAGCATCCTTGGTAACGATGTATCTTGCCTTTAATCGTCTAGTAAGTCACGGTATCTAGCTTGGAACTCTTCCAACATACCGTCCCTCCACTGAGGGTAAAGACAATGCCTGCGACTGACATTCAGTCGTCCTTATCACCCTGGAACCTTTCCAGTGATTCTCCCCAAGATCAATTGATACTATCTCACTACAACTAGTGAGAATCCTAACATCCAATTAGATCTATCTCATAGATCCAAAACCTAGGATTTAGGAGGTATCACTTTGATCCTATATGGAGAATCCTTGTGATAAGCGGAGATTGACCGAGCATAGCATAGGAAACTTCTTCCCTATCAAGAGTATGTCATCCACGTACTCTACGAGGATCAGCACCATACTCCCTACTACCTTTTTGTATATACAAGGTTCATCTACCATTTTGATGAAGTCAAACTCTTTGACTATCTCTATCAAAACAGATGTTCCAATTCCGTGATGCCTGTTTTATCACATAAAACATCTTGCACATGTTTCCGCTGCTCCCACTGTCTACGAAGCCCTCTGGCTATGTACTTATAGACGCTATCTTCTAAAACATCATTTAGAAAAGCAGTCGTAACACCCAACCACCAGATATCGTAGTCATGGTATGTAGCCGTGGCAAGTAGGATCTGGATGGACTTAAGCATAGCTTTGAAAGTCTCAACTTTTCCATGTACACAAAGTAATCTTCTCAAGATATACTTGCTCCTGATGGGGATTTAACCCTTCAGATAAAGCAACCAAAGTCCATACTTTGTTGGTGTATAAGGATTCCATCTCAGATCACTAAGCATCCAGCCATTCTTACAGAGTCCCACTCCTGATGGCCTGCTCGAAACTAGTTGGGTCATCATCTCATGATGCAATCCTCGCTCCCACTGTCATAGAGAAACCGAAGTATCTCTCAGGTGGGTGAGGAACCCTGTTAGATCGGCGGAGAGGCTGAGGTTCGTTGGAAACTATTGAATCCTTTGGTTCTACCAAATCATCAGCTGCAGTTTGTATAGCTGGAACATTTCCAGTTCTACATAACAGACCTTGCCTCGAGCTTGTCCGGATTTTGCTTTTAGACATAGGCCGGACAACCCCAAATCTTAACAAGCTTAAGATATGGGCTCTTCCCTTTCCATGAAGTGGTAGGCAACTGATTTGATTTGAACCCTATTCAATAGGTATGCAGCTTCTCAAGAGCATAACTCCCAAAAGGAAATAGGAAACTCAGTAGTACTCATCATAGAGCACACCATATCAAATAGGATGCTACTGCTCCGCCCCGATATACCATCGTGCTATGGTGTATACGGAGGAGTAATGCTGAGAGAGAATTTCTTTCTCCTTTAGAATAGTCCAGGAATTCCGTGCTCAAGTATTCTCCTCCTTGATCATATCAAAGGACATAATACTTTTACCCGTTTTTGATTCTCTACTTCTAACTTATATTCTGTGAATATCTCAAAAGGTTCGGACTTGTGTTTCAATAGGAACATATGTCTGAATCTTGAGAGATCATAAGAGAATGTAATGAAGTACAAAGAACCGATCTTGTCATGTGTAGACAGGAGACTTTCATACATCAGCATGTATCAATCCCAAAAGTTCACTAACTCTTTCTCTGTTTCTAATAAACAGAGCTGTGGTCATCTTATCTTTGTGACATGACCGGCAAGTTTCACAAGATGTAAATTCAAACAAATTTAAATATGCATCTAAATGTAACTTATCTAGTCGGGTCGCATTAATATGACCTAGTCTACAATACTTCAAGAAGGATCCGTTCATTTCTGAACTCTTCCTCTTGTGTGTGTTCTGTATACTAAGAACTGTAGTTTGATTTAGAACGTTAATGCTTTTAGATAACGTGCCTGAACCGATCAACTCTTGATATAGGAAATGTTCAAAACATTATCCAACAATACAAAATTATATCATTTATTTACTAATAAAGAGACTGATATGATGTTGTATATCAGGTTCGGTATCTAATAACATTCGTTCAAAATCAATGTATTCTGGTAATACAGGGTGATAGTGACCAACAGACTTGGCTGCAACACTTGCACCGTTTCCTGTCTCATGAAACTTATCACCCGTTCTCAGTTCTCTACCTATCTGAAGCCCATGTAACAGATTACATATGCGGGATCCTGATCCGGTATCACATACCTAGGACGTAAAGGATACTGAGAAACAGTTCTCTATAATGAACACACCCGAAGATAATGCATCAATATGCACTTTCTTCGTTTGGGGGCACGGGAAATCTGGTATTCCCCAATTTCCTGCTCTGTCTTATAACAATTATAAGTTGGAGCGGGACCAACGTTCCCCAGCTCAGTATAACAAGTAGGTTCGGTTAATTCATTCGTATTATTATCTTGATTAAGACGTGATATGGTCGCTATCTGGAGAGAGAGAAGAAAACACTCAGCGTATACTCTTGCAAGATTAGATTGGTTATCTAATATATCTAATCAGGATGTCTCCCACTGTTTTAATCAAATCTTCCTTCAAACCCTAAAAGGAAAGACTAGCCGAGATTAATTACACGCTACAAGTTCGCCAATCTTTCAGCCAGGCCAGTGTCGGTACTTTGAGGGAGGTCCCCCGTGCTTTCGCACGAACCTAATTAAAGTAAACCTCGTTTTCCCAGAGGCGTAACCCCGTTAACACCTTTCTAGACACCTACTTGATCGGCTAATTGTAATGTGTAAAACTCTCCCAGGAGTAACTCTTACTCACAGCGGGTATCGGGATCCAACTATCTCATAGAAGGTATGCAATCTCATTACAAATTTCAACACTTGAAATTCCCGATAATTTTGCCCCTAGCAACTTATGACCTTGGCTAAGGTCAACAAATCATAAGTGCTAGCCAAGTTCAACCCGTCATTTCCCGATTGAATTAAACCCACCCACACGACCCTTGGCTAAGGTCAACAAAGTCGCACGACTACCCTAACTCAATCGCATCATATGCTTATACAGATAAGCACTAATTAGCTACCGCACACTATGCCTTGGCTAAGGTCAACAAACACAGCACGAATACTAAGAAGTACTTATCTGAAATGACGGAGGGCTACGACAGGTTTTTAAGAAAACCTTTTGCGTAATGAACTTGATATCGTTGTAGAATCGAGTGATTTTAAATGGAGTGTTTTTGAGGCTTTTCTAGTTTTGCTAAAGGGGTCACTCCCGGTGAAGGGATCGTCGGCCCTTTCCTCATCGAATAAGGTGCAGGATATTTCACAAATATCACTATGCAAAGCAAAAACTATAGAAGCAATCAAAAGACAGACCGAGTTTGTAGCATCTGCTAGTTTCACTAAAGAGGTCACTCCCGGTGAAGGGATCTCGGCTCTTTCCTTATCGAATAAGGTGCTGGATATTCTACAAGGAACACCGCTATGCAAAGCAAGAACTGGAGCTACCGGTTTTTTTTTTAAACAAGTTTCTACAACATCTTAGGTTTCTTTTATTTCATTAATCTCATTAATGAAGTCCCATTTTGTTATGCTTCACAAGCATCTCTTTTGAAAACGAAATCTGTAATATAACATATATCTCATATATATAATATAAACATTCGTCTCAGGCAGTAATATGATCTCATCACAGAACATTGCAGCAGAAGAAACATATATGAAATATTGGATATACTAAGATGCCCGTGTTTTCAATACGAGCCTGTATAAAACACGGATTCCACGGTCGCGATGAATAGCCAAACCCACATCCCTAGACCCCTACGAGAGCGGCAAGCAACACTGCCAATTCAAGGGTTAGGAGACCCGGTCTCGACTCCTCGAGATGGTCTCCCACTGGACCCTAGAACCCGGTTACTTGTGCTCCCCGCCTTGGGTCTACCTAATGCGGAAAAGTAAGTAATATACACCAACGGTGACAGCTTCCGCAACCTGGAAGTGCCCCAATTAAAAGAATATTACATACAAAAGAATTTTACATGAATGAAAAAGAAAAAACTCTCATCTCACAAAAAAAAAACCCGGCTATTCAAACGCGACGATCCAATATAACATATCACAGCAACACATAATATCTCATATCATCAACGTAAGCAAGTATGTGTATCCCGATTGTCGTTGATGTATAGCAACGAAGCCGGCGATACACCACATACTACGCTTACGGTCACAGAAAAGAAAGTGTAAAACTACAACAATTGGAATCCGCAACCTCTTTAGACATCGCATGCCTAACCATATGAATTCCTTAGACATCGCATGCCTAACAATTATAAACCCTACATTTTAGTCTCATTATCGAAAAATCTTTTCAATATCAAGTCGGGCAATTCAACAAGATTCCCGACATCCTGATCAAATGCTCGTCGCAAACTTTAGTAGACGGCCGCACCCCCGGATGCCGTCGACGAAGTGCACTAAGGTGGAACACCGCTGCCGCGAGCACCCGAACGGATGCTTTTGGCGACGGGGTTCTCCTACAGTCACTTGGTCGGGGCTTTGGGGCGTGGCTGTCTATTAAGTTTATCCGGCGAGTATCCGCGTACGCTACGTGATTGCGACGGACTTTTGATCACATCAAAATTCCGTGGCAACCGATCATCTGAGACTAAAGTGCTAGATTTATAATATTCAAATTAGTTATCTCATAACTTCTTGTGGATTCCAAATATTGTATCACATTCCAGATAAATAGACAATGTTAAACTTTCCGATCGAATAATCAAACACCCAAGATTTCCCCAATTTATCTCAACACTTGAAATCAGTTTAAAAACATCCATCACATGCCACAGTACCAATAGTCCAGCCGTAGAAGGGTCAAGCCAACGCCTCACATGTGGCACGCCGTACTGCCACAAACCCTAAGGTTTAGAGGCAGTTCAAGACGGTCACATAATCGAGTTAAGGTTTGTTGTCTTCTAGAGGGTCCACCACATTACTTGCACGACTTAGAACGTTCTTAAACTCGAGAAAAAATCCAACTTTTGAAAAAATTTCCGACAGGGGAAAAAGTGAGTTATTGATATCCGTTCGAACTTTTTAACAGTTTCTAAAAATTATCCGGACAAAACTAAACAAAGTTAAATTATCTGATCGAATCAACGATTCCCCAATACAACCCTAGAAAACTCAACACTTGAGTAGAATTAAAATATTCCCAAAAAAAATTGCCAAGAAAGGACCTAAGAATAAATAAGTGAAATTCCAGGGACTAAGTCCAAATTTTGGCCGCGGAGCCGCCGCCAAAACCATGGTTTGGCCGCGGTTCCGCGGTCATTTTAGCGAATTAGAGGGCCGTACTTCGCAGTAATTCTTAGTTTTTCCTGCTTGTTTTTCTGAGAATTTTTAATTCATAAAAAACCACAGTTTTGAAAAATGTACAGAGAAGGGTAAACATCGGGGTTTCGGGTTTCGATCGGACTTTAAACTTCGCTCAGACTACGCCTAAAGCTCTAGCTTGGCTTTGATACCACTGTAGGGTTGCTAGGCACGCTCATAAGGTTCTACGAGGCATCAACCATGCCCGATTAAAAAATTAGCCATGCCGAACAACCCGAAGCCGGATCTTTAAACTAAAGTTTAGGCGAAAACATGCATGCTAAACACTTTAACACTAAGTGAGAGGGATTACAACCTTTGTAGATCCGGTCCTTCACTTCTTAAGCTCCATGTTGAGGTCCCTTCGCTGCGATCATCGTGTTCTGGACTCTCGAGAGGCTTCACGAAGAGAATGATGCAACCTTTGCTTCCGATCTTCGATACAAAGATGATCTACCTTGAAGTTTCGTTAACACAAGCTAACACTCACTAAAATTGAGTGAACACTCTCATCTAAAGGGCAAGGGAAGATGAGGATGATGAAGTAGGATTTTTGCTCTCTTTATTTATCTTTTTCTCACATTTATTCATCACTTGGAAAAAAGCTAGTAAGCTTTTTCCATGAAGAAAGAAGAAGGAAGAAGATGAAGAATGATTGAATTATCCTTTTGTGATGAATAGTAATCAAGAATATATGATTGATTATCAAACCATGGTTAAGGATGAGAGGCTAAACCAATGTAGAGAATAAACTAGAGTTAGGGTTTGGTTAGGTCAAAGCATGAGTCATGACAAAATATCTTTATCATGACAAAATAGAATCCTTCTAGAATGAACAAGAAGGAGCTAACCCTAATCAAACCCTAATCCCTTTTTATCATCCTTAAACATGTTTTATAATAAATCATATCATGTCACAATAATATATATCACATATATATTATATATTTGCAACAAAAGAAAATAATACAATTAACATATATCGCATATATATCAATGTATTACCCAAGTGAGAAAAAGAATCTTTTAGTGAGCTAATATTAGTTAATGCAATTTAATATATCAAATATATTATTATACATTAAATTATCGAATCAACACTTGATCCGACAATCCGGCTATATCGCATATAACCGACTAATATTTATCCGTACCGATTCATCGAATCAACACATGATCCGATGACCCGGCTGATATCAAATATCGCGAGAATAGAATACGGTATCTCATATCGCATTATCCTCGGTCCTGCACATATCACATACGTGCCCCTACTCCGTTTCGCCTGAGCCAAGAAACCTCTGTGTAGGACTTTAAAGAATCGTTAATACGCCGGCAGTAGGTGATGATCATATCAAACACCCACAAGCTGCAAGCGGTCAGCTAAACGTAACAGCCACCCTGGTATTGAGCGCTCAGAAGATCAACAAGCAGGCCTGTACATTCTCCTGTGAATCCAAACAGTAACACTCCCGTACAGTCCGGTCTTGTCGTCTGATATGTTGCATATCTCACCTAGGGGTGGTAAACGTCAGACCCCAGTAGCTCGATAAGTCGTGTCGATATGAGGTCTATAACAGTTCGAGAAACTACTGATAACACTTACTAGTAAATCTCAGCAACCCTGGCCAGGGATTTTCGGTTATAGCCAATCGAACACAGCACAACATCAACTCCCTATACCGGGAGAGACGAATCCCCTCCTATCGCTCATTGCCTCCATGTGATTCGGGACTGTACCCAAAAGCCACCTTTTTGCATGCCCTCTTGGACGTGGTATGATGGAAATCAAAGCACAGTGGGAATCACACAAGACTCTATGACGATCTCGGGTCAACAGACTACTCTGTACCAGTGTCACCGGAGAACTGCCATCTGACGTAAGGTATAATACCATCTGGGAGTTCTCGGCGAGTCCGTCCAGTGTACTCAGTCTCCACTGAGCACCCGTACACCATCCTTGATGTCAAACACCGATGGATATGGGATCATCCATCGCCCATCATATGGGTCAAGATGCGTATACGCTAGTCTACTCTGGTGTATCGATGCCCTGTCTCGATACACCCTCGACTAGGAACAGTTATAGGATGTACTCGTCGACTACCGTGGCCCCACTAGTATGATCTCATCATAGTCCTAGTAGTCGAGTACATATCCTAAGGGCTTTATCAACATGTAACATAGAGACAATCTGAGTACATGTTAAGATAAAGTACAACCAGATAGCATACTATCATGTCGAGCAAGAAAGTCCTCCTTATATATATCCAAGCATCCATTATAATATACATCGTATGTACAGTAATGGCCTCTAGGGCATACATATAACTAACAGTCATGATAGTATGCTATTTGGTTTCACTTTATCTTAACATGTTGACTTGTATTTGTTTACTGTCTTTCTCTCACTTGTTGATAAAGCCCTTAGGATCTGTACTCGATTACTGGGATTATGATGAGATCATACTAGTGAGGCCACGGTAGTCGATGAGTACATCCTATAACTGTTCCTAGTCGAGGGTATATCGAGACAGGGCATCGATAGCGTATACGCATCTTGACCCATATGATGGGCGATGGATGATCCCTTATCCATCGGTGTTTGACATCAAGGATGGTGTACGGGTGCTCAGTGGAGACTGGGTACACTGGACGGACTCGCCGAGAACTCCCAGATGGTGATATACCACATGTCAGATGGCAGTTCTCCGGTGACACTGGTACAGGGTAGTCTGTAGAACCGAGATCGTCATAGAGTCTTGTGTGATTCCCACTGTGCTTTTATTTCCACTTTACCACGTCTAAGAGGGCGTGCAAAACGGTGGCTTTTGGGTACAGTCCCGAATCACATGGAGGCAATGAGCGATAGGAGGGGATTCGTCTCTCCCGGTATAGGGAGTTGATGTTGTGCTGTGTTCGATTGGCTATAACTGGAAGTCCCTGGCCAGGGCTGATATAGAGATATACTGGTAAGTGTTACCAGGAGTTTCTCGACCTGTTATGAGCCTCACATCGACACGACTTATCGGTTACTGGAGTCTGACGTATACCACCCCTAGACTTGATATGCGACATATCAGACGAACAGACCGGACTGTACGGGAGTGTTACTGATTGGATTCACAGGAGAACGTATAGGCTAGCTTGTTGATCTTCTGATCGCTCAATACCTGGGTGGCTGTTACGTTTAGCTGACCGCTTGCAGCTTGTGGGTGTTTGATATGATCATCACCTGCTACCGGCGTATTGACGATTCTTTAGAGTCCTACACAGAGGTTTCTTAGCTCAGACAAAACGGAGTAGAGACACATATGTGATATGTGCAGGACCGAGGATAATGCGATATGTGATACCGTACTATATTCTCGCGATATTTAGATATGAACCGGATCATCGGATCAAGTGTTGATTCGATGAATGGGTACATGATATATTAGTCGGTTATATTCGATATAGCCGGATTGTCGGATCAAGTGTTGATTCGAAGATTTAATGTATAATAATATATATGATATATTATAGTACATTATCTAATATTGGCTCACTTTATTATTTCGTTTTCTCACCGGATAATATATTGATATATATGCGATATATATTAATTGTATTATTTTCTTTTGTTACAAATATAATATATATGTGATATGTATTATAGTAACATGATATGATTTATTATGAAATATGTTTAAGGATGATAAAAAGAGATTAGGGTTTGATTAGGGTTAGCTTCTTCTTGCACCATCTAGAAGCATTGCTTTTGTCTTGGTTAAGATATTATGGTTGATATTTATCCATGACTCATTACTTAACCTAACCAAACCCTAGCTCTAGTTTATTCTCTACAAAGGTTAAGCTTTTCATCCTTGACCATGGTTCCATAATCAATCATATATTCTTATCTACTATTCATCACAAAAGGAATTATCTCATTATTCTTCATCCTCTTCTCTCTTGAGTTTTGGAAAGAGCTCACTAGTGATTTCTTTTGTGATGATTTCTTGTGAGAAAATGATATAAAAGGAAAGTATAAATACTACTCCATCATCCTCATCTAATCTAGCCCATTAGATTAGGGTGTTCACCTCATTAGAGTGAGAGAGCTTGAATTATAACAACTTCGACGTAGATCATCAGAGAAGCGGACGCTACAAGCTAGCATGGATCGTTCGAGTCGTGGAGCCTCTCTTGAGTCCGGGAGATCGTAGATCACGGCGAAGGGACTTCTAATCGGAGCTTGTGAAGCGAAGGAGCGGACTACAAAGATTGTAATCCCTCACACTTAGTAGTAAAGATGTTTACTTGCATATTAAACCCTAATAATCTAGCAAAGATCCCGGCTTTGGGTTGTTCGGCACGTCTAAAATTTTATTCGGGCATGTTTGATGCTTTATGAACCCTCACAAGAGTGCCTAGGAACCCTACAACAGTCCGGTCTCTTCGTCTGATATGTCGCATATCTCGTCTAGGGGTGGTAAACGTCAGACCCCAGTTACTCGACAAGTCGTGCCGATGTGAGGCTCATAACGGGTCGAGAAACTACTGATAACACTTACCAGTATATCTCTGAAGCAGCCCTGGCCAGGGACATCCTGTTATAGCCAATCGAGCACAGTGCAACATCAACCCCCAATACCAGGAGAGACGAAACCCCTCCTATCGCTCATTGCCTCCATGTGATTCGGGACTGTACCCAAAAGCCACCGTTTTGCACGTTCTCTTGAACATGGTAAGGTGGAAATCAAAACACAGTGGGAATCACACAAGACTCTATAACAATCTCGGATCTACAGACTAACCTGTACCAGTGTCACCAGAGAACTGCCATCTGACGTGAGGTATAATACCATCTGGGAGTTCTCAGCGAGTCTGTCCAGTGTACCCAGTCTCCACTGAGCACCCATATACTATCTCTGATGTCAAACACTGATGGATATGGGATCATCCATCGCCCATTTACATGGGTCGAGAAGCTATACGCTAGTCTACTCTGGTATATCGATGCCCTGTATCGATACACCTACGACTAGGAACATTTGAAGGATGTACTTAGCGACTACACTGTCTCCACCAGTATGATCTGCATTCTAATCCTGGTACTCAAGTACTCATCCTAAGGGATTTATCAACATGTAACATAGAGACAACCAGTGTACATGTTAAGATAAAGAGCAACCAGATAGCATACTATCATGTCGAGCAAGAAAGTCCTCCCTATTATGTCCAAGAATCCACTACAATATACATCGTATGTACTGTAATGGCCTCTAGGGTATACATATAACTAACAAGCTAGTTGTGTCGCATTGATATGACCTAATCTACAATGACACAAGAAGGATTCGTTCATTTCTGAACTCTTCCTCTTGTGTATGTTCTGTACGTTAAGAACTGTGGTTTGATTTAGAATGTATATGCCATTACTTAACGAGCCTGATCCAATCAACTTTTGATTCAGAAAAATGTCGATAACATTATCCTACAATAAAAAATTATATCCTTCTTTACTTAACAAAGAAACTGATATAATATTGCATATCAGGTTCGGTATGTAATACCATTCGTTCAGAATTAATGTATTACCATTTGGTAATACAAGATGATATTCGCCAACTACTTTGGCTGCAACATTTGCACCATTCCCTACTCTTACAGCATGATCACCCATTCCCAGTTCTCTACCTCTCTTTAGCCCATATAACATATTACATATATGGGATCCCGATCCGGTATCTCATACCCAGGACGTAGAGTGTGCTGAGAAACAGTTCTCAGTAACTAACACACCCGAAGAAGATGCATCAACATGTTCATTCTTCGTTTGGGTGGTGTGGGAATCCGGATATTCCCCTATTTCCTGCTCGGACTTATAACAGTTATAAGATAGAGCGGAACCAACGTTCTCCAGCTCAGTATAACAAGCTGGTTCAGTCAATACATCCATATTATTATCTTATTTAAGACCTGACATGGTCGCTACCTGGAGAGAGAGAAGAAAACACTTAGCGTATACTCTTGCAAGATTAGATTGGTTATTATCTTATCTAATCAGGATGTCTCTCACTGTTTTTATCAAATCTCCCTTCAAACCCTAAAAGGTAAGACTAGTCGGGATTAATTACATCCTACAAGTTCGCCAATATTTCAGCCAGGCCGGTGTCGATACTTTGAGGGAGGATCCCCGTGCTTTCGCACGGACCTAATTAAAATAAACCTCGTTTTCCTAGGGGCGTAATCCCGTTAACACCTTTCTAGACACCTACTTGAACGGCTAATTGTGATGTGTAAAACTCTCCTAGGAGTAACTATTACTCGCAGTGGGTATCGGGATCCAACTATCTCATAGAAGGTATGCAATTTCATTGCAAATTTCAACACTTGAAATTCCCGATAATGGTTTTTACCCCTAGCAACTTATGAGCTTAACTATGGTCAACAAATCATAAGAACTAGTCAAGTTTTACCCGTCATTTCATGATTAATTAGACCCACTTATATGACCCTTAACTATGGTCAACAAAATCATACAAATGTCCTAGTTAATCGCATCATATGCTGTGTAGGAAGGCATCATTTAACTACCGTACACTACGCCTTAACTATGGTCAACAAACGTAGCACGAATACTAAGTACTTTACTTCCTAAAATGACGGAGGGTTGCAGATGGTTTTTATAAAAACCTTTAACGCTTTGAACTTGATATCGTTGTAGAATCGAGTGATTTGAAAATGAGTGGTTTAAGCTCCGCTTTTAAAATCGAGTTTTTCAAAATAAACCGAGTGGGTGTAGCACCTGCTAGCTTTTGTTAAAGAGGTCATTCCCGGTGAAGGGATATCGGCTCTTTCCTCATCGAATGAGTTGCTGGATATTCATCAAGGAATACCGCTATGCAAAACAAGAACTAGAGCTACCTTTTTGAAAATTTGATTCTACAACATCTTTAGGTTTATTTTATTTTCGTTAATCTCATTAATGAAGTACCATCATTTATGCTTCCTAAGCATCACAGAAGAAACGAAAATATAACGTACGCTTTTGCCATCCGCATTCGCCACAGTGTCCCGTTATACACCGTTAGGTTACTTAACTAACGGCATAGCGGGGCGGGACTAGCACAGGTGCAAAACATAAGCAACGTTTATTATATATCATATATAATAACAACATTCGTCTCATCGTATAAAGTGATCACATCACAGAATATCAGCAGCAGAAGTCATTATATGAAATATTGGATATATTAGGAGGTCCGTATTTTATATTAAGCCAGTAAAAAACACGGATTCCACGGTCGCGATGAATAGCCAAACCCACATCCCTAGACCCCTACGGGAGCGGCAAGCAACCCTACCAATTCAAGAGTTAGGAGATCCGGTCTCGACTTCTCGAGATGGTCTCCCACTGGACTCTAGAACTTGGTTACTTGTTCTCTCCGCCTTGGGTCTATCCTAATGCGGAAAAGTAAATAATATACAACAATGGTGACATCATCCTCAACCCGGAAGTGCCCCAACAAAAGAATATTACATATAAGTTTTTACATGAATGAAAATGAAAAACTCTCATCTCATGCAAAACCCCCCGGCTATTCAGAACACGACGATCCAATATAACATATTCCAACAACACATAACATCACATATCATCAACGTAAGTAAATATGCGTATTCCAATTGTCGTTGAGATATAGCAACGAAACCGGCGATACACTACATATTACACTTACGGTCGCAGAAAAGAAAATGTCAAACTACAATATTTGGAATCGACACAGCCCTTAGAGATCATAAACCCGGAATATCTCATATTTTGTATTTCATGCCTAACATTGTAAATCTTTCATTCGAGTCTCACTCATGAAAACACCTTTTCAAAAGAAATCGGGTAATTCAACAAGATTCCCGATTCCTTCCGAGACTGAAATGTTAAATTTACAAGCAACTAATCAATTTTCACAAAACTAATTAGTGTAGATTCCAAATATTGTATCACATCACAGAAATCTAGACGATGTTAAACATTTCGATCGAATTAACAAACACCTAAAATTTCCCAGAGAGCTCAACACTTGAGCACAGTTAAGAAATACCCAAAACATGCCACAGTACTTATGGACCAACCGTAGAAGGGCCGACCCATGCCTCACTCATGGCGCCGCGGAACTGCCGCAAACCCTAGGGTTTGATCGCGGTTCTGCGTCCAAAGAGTCGAATTTAGGTATCGTTCTTCTAGAGGGTCCATAGAATTACTTTCATGATTTTTGAATATTTTTAACTTGGAAAAAATCCAACTTTTGGAAAATTTCCAGAGAGGGGAAAAATTGGGTTATTGATATTCGTTTGAACTTTTTAATGTCGTTAAGATTACTCGAAACGATGTTAAAATTACGACTACGAAACACTCCGAATTGCCTTTATAGAAAGATAACATCACATGCAATCTTAGTAAAAACAAACAATACTTGAAACACCAAACCCAGAGACCGGAACACCAAACCAAAACGAAGCCAAAAATGCAAAGGAAAACCGGCCAGGCCGGTTTTATGGAGCTTGTCGCCGTGTCAAATCCGGCGGATGGGGTTCGTTTTTGTCTGGTGTTCATGTTACATCTCATGTAACATTCTGCAACTGCTTAAAACAATTTTAGAGGCTTTAAAAAATTCGACAGAAACTAGGGTTATGTTTCGATTGTTTCGGAGTTGTTTCGGTTTCGTAATTCTACTGATATCGTCTAATTCTCTAGCTTGGCTCTGATACCACTGTAGGATTCTTTAGCACGACTACAAGGTTTCGGGAGGCATCGACCATGCTATTTTATAAAAATTAGTGTGCTAAGAAACCCTAACACAAGATCTTGACTAGAGAACTAGGGTAAACAAGCATGTAAACAACTTTACATACAAAGTGAACAAAGAATACAACCTTTGTAGACCGGTCCTTCACGTCAAAAGCTCCGTGTAGTAGTCCCTTTGCTCCAAGTAGTGATCTCCCGGACTCTAGTAAGGCTCCTCAAGATGAAATGAACAAGCTTGCTTGAAGTATTCGAGGCCGAAGATGATCTACGTCGAGGAGACACTAACTCAAGCTACCTCTTCACTATTATTGATATTCGTTAGAACTTTTTAACGTTGTCAAGATTACCCGAAACGATGTTAAAATTACGACTACGAAACACTCCGAATTTCCTTTACAGAAAGATAACATCACATGCAATCTTAGTAAAAACAAACAATACCTGAAACACCAAACCCCAGAGACCGGAACACCAAACCAAAACGAAGCCAAAAATGCAAAGGAAAACCGGCCAGGCCGGTTTTATGGAGCTTGTCGCCGTGTCAAATCTGGCGGATGGGGTTCGTTTTTGTCTGGTGTTCATGTTACATTTCATGAAACATTCTGCAACTGCTTAAAAAAATTTTAAAGGCTTTAAAAAATTCAACAGAAACTAGGGTTATGTTTCGATTGTTTCGGAGTTGTTTCGGTTTCATAATTCTACTAATATCGTCTAATTCTCTAACTTGGCTCTGATACCACTGTAGGGTTCTTTAGCACGACTATAAGGTTTCGGGAGGCATCAACCATGCCATTTTATAAAAATTAGTGTGCTAAGAAATCCTGACACAAGATCTTGACTAGAGAACTAGGGTAAACAAGCATGTAAACAACTTTACATACAAAGTGAACAAGGAATACAACCTTTGTAGACCGGTCTTTCACTTCAAAAGCTCCGTGTAGTAGTCCTTTCGCTCCAAGTAGTGATCTCCCGGACTCTAGTAAGGCTCCTCAAGGTGAAATGAATAAGCTTACTTGAAGTCTTCGAGGCCAAAGATGATCTACGTCGAGAAGACATTAACTCAAGCTACCTCTTCACTAATTTGGAATTAGTGAAGCAAACAACCTAAACTAAATGGCTAATCTAGTGTAGGTTGATGAAGTATGAATTTTGCTCACTTTAGATTTATTTTTCTCACTAATTTTCTTCACCTCTTGAAAACCTAGAGAACCCTCCCTTGATGAAGAAGAAGATGAAGTCAATAATGGAAGAGAGTGTGTATGGCAACCATGTGTGAGTTCATATCATAAATGAACCATGTAGAGACTTAACCATGGCTAATCATAATGGTTGGGTTAATAAATATCTTAAGTAAAACAAAATTAGTGGACCAAGTCAATGGTTCCACAAGCTTCCACTAAGCTCCAAACCATGACTAATTTCCACCTAATTTTAATTAACTTTAAATAAATAAAACCTTTCATTAACATAAGCATGGTGTGAGTCTCATACACCCATGTTGCATGTATCAACAAGTATGACACAATAATATATATCACATATATATATTAAATGTGCACAAGTGAGAAAAAGAAATGCTTAAGTGAGCTAATATTAGTTAATGCAAATTAATATATCAAATATACAATTATACATTAAATTATTAAATCAACACTTGATTTAATAATCCGGCTCTATCTCATATAACCAACTAATATAAATTGTATCAACTTATCGAATCAACACTTGATTCGACAACCCGGCTATATCACATATAACCTACTGATATCTCATATCGCGAGAATAGAATACGGTACCACATACATGCATTAATCTCGGTCCCGCACATATCACATATGTGCTCCTACTTCATTTCGCTTGAGCCAGGAAACCTCTGTGTAGGACTTTAAAGACTCGTCAATACGCCGGCAGTAGGTGATGATCATATCAGTCACCCACAGCCGTCAGCGGTACTAGCTGGACGTAACGGCTACCTGGGTATTGAACGCTCAGAAGATCAACAAGAAAGCCTGCTTATACTCCTGCGAATCCAATAAGTAACACTATTATACCGTCCGGTTTCTTCGTCTGATATGTCGCATATCTAGTCTAGGGGTGGTAAACATCAGACCCCAGTAACTTGATAAGTCATGCCGATGTAAGGCTCATAACGGGTCAAGAAACTACTGATAACGCTTATCAGTAAATCTCCATATCAGCCCTGGCCAGGGACTTCCTGTTATAGCCAATCGAGCACAGCGCAACATCAACCCCTAATACTGGGAGAGATGAAACCCCTCATATCGCTCATTGCCTCTATGTGACTCGGGACTGTACCCAAAAGCCACCGTTTTGCCCGTTCTCTTGAACGTGGTAAGGTGGAAATCAAAGTATAGTAGGAATCACACAAGACTCTATGACGATCTCGGGTCTACAGACTAACCTGTACCAGTGTCACCAGAGAACTGCTGTCTGACGCTAGGTATAATACCATCTAGGAGTTCTCAGCGAGTCCTGTTCAGTGTACCCAGTCTCCACTGAGCACCCGTATACCATCTTTGATGTTAAACACTAATAGATGTAGGATCATCCATCGCCCATCATATGGGTGAAGAAGCGTATATGCTAGTCTACTCTGGAATATCGATGCTCTGTCTCGATATACCCTCGACTAGGAACTATTAAAGGATGAACTTATGGACTACCCTGGCCCTTCTAGTATGATCTCCATCATAGTCCTGGTAGTCAAGTACACATCCTATGGGCTTTATCAACATGTGAGAGCAAGACAGTATCATAATACAAGTCTACATGTTAAGATAAAGAGCAACCAGATAGCATACTATCATGTCGAGCAAGAAAGTCCTTTCTATATATTTCCAAGCATCCACTATAATATACAATCATGTACAATAATGGCCTCTAGGACATACATACAACTAACATCCTCATCACAAACAAGATGACGAACTACTCACTAAATATAATCACAAAAAAGATAACAAGAAGAGAAAGAGAAGAACATAAAAAAATTGGTTGCTAGCAATTGGGATTCTTCGCAAGGGAGAACCACATTCATCAAGCATCATTGCAAAAGAAGTGAGAATAAGAGAGAATAAGAAAGCATCATCTACTTAGTACAAATAGGAGATTACAATCATGAAGAGAGAATTACATCACAAAGAACTTTACATCAAAATATTTACAAAAAAAAGAGAAAATTACAATTGAATTGAAGTACTAATTTATTACAAGGAAGAAGATGATAATGGCCACTCTACTCCTAATTCTATTTACAAAATAAAACTAAATATAATTCTAATCCTAGAATATAATAGCTCATTTTCCCCTTATATCCGCTGTATTTATAGATTTCGATTGTCGGTTCCTGTTATTGGAGTAGGCTTTATTTCCAGAGACGAACCTACACGAGAAAATTCGACCTGATCGGTTTAGAAATGACCGCTGACCCATGGTCGTAATGAACTGATTTGACCGCGAATTCGCAATCCAAATAAGTTCAAAGGGGCCCAACTTTTGGCACAAGAAAGGTGGGCCCATTTGGGGGGGGGCACCACCGTCGGGAATTCCCTCATAGTTGTCAGGGACGGCTCGTTTGAAGAGTTAGGTCCCCTGGTTTGGGGACCCACTTCTTCCGCTGATATATATTACATATTAGGTCCCAGATGTATTTTTAGGGCTTTGGATTTCTTTGAGATTCTTGTGACATTCGGGAATGCGTTGAGAAGTCTTTGATTAGCCATGAATATGTTCATTTAGTGCTTGATTCCGTCTCAAGTCTCTGGAATACCTGTAACCTGTAATGTACCAGACAGACCTCAAATAGCACTTATTTATACACAAAACCGATAAGAATGGGTGATATGATATGCAACAAAACGTGATGAACACTGGGCGATGATGGTCGCTAGACCAACGAAAACCACCCGTCAACCGCCCACCACCATCCACCATGGACAACTAATAATCATATCTCGAAAGCCATCGACATTTTTCTATACCGTTTGCCAACAGCAATAGCAACCACCCATCGACAACCGCTTACGACGATTAAATACACCCACTAAAAACTGATGCAGGTGACTGATTGCGACTATTGACGAACATCGACGACCGTTGTCGAAAACAACTACCATCGATTGCCGCCCGCATCTAACCACAATCGATTATTGTTTACCATGTTTATCTGCATTTTATACTACCCAGTTTATATCTTTTTATGAATAAATAAGTTCTATTAACTCTTTATCTGCTAAATAGGTTCAGGTTATAGGTTATTGGGAGCATGGGACGTGATCAAGCGCAAATGCAGACATTCATGACAAATTAACGGAATTATAGACATGTGCACGGATACTTAAAAGTCAATATTGGATTTAACAAAAACTGACGGTCGAAAACACATATAAATGGGCTATGGAAGTGCGTCCCACAATTTAGAGACCCAACTCCTTGCTTTAGCTATCGGGGCACCGCCATTACCACCGAGGGTGGTTCTATTTGGGCCGTTGGCCTCAAGTTTTAGGCCACGGGCTCGTACCGGGGTCTATATTGAGGATCAACCTAGGGTTTTTTGTTCCAGTTTCTATAAATACTGTAGAACAACAGCTAGGTATGGAGGTAGTTTTAGATCTAATTTTAGTTTTAGATTCGGTAGGAGGTGGCAGGAGTAGGAGTAGGAGTAGGTAGCCATTGCCAATTTGCTAGCTTCTTCTTTCTTCCTTTCTAGGTGTAGTTTAGATTAGGATTTGAATTCAAGATATAATCTTTTCTTTCTCTTTTGATGTAAACTTATAGTTTGTTATGTGATCTTGCTTGTAATAGTTAAAGATTGATTTTTTTTTATGATGCTTCCTTCTTTTGTCTTATCTTTTCTTATCTTTTAAGGATGCAATAATGCCAAAGTAGTGTTTCTCTCCTTTGTGAGAGAACCCTAAGGGGTAGAAACCATTAGACTACAATTCTTGAACATTTATAAATTCCTTGTCTTTTTTTTTTTGTGTAATTTGTTCTTCCTTTTGTTTTCTTTTGTAATAATGTTTAGTGAGTAGTTATTTTCACTTAGCATGAGGGAAGGTTGGTGATGTTGGGATTCCTCAGCACCTAGCCTAGGGTTTGCATGCATCACATATGCCACAACATAAATTTAGGGGGTGCTAAGCAATCAAGCTAGGAATCGAACTAGAAAACTAGGGTAACAAAACTAGTAATCAACCATTACAAAGAGAAGTGAATAAGAATGCAACCTTTGTAGACCCGGTCCTTCACTTCTAAAGCTCCGTGTAGTCGTCCCTTCGCTGCGATCATCGAACTCCCGGACTCTTGTATGGGTCCCCTCAGAGAAATGAACAAGCTTGCTCGTAGTCTTCGAGGCCGGAGATGATCTACGTCGAGGAGACTCAAACTTAAGCTAACCCTTCACTAGGTCATGAACTTTGTGAAGAGAATACCCTATAATACCCAAGCAAGTGTATAGCATGATAAAATAGGAAGTGGGCTAACTTTAGATTTTATTTTCTCACAATATTTCTTTATTAATCCAAAACCTAGAAAGCTTTGGAGTTGTGAAGAAGAAGATGAAGATGAGAATGAACAAGAGAAAAGAAATGAGCATAGAAAATCAACCATGGGTGAGTATTTGTCATCACAAACTCTTGTAGAGAATAAACCATGAGTTAAGAGAATGGTTGGGTAAATAAAATCTAGGATAATACAAAATTGGTGGACTAAGTCAAGGTAATTACAAGCTTCTCCAACCTTCCAAACCCTTGAGATTTTCCTCCTAATTTTGCATTTACCCTTAATAATTAATTACCCCCATTATCTTAAATATGGTATAATTCTTATGCACCCATGTTTGATGTATAACCAAGCATGATATAATATATATCATTCATGCACAAGTAAGAAAATAAATGGTCAAGTGAGCTAAATATTAGTTAATGTAAATTCATATATCAAATATATAAATATACATTAAATCATTAAATCAACTATTGATTTAATGATCCGGCTATATCACATATAACCGACTAATATCAGTAATATCAATTTACCGAATCAACACTTGATTCAATAACCCGGCTATATCACATATACCCGGCCGATATCATAAATCGCAAGAATATAATACGGTATCACATACTCGTATCAATCTCGGTCCCGCACATATCACATATGTGCTTCTAATTCGTTTCGCCTGAGCCAGGAAACCTCTGTGTAGGACTCTAAAGACTCGTCAATACGCCGGCAGTAGGTGATGATCATATCAAATACCCACAAGCCGCAAGAGGCGTGCTAAGCATAACGGCCACCTGGGTATTGAGCGATCAGAAGATCAACAAGCAAGCCTGCTCATACTCCTGCGAATCCAACCAGTAACACTACCGTACAGTCTGGTCTGTTCGTCTGATATGTCGCATATCTCTCCTAGGGGTGGTAAACATCAGACCCCAGTAGCTTGATAAGTCATGCCGATGTAAGGTCCATAACTGGCATGAAACTACTGATAACACTTACCGGTAAATCACATCTACCCTGGCCAGGGATTTCTGTTATGGCCAATCGCAATATCAACCCCCAATACCGGGAGAGACGAATCCCCTCCTATCGCTCATTGCCTCCATGTGACTCGGGATTGTACCCAAAAACCACCTGTTTGCATGACTCAGTAGAGCCATGGTAGGGTGGAAATCAAAGCACAGAGGGAGACACATAAGACTCTATGACGATCTCGGGTCGACAGACTAACCTATACCAGTGTCACTAGAGAACTGCTATCTGACGTGAGGTATAATACCATCTAGGAGTTCTCGGCGAGTCCGTTCAGTGTACCCAGTCTCCACTGAGCACCAGTATACCATCTCCGATGTTAAACACCAATGGATATGTGATCATCCATCGCCCATCACATGGGTCGAGAAGATATACGCTAGTCTACTCTGGAATATCAATGCCCCGTCTCGATATTCCCACGACTAGGAACACTGAAGGATGAACTCATGGACTATCCAGGCCCCACTAGTATGATCTGCATCAAAATCCGGGAAGTCGAGTACACATCCTAAGGGCTTTATCAACATGTAACAGAGAGACAGAAAGTATACATTTTAAGATAAAGAGCAATCAGATAACGTACTATCTTGTCGAGCAAGAAAGTCCTCCCTATATATGTCCCAGCATTCACTATAATATACATCTCATATACAATAATGGCCTTAACAATCTCCCACTTGCACTAAGACCAGTTGTAGTAGTATAGCATACCCAACACCCTTTAAATGTCTCTCGCATGAAAGGCCTCAGTGAGTGGATCCGCCGTGTTAACCTCTGAGTCTACTCTCCTAACCTCGATCTCTTGGAGATCAACCTGTTAGTTATATGTATGCCCTAGAGGCCATTACTATACATAGGATGTATATTGTAGTGGATGCTTGGACATATATAGGGAGGACTTTCTTGCTCGACATGATAGTATGCTATCTGGTTGCTCTTTACCTTAACGTGTACACTGATTGTCTCTCTGTTACATGTTGGTAAAGCCCTTAGGATATGTACTTGACTACCTGGACTATGATGCGGATCATACTAGTGGGGACATGGTAGTCTATAAGTACATCCTTCAAGGTCCCTAGTCGTGGGTATATCGAGACGGGGCATCGATATACCAGTGTAGACTAGCGTATACCTTCTCGACCCATACAGATGGGCGATGGATGATCCCATATCCATTGGTGTTTGACATCAGAGATGATATACGGGTGCTCAGTGGAGACTGGGTACACTGGACGGACTCGCCGAGAACTCCCAGATGGTATTATACCTTACGTCAGATTGCAGTTCTCTGGTGACACTGGTACAGGTTAGTCTGTAGACCCGAGATCGTCATAGAGTCTTGTGTGATACCCACTGTGCTTTGATTTCCACCTTACCACGTCCAAGAGGGCGTGCAAAACGGTGGTTTTTGGGTACAGTCCCGAATCACATGGAGGCAATGAGCGATAGGAGGGGATTCGTCTCTCCCGGTATAGGGAGTTGATGTTGCGCAGTGTTCGATTAGCTATAACCGGAAATCCCTGGCCGGGGTTGCTGAGATTTACTGGTAAGTGTTACCAGTAGTTTCTCAAACTGTTATAGACCTCATATCGACACGACTTATCGAGCTAATGGGGTCTGACGTTTACCACCCCTAGGCGAGATATGCGACATAACAGACGAACAGACCGGACTGTACGGTAAGTGTTACTGGTTGGATTCACAGGAGTATGAGCGGGCTTGCTCGTCGATCTTCTGATCGCTCAATACCCGGGTGGCCGTTACGTTTAGCAGACCGCTTGCGGCTTGTGGGTGTTTGATATGATCATCACCTGCTGCCGGCGTATTGACGAGTCTTCACAGTCCTACACAGAGGTTTCCTGGCTCAAGCGTATGTGATACTGTATTCGATTCTCGCGATTTGTGACATTGATCGGTTATATGCGATATAGCCGGGTTATCGGATCAAGTGTTGATTCGATAAGTTGTTACTATTGATATTAGTCGGTTATATGCGATATGACCGGATCGTTAAATCAAGTATTGATTTAATGATTTAATGTATAATTATATATTAGATATATTACTTTACATTAACTAATATTTGTTCACTTAAAAAGGATTTTCTCACTTGATGTGCACATTGTATATGTGATATATTTTTGTGCACTTGATTGTATCATGTTTGATGATACAAGAAAACTTGTGTGTATGTTTCCTTTAAACCATATTTAAGTAAATGGTTAGGGTTTTGTTATCTATTCTTATTTATTTATTTACTTTAGGGCAAGAAACAAAAATGGTTGCTTCTTTTGTTCTTTTGTTGAAGCTTCAAGAAGCTTTGACCATTTTTGTTCCTTTCCTAAATCTAACCATTCACCTAACTATAGTTTATTCTCTACACTAAACCATGGTTGCTAAAATGATAAGAATGACTTGATTTTCTTTTCCCATAATTCTTATCATATTCTTTTTCTTCTTCCTCTTCTTCTTCAAGAAGAAAAAGCTTGCTAGCTTCAATGGTGAAATGAGAAAAAGAGTGAGAAATCCAATTCTAAAGTGAACCCACTTCCTATTTCTTCATCCTCTACCACTTGCCAAGTAGTATAGGGTGTTTTCTTCACAAGTTTCATGGCTTGGTGAAGTTGGAGCTTGATCTTGTGTTGCCTCGACGTAGATCATCTTCGGTATCGAAGTCGACGACCTATCCCGCCCATTTCTCCGATGAAGCTGACGCTAGAGCCCAGGATCCAATGATCACAGCGAGGGGACTTCATCACGGAGCTATGGAGGTGGAGGACTGGATCTACAAAGGTTGTATTTCCGTTCACTTAGTAGTTAAGTTGTTAACTAGCTTGTAGTTTCGCATAATCTCTAGTTAACGATCCGTATTAGGGTTTCTCGGCACCGGAATTTTTTGAATTTGGCATGGTTGATGCCTTGTGAGACCTCTAGTGTGTGTCTAGGAACCCTACAGTGGTATTAGAGCCTAGCTAGAGCCTTAGGCGAAGTGTAGACGGAGTTAGAAACCTGATCGAACCTCGAAACCCCATACGACACCCCTCTCTGTATAATTTTTAAAACAGTGGATTTTTCCAAATTAAAAATTCTCAAAAAAATCAGCAGGCAAATACATGAGTTACTGTGAGGCACGTGACTGTAGTACGTCTAAACTGCCGCGGAACCGCGGCAATGACATGGTATTAACGGCGGTTCCGCGGCCGTATGTAATGATCAGGGAATTCTTTTTGCACAGTAACCTCAGTTGTTGTTTGCTGATTCTTCTGGGAAGTTTTATGTTTCACTCAAGAGTTGAGTTTTCTGGGGTGTATTGGGGACTCGATAAATCGATCGGATTATTTAACTTTGTTTATTTAGCTTTTCCGGATAATTTTTGAATATGTTAAAAGGTTCGACCGGATATAAATACCCACTTTTTCCTCTGTCGGGAAATTTCCAAGTGTTGGATTTTTCCGTGGTTTAAAGACGTTCTAAGTAGTGCAAGTAACGCGATGGACCCTCTAGAAGACAACAAACCTTTACTCGATTATGTGACCGTCTTGAACTGCCCTTTGAACCTTAGGGTTTGGGGCAGTACGGCGTGCCACATGTGAGGCGTTGGCTTGACCCTTCTACGGCTGGACCGTTGGTACTGAGGCATGAACTGGATGTTTTTAAACCTATTTCATGTGTTGAGCCGTATCGGGAAAACTTGGGTGTTTGGTTGTTCGATCGGAAAGTTTAACATTTTCTATTTATCTGGAATGTGATACAATAATTGGAATTCACAAGTAGTTATGAGATAACTGAATGAATGTTATAAATCTAGCACTTTAGTCTCACTTGATCGGTTGCCACAGAATTTTGATGTGATCAAAAGTCCGTCGCAATCACGTAGCGTACGCGGATACTCGCCGGATAAACTTAATAGACAGCTACACCCCTTAGCCCCGACCAAGTGACTGTAGGAGAACCCCGTCGTCGAAAGCATCCGTCCGGGTGCTCGCGGTAGCGGTGTTCCGCCTTGGTACACTTCGTCGACGGTATCGGGGGTGCGGCCGCCTAGTAAAGTTTGCGACGAGCATTCGATCAGGTTATCGGGAATCTTGTTGAATTGCCCGACTTGATATTGATAAGAGTTTTCGATAATGAGACTAAAATGCGGGGTTTATAATTGTTAGGCATGCGATGTCTAAGGAATTCATTTGATTAGGCATGCGATGTCTATACAGGTTGCGGATTCCAACTGTTGTAGTTTAACACTTTCTTTTCTGTGATCGTAAGTGTAATATGTGATATCGCCGGTTTTGTTGCTATATGTCAACGACAATTGGGATGCGCATATTTACTTACGTTGATGACATGTGATGTTATGTGTTGCTGGATATGTTATATTGGATAGTCGTGTTTGAATAGCCGGGTTTTTTTTCCTGTGAGATGAGTGTTTTTCATTTTCATTCATGTAAAAACTTGTATGTAATATTCTTTTATTGGGGCACTTCCAGGTTGCGGATGATGTCACCTTTTGTATAATATTTACTTTTCCGCACTAGGATAGACCCAAGGAGGGGAGCACAAGTAACCGGGTTCTGGAGTACAGTGGGAGACCAACTCGAGGAGTCGAGTCCGGGTCTCCTAACTCTAGAATTGGTAGGGTTGCTTGCCTCTCTCATAGGGGTCTAGGGGTGTGGGTTTGGCTATTCATCGCGACCGGGGAATCCGTATTTTATACTGGCTCGTACTAAAATACGGACGTCCTAGTATATCCAATATTTCATATATGTTTCTTCTGCTGCGATATCTGTGATGTGATCATGTGATGTTCTGTGATAGATACTGTATATAGTATATATGATATATTATATAGGCGTTACTTATGTTTTACACTCGCGCTAGCCCTGCCCCGCTCTGTCGTTAGTTACCTAATCTAACGGTGCACGAGGGGATATCGAGGCGAATGCGGATGACATAAGTGTACGTCGTATTTATCTGTGATGTTTAGGTAAATTTAAATGATGGGACTTCATTAATATGATTAATGAAAGAAAAAGAAACCTAAAGATGTTGTAGAATCGAATTTCAAAAATAAAACAGGTAGCTACAGTTCTTGCTTTGCACAGCGGTATATGTGATATATCCTGCACCTTATTCGATGAGGAAAGGACCGAGATCCCTTCACCGGGAGTGACTCCTTTAGCAATAACTGGCAGATGCTACACCCCTCGGTTTGTCTTTTGATTGCTTCTATAGTTTCTGCTTTGCACAGTGATATATATGATATATCCCGCACCTTATTCGACGAGGAAAGGACCGACGATCCCTTCACCGGGAGTGACTCCTTTAGCAAAACTAGAAAAGCCTCAAAGACACTCCATTTCAAAATTCATTTGATTCTACAACGATATCAAGTTCATTACGCAATAGGTTTTCAGAAAAACCTGTCGTAACCCTCCGTCATTTCAGATAAGTAGTAGTTAGTATTCGTGCTACGTTTGTTGGCCTGCGTCAAGGCGTAGTGTGCGGTAGCTAAATAGTATTTATCTGCTTAAGCATATGATGCAGATTGGATTAGGGTAGTCGTACGACTTTGTTGGCCTGCGTCAAGGGCCGTGCGGGTGGGTTTAATTCGATCAAGAAATGACGGGTTGAACTTGACTAGCGGACTATGGTTTGTTGGCCTGCGTCAAGGTCATAGGACGCTAGGGGCAAAATATTATCGGGAATTTCAAGTGTTGAAATTTGCAATGAGATTGCATACCTTCTATGAGATAGTGCGATCCCGATACCCACTGCGAGTAATTGTTACTCCTGGGAGAGTTTTACACATTACAATTAGCCGATCAAGTAGGTGTCTAGAAAGGTGTTAACGAGGTTACGCCTCTGGGAAAACGAGGTTTACATTAATTAGGTTCGTGCGAAAGCACGGGGGACCTCCCTCAAAGTACCGACACTGGCCTGGCTGAAAGATTGGCGAACTTGTAGCGTGTAATTAATCCCGGCTAGTCTTTCCTTTTAGGGCTTGAAGGAAGATTTGATAAAAACAGTGGGAGCCATCCTGATTAGATAAAATAATAACCAATCTATTCTTACAAGAGCGCACGCTGAGTGTTTTCTTCTCTCTCTCTCCAGGTAGCGACCATATCACGTCTTAATCAAGATAATAATACGGATATTTGACCGAACCCGCTTGTTATACTGAGCTGGAGAACGTTGGTCCCGCTCCTACTTATAATTTTTATAAGACAGAGCAGGAAATTGGGGAATACCAAGATTCCCATGCCGCCCAAACGAAGAAAGTGCATATGATGCATCTCCTTCGGGTGTGTTCATTATACAGAACTGTTTCTCAGTATCCTCTACGTCCTCGGTATTTGATACCGGATAAGAATCCCAGATATGTAATCTGTTACATAGGGCTATAGAAAGGTAGAGAATTGAGAAAGGATGATAAGTTGCATGAGACAGAAAACGGGGCAAGTGTTGCAGCCAAGTCTGTTGGTCACTGTCACCCTGTATTACCAATACATTGATTCTGAACGAATGTTATTAGATACCGAACCTGATATACAAAATCATATCAGTCTCTTTATTAGTAAAGAAAGGATATAATTTTGTATTGTTGGATAATGTTTTGAATATTTCCTATATCAAAAGTTGATCGGTTCAGGTACGTTATCTAAAAGCATTGATGTTCTAAATCAAACTACAGTTCTTAATATACAGAACACACATAAGAGGAAGAGTTCAGAAATGAAGGAATTCTTCTTAAGGTATTGTAGACTTGGTCATATCAATGCGACCCGACTAGATGAAGTTACATATAGATGCATATTTAAATCAGTTTGAATTTACATCTTATGAAACTTGCCAGTCATGTCACAGAGATAAGATGACCATTGCTCTGTTTACTGGAAACAGAGAAAGAGTTAGTAAACTCTTGGGATGATACATGTTGATGTATGAAGGTCCCCTGTCTACACATGCCAAGACCGGTTCTTTGTACTTCATTACATTCTCTGATGATCACTTTAGATTCAGACATATGTTCCTGTTGAAACACAAGTCCGAACCTTTTGAGATATTCACAGAATATAAGTTAGAAGTAAAGAACCAATACGGGTATAAGTATTATGTCTTTTGATGAGATCAGGGAGGAGAATACTTTAGTATGGAATTCCTGGACTTTTCTAAAGGAGAATGAGATTCTCTCTCAGCATTACTCCTCCGTATACACCATAGCACGATGGTATATCGGGGCGGAGCAATCACACCCTATATGATAAGGTGTGCTCTATGATGAGTACTACTGAGTTTCCTATTTCCTTTTGGGAGTTATGCACTTGAGAAGCTGCATACCTATTGAATAAGGTTCGAATCAAATCAGTTGCCTACCACTTCATATGTGATATGGAAAGGGAAGAGCCCATATCTTAAGTTGGTTAAGATTTGGGGTTGTCCGGGCTATGTCTAAAAGCTAAATCCGGACAAGCTCAAGGCAAGGTCTGTAATGTAGAACTGGAAAGGTTCCAGCTATACAAACTACAGCAGACGATTTGATAGAACCAAAGGATTCAGTAGATACCAACGAACCTCAGCCTCTCCGCCGATCTAGTAGGGTTTCTCACCCACCTGAGAGATACTTCTGTTTCTCTATGACAGTGGGAGCGAGGATTGCATTATGAGATGATGACCCAACTAGTTTCGAGCTGTTAGTTATATGTATGCCCTAGAGGCTATTAATATACATAGGATGTATATTGTAGTGGTTGCTTGGACATATATAGGGAGGACTTTCTTGCTCGACATGATAGTATGCTATCTGGTTGATCTTTACCTTAACATGTACACTAATTGTCTCTCTGTTACATGTTGGTAAAGCCCTTAGGATATGTACTTGAGTACCTAGACTATGATGCGGATCATACTAGTGGGGACATGGTAGTCCGTGAGTACATCCTTCAAAGTCCCTAGTCGTGGGTGTATCGAGACGGGGCATCGATATACCAGAGTAGACTGGCGTATACCTTCTCGACCCATACAGATGGGCGATGGATGATCCCATATCCATTGGTGTTTGACATCAGAGATGATATACGGGTGCTCAGTGGAGTCTGGGTACACTGGACGGACTCGCCGAGAACTCCCAGATGGTATTATACCTTACGTCAGATGGCAGTTCTCTGGTGACACTGGTACAGAGTAGTCTGTTGACCCGAGATCGTCATAGAGTCTTGTGTGGTTCCCACTGTGCTTTGATTTCCATCTTACCACGTCCAAGAGGGCGTGCAAAACGGTGGTTTTTGGGTACAGTCCCGAGTCACATGAAGGCAATGAGCGATAGGAGGGGATTCTTCTCTCCCGGTATAGGGAGTTGATGTTGCACTGTGTTCGATTGGCTATAACCGGAAATCCCTGGCCAGGGTTGCTGAGATTTACTGGTAAGTGTTACAAGTAGTTTCTCGAATTGTTATAGACCTCATATCGACACGACTTATCAAGCTATTGGGGTCTGACGTTTACCACCCCTAGGCGAGATATGCGACATATCAGACGATCAGACCGGACTGTACGGTAAGTGTTACTGGTTGGATTCACAGGAGTATGAGCGGGCTTGCTCGTCGATCTTCTGATCGTTCAATACCCGGGTGGCCGTTACGTTTAGCAGACCGCTTGCGGCTTGTGGGTGTTTGATATGATCATCATCTGCTGCCGGCGTATTGACGAGTCTTTAGAGTCCTACACAGAGGTTTCCTGGCTCAAGCGAAACGAAATAGGAGCGCATATGAGATATGTGCGGGACCGAGAATAATGCGTGTATGTGATACCGTATTCTATTCTCGCGATGAATGTATCGAATGGTTATATGCGATATAACCTAGTTATCGAATCGAGGGTTGATTCGATAAGCCGATACATTGGATACTAGTCGGTTATATGCGATATGACCGGATCGTTAAATCAAGTGTTGATTTGATGATTTAATGCATAATTATATATTTGATATATTACTTTGCATTAACTAGTATTGGTTCACTTTAAATGGATTTTCTCACTTGTTTGTGCACATTGTATATATATGATATATTTTTTTGTGCACAAGATTGTATCATGTTTGATGATATATGCTAGTTTGGGTTTGTGTAAAAATTAAACCATGGTTGTGAGAGTGGTTAGGGTTTTGTTTATTCACTTATTATCCATTTATTCATTCTTTTTGGCAAAAGAAAAGAAATGGTGGCTTGCTTTGTTTTACATTGAAGCTTCATGAAGCTTTGAAAAAGTCCACCATTTTTGTTTCATGCCTAACCTAACCATTCACTTAACCTTGGTTCATTCTCTACACTTAACCATGGTAACTATTATGATAAGAATGAATGGGATTATCTTTTCAAGTTAATCTTTTTATTCTATCATAATATTATCTTCTTCTTCTTCATCTTCTTCTTGAAGAAAAAGCTTGCCTCATCAATGGCAACTTGATGAAAAGAGTGAGAAATCCAATTCTAAAGTGAACCCACTTCCTATTTCTTCATCCTCTACCTCTTGCCAAGTAGTAGAGTGTGTTTTCTTCACAAGTTTCATGACTTGGTGAAGTTGGAGCTTGATTTAGCGATGCCTCGACGTAGATCATCTTCGGCATCGTCGTCGATAACCTAGCCCGCTTTTTCTCCGATGAAGCCGACGCTAGAGCCCGGGATTCCATTTGGACAGCGAGGAGACTTCATTGCGGAGCTATGGAGGTGGAGGACCGGATCTACAAAGGTTGTATTTCCGTACTCTTAGTTAAAGTAGTTAACTAGTTGCTTTGTCGCCTAAACTTCTAGCCAACGATCCGTATTAGGGTTTCTCGGCACCCGTAAAATTTGAAATTGGCATGGTTGATGTCTTATAAGACCTCATTAGAGTGCCTAAGAACCCTGCAGTGGTATCAGAGCCTAGCTAGAGCCTTAGGCGATGTGTAGACGAAGTTTGAAACCCGAACGAACCCGAAACCCTAAACCAAACATGCTCTCTGGACTTTTTCTAAAATCTTGGATTTTTCCACATTAAAAATGCTTAAAAAATTCAGCAGGGAATTATAAGAATTACGGTGCAAAATTTGACTCATGAACAGTACAAAGTGCGACGGAACCGCGGCAGAAGCATGCCTTCTGCGGCGGTTCCGCGGCCAAAGGATGACATCATCATCCCCTGTTTGCACAGTAACTCCTATTTTATTATGCTGGATTTTCTGGGAATTTTTAATATTTATTCAAGAGTTGAATTTTCTGGGGTTGTTTTGGGGATTCGGTGTTTCGATCGGAGTATCAAATTTTGTCTATGTGGCTTTCCAGATAATTTTTGAATATGTTAAAAAGTTCGACCGGATATAAATACCCAATTTTTCCCCTGTCGGGAAATTTCCAAGTGTTGGATTTTTCCGTAGTTTAACGACGTTCTAAGTAGTGCACGTAACGCGATGGTCCCTCTAGAAGACAACAAACCTTAACTCGATTATGTGACCGTCTTGAACTGCCCTTTGAACCTTCGGGTTTGGGGCAGTACGGCGTGCCACATGTGAGGCGTTGGCTTGACCCTTCTACGGCTGGACCGTTGGTACTGAGGCACGAACTGAATGTTTTTAGACTTGTTTCATGTGTTGATCTGTATCGGGAAAACTTGGGTGTTTGACTGTTCGATCGAAAAGTTTAACATTTTCTATTTATCTGGAATGGGATACAATAATTGGAATTCACAAAAGTTATGAGATAACTGAATGAATGTTATAAACATAGCAGTTTAGTCTCACTTGATCGGTTGCCACGGAATTTTGATGTGATCAAAAGTCCGTCGCAATCACGTAGCGTACGCGGATACTCGCCGGGTAAACTTAATAGACAGCCTCGCTCCATAGCCCCGACCAAGTGACTGTAGGAGAACCCCGTCGCCGAAAGCATCCGTTCGGGTGCTCGCGGTAGCGGTGTTCCGCCTTGGTTCACTTCGTCGACGGTATCAGGGGTGCAGCCGTCTACTGAAGTTTGCGACGAGCATTCGATCAGGCTGTCGGGAATCTTGTTGAATTGCCCGACTTGATATTGAAAAGTGTTTTCGATAATGAGACTAAAATGCGGGGTTTATAATTGTTAGGCATGCGATGTCTAAGGAATTCATTTAGTCAGGCATGCGATGTCTGAGGATGTTGCGGATTCCAACTGTTGTAGTTTTACACTATCTTTTCTGCGACCGTAAGTGTAATATGTGATATCGCCGGTTTCGTTGCTATATGTCAACGACAATTGGGATGCGCATATTTACTTACGTTGATGACATGTGATGTTATGTGTTGCTGGATATGTTATATTGGATCGTCGTGTTTGAATAGCTGGGGTTTTTTATGTGAGATGAGTGTTTTTCATTTTCATTCATGTAAAAACTTGTATGTAATATTCTTTTTTTTTTGGGGCACTTCCATGTTGCGGAAGTTGTCACCCTTTGTATATTATTTACTTTTCCGCACTAGGATAGACCCAAGGAGGGGAGCACAAGTAACCGGGTTCTGGAGTCCAGTGGGAGACCAACTCGAGGAGTCGAGTCCGGGTCTCCTAACTCTAGAATTGGTAGGGTTGCTTGCCGCTCTCGTAGGGGTCTGGGGGTGTGGGATTGGCTATTCATCACGACCGTGGAATCCGTGTTTTATACTGGCTCGTATTGAAAACACGGACGTCCTAGTATATCCAATATTTCATATGATTCTTCTGCTGCGATATCTGTGATGTGATCATGTGATGTTCTGTGATAGATACAGTATATAGTATATATAATATATTATATAGACGTTACTTATGTTTTACACCCGCGCTAGCCCTGCCCCGCTCTGCCGTTAGTTACCTAACCTAACGGTGCACGAGGGGACATCGAGGCGAATGCGGATGGCATAAGTGTACGTCGTATTTATCTGTGATGTTTAGGTACTTAAATGATGGGACTTCATTAATGTGATTAATGAAATTAAAGAAACCTAAGATGTTGTAGAATCGAATTTCAAAATAAAACAGGTAGCTACAGTTCTTGCTTTGCACATCGGTATATATGATATATCCTGCACCTTATTCGATGAGGAAAGGACCGAGATCCCTTCACCGGGAGTGACTCCTTTAGCAATAACTGGCTGATGCTACACACTCGGTTTGTCTTTTGATTGCTTTTAAGTGTTTTTGCTTTGCACAGTGATATATATGATATATCCCGCACCTCATTCGACGAGGAAAGGACCGACGATCCCTTCACCGGGAGTGACTCCTTTAGCAAAACTAGAAAAGCCTAAAAAACACTCCATTTTTAAAATCATTTGATTCTACAACGATATCAAGTTCATTACGCAATAGGTTTTCAGAAAAACCTGTCGTAGCCCTCCGTCATTTCAGATAAGTAGTAGTTAGTATTCGTGCTGCGTTTGTTGGCCTTTGTCAAGGCGCAGTGTGCGGTAGCTAACTGGTGCTTATCTGCTTATGCATATGATGCAGATTGGATTAGGGTAGTCGTGCGACCTTGTTGGCCTTTGTCAAGGGCCGTGCGGGTGGGTTTAATTCAATCAGGAAATGACGGGTTGAATTTGACTAGCATCCTATGGTGTGTTGGCCTTTGTCAAGGTCATAGGAGGTTAGGGGCAAAATATTATCGGGAATTTCAAGTGTTGAAATTTGCAATGAGATTGCATACCTTCTATGAGATAGTTGGATCCCGATACCCGCTGCGAGTAATTGTTACTCCTGGGAGAGTTTTACACATTACAATTAGCCGATCAAGTAGGTGTCTAGAAAGGTGTCAACGGGGTTACGCCTCTGGGAAAACGAGGTTTACATTAATTAGGTTCGTGCGAAAGCACGGGGGACCTCCCTCAAAGTACCGATACTGGCCTGGCTGAAAGATTGGCGAACTTGTTGTGTGTAATTAATCCCGGCTAGTTTTTCCTTTTAGGGTTTGAAGGAAGATTTGATAAAAAGCAGTGGGAGCCATCCTAATTAGATAAAATAATAACCAATCTATTCTTGCAAGAGCATACGCTGAGTGTTTTCTTCTCTCTCTCTCCAGGTAGCGACCATATCACGCCTTAATCAAGATAATAATACGGATATTTGACCGAACCCGCTTGTTATACTGAGCTGGGGAACGTTGGTCCCGCTCCAACTTATAATTGTTATAAGATAGAGCAGGAAATTGGGGAATACCAGATTTCCCGTGCCGCCCAAACGAAGAGAGTGCATGCTGATGCATCATCTTCGGGTGTGTTCGATACAAAGAACTGTTTCTCTGTATCCTCTACGTCCTGGGTATGTGATACCAGATCAGGATCCCAGATATGTAATCTGTTACATAGGGCTACAGAAAGGTAGAGAACTGAGAACGGGTGATAAGTTTCATGAGGCAGAAAATGGGGCAAGTGTTGCAGCCAAGTCTGTTGGTCACTGTCACCCTGTATTACCAATACATTGATTCTGAACGAATGTTATTAGATACCGAACCTGATATACAAAATCATATCAGTCTCTTTAGTAGTAAAGAAATGATAAAATTTTGTATTGTTGGATAATGTTTTGAACATTTCCTATATCAAAAGTTGATCGGATCAGGCACGTTATCTAAAAGCATTAATGTTCTAAATCAAACTACAGTTCTTAGTATACGGAACACACCCAAGAGGAAGAGTTCAGAAATGAACGAATCCTGCTTGAGGCATTGTAGACTAGGTCATATGAATCGACCCGACTGGCTGAAGTTACATTTAGATGCATATTTAAATCTGTTTGAATTTACATCTTATGAAACTTGCCAGTCATGTCACAAAGATACGATGACCATAGCTCCGTTTACTGAAAACAGAGAAAGAGTTAGTAAACTCTTGGGATGATACATGTTGATGTATGTAAGGTCCCCTGTCTACACATGCCATGACCGGTTCTTTATACTTCATTACATTCTCTGATGATCTTTCGAGATTCAGACCTATGTTCCTGTTGAAACACAAGTCCAAACCTTTTGAGATATTCACAGAATATAGGTTAGAAGTAGAGAACCAATATACGGGTATAAGTATTATGTCCTTTGATGAGATCAAGGAGGAGAATACTTGAGCACGAAATTCTTGGACTTTTCTAAAGGAGAATGAGATTCTCTCTCAGCATTACTCCTCCGTATACACCATAGCACGATGGAATATCGGGGCGGAGCGATAACACCCTATGTGATTAGGTGTGCTCTATGATGAGTACTGCTGAGTTACCTATTTCCTTATGGGAGTTATGCACTTGAGAAGCTGCATACCTATTGAATAGGGTTCGAATCAAATCAGATACCTACCACTTCATATGTGATATGGAAAGGGTAGAGTCCATCTCTTAAGCTAGTTAAGATTTGGGGTTGTCCGGCCTATGTCTAAAAGCAAAATCCAGACAAGCTCAAGGCAAGGTCAGTTATAAAGAACTGGAAATGTTCCAGCTATACAAACTACGACTGATGATTTGAAAGAACCAAAGGATTCAATAGTAACCAACGAACCTCAACCTCTCCGCCGATCTAGTAGGGTTCCTCACCCACCTGAGAGATACTTCGGTTTCTCTATGACAGTGGGAGCAAGGATTGCATCATGAGATGATGACCCAACTAGTTTCGAGCTGGCCATCAGGAGTGGGACTCTGTAAGAATGGCTGGATGCTTAGCGATCTGAGACGGAATCCTTATACACCAACAAAGTATGGACTTTGGTTGCGATATCTGAAGGGTTAAATCCCCATCAGGAGCAAGTATATCTTGAGAAGATTACTTGGTGTAGATGGAAAAGTTGAGACTTTCAAAGCTAGACTTGTCAAAGCTTTTCGTCATTGACCAGGCGTGGATTATGATGAAACCTTTTCAAGGAGCTATGCTTAAGTCCATCCAGATCCTACTTGCCACGGCTACATACCATGACTACGATATCTGGCGGTTGGGTGCCATGACTACTTTTCTAAATAATGATTTAGAAGAGAACGTCTATAAGAACACAGCCAGAGGGCTTCGTAGACAGTGGGAGCAGCGGAAACGTGTGCAAGATGTTTTATGTGATAAAGCAGGCATCGCGGAGTTGGAACATCTGTTTTGATGGATTAGTCAAAGAAGTTGACATCATCAAAATGGTAGATGAACCTTGTATAAACAAAAAGGTAGTAGGGAGTATGGTGATGATCCTCGTAGAGTACGTGGATGACATACTCTTGATAAGGAAGGAGTTTCCTATGCTACGCTCGGTCAATCTCCGCTTATCACAATGATTCTCCATAAAGGATCAAAGTGATACCTCCTAAATCCTGGGTTTTGGATCTATGAGATAGATCTAATTGGATGTTAGGATCCTCACTAGTTGTAGTGAGATGGTATCAATCGATCCTGGGGAGAATCACTGGAAGGGTTCCAGGGTGATAATGACGACTGAATGTCAGTCGCAGGCATTGTCTTTACCCTCAGTAAAGGGACGGTATGTTGGAAGAGTTCCAAGCTAGATACCGTGGCATACTAGACGATAAAGGCGCGATACATCGCTACTTAAGATGCTACCAAAGAGGCAGTCTGGATGTATATTTGTTCATGAGATGAACTTAGTTCCTCCCATTATGTGACAATGGAGTTGTGGCTTATGCCAAGGAACGTCAGTCCCATCAGTGATCCAGACATATTCTAAGGCAGTATCACCTGATCATGGAGATAGTTGATCTCCAGGGTGATCAAGGTTAGGAGAGAAGACTCAGAGGACAACACGGCGGATCCACTCACAAAGGCCTTTTCCCAGAGAGAGACTTTTATGGGATGGTTGAGTATGAGATACTACAACCACTGCTATCAGATGGCCCTAGTGCAAGTGGGAGATTGTTAGTTATATGTATGCCCTAGAGGCCATTACTATACATAGGATGTATATTGTAGTGGGTGCTTGGACATATATAGGGAGGACTTTCTTGCTCGACATGATAGTATGCTATCTGGTTGATCTTTACCTTAACATGTACACTAATTGTCTCTCTGTTACATGTTGGTAAAGCCCTTAGGATATGTACTTGACTACCTAGACTATGATGCGGATCATACTAGTGGGGACATGGTAGTCCGTGAGTACATCCTTCAAAGTCCCTAGTCGTGGGTGTATCGAGACGGGGCATCGATATACCAGAGTAGACTGGCGTATACCTTCTCGACCCATACAGATGGGCGATGGATGATCCCATATCCATTGGTGTTTGACATCAGAAATGATATACGGGTGCTCAGTGGAGACTGGGTACACTGGACGGACTCGCCGAGAACTCCCAGATGGTATTATACCTTACGTCAGATGGCTGTTCTCTGGTGACACTGGTACAGAGTAGTCTGTTCACCCGAGATCGTCATAGAGTCTTGTGTGGTTCCCACTGTGCTTTGATTTCCATCTTACCACGTCCAAGAGGGCGTGCAAAACGGTGGTTTTTGGGTACAATCCCGAGTCACATGAAGGCAATGAGCGATAGGAGGGGATTCGTCTCTCCCGGTATAGGGAGTTGATGTTGCGCTGTGTTCGATTGGCTATAACCGGAAATCCCTGGCCAGGGTTGCTGAGATTTACTGGTAAGTGTTACCAGTAGTTTCTCGAATCGTTATAGACCTCATATCGACACGACTTATCAAGCTATTGGGGTCTGACGTTTACCACCCCTAGGCGAGATATGCGACATATCAGACGATCAGACCGGACTGTACGGTAAGTGTTACTGGTTGGATTCACAGGAGTGTGAGCGGGCTTGCTCGTCGATCTTCTGATCGCTCAATACCCGGGTGGCCGTTACGTTTAGCAGACCACTTGCGGCTTGTGGGTGTTTGATATGATCATCATCTGCTGCCGGCGTATTGACGAGTCTTTAGAGTCCTACACAGAGGTTTCCTGGATCAAGCGAAACGAAATAGGAGCGCATATGAGATATGTGCGGGACCGAGAATAATGCGTGTATGTGATACCGTATTCTATTCTCGCGATGAATGTATCGAATGGTTATATGCGATATAACCTAGTTATCGAATCGAGGGTTGATTCGATAAGCCGATACATTGGATACTAGTCGGTTATATGCGATATGACCGGATCGTTAAATCAAGTGTTTATTTGATGATTTAATGCATAATTATATATTTGATATATTACTTTGCATTAACTAGTATTGGTTCACTTTAAATGGATTTTCTCACTTGTTTGTGCACATTGTATATATATGATATATTTTTTTGTGCACAAGATTGTATCATGTTTGATGATACATGCTAGTTTGGGTTTGTGTAAAGATTAAACCATGGTTGTGAGAGTGGTTAGGGTTTTGTTTATTCACTTATTATCCATTTATTCATTTATTCATTCTTTTTGGCAAAAGAAAAGAAATGGTGGCTTGCTTTGTTTTACATTGAAGCTTCATGAAGCTTTGAAAAAGTCCACCATTATTGTTTCATGCCTAACCTAACCATTCACTTAACCTTGGTTCATTCTCTACACTTAACCTTGGTTCATTCTCTACACTTAACCATGGTAACTATTATGATAAGAATGAATGGGATTATCTTTTCAAGTTAATCTTTTTATTCTATCATAATATTATCTTCTTCTTCTTCATCTTCTTCTTGAAGAAAAAGCTTGCCTCATCAATGGCAACTTGATGAAAAGAGTGAGAAATCCAATTCTAAAGTGAACCCACTTCCTATTTCTTCATCCTCTACCTCTTGCCAAGTAGTAGAGTGTGTTTTCTTCATAAGTTTCATGACTTGGTGAAGTTGGAGCTTGATCTAGCGATGGCTCGACGTAGATCATCTTCGGCATCGTCGTCGATGACCTAGCCCGCTTTTTCTCCGATGAAGCCGACGCTAGAGCCCGGGATTCCATTTGGACAGCGAGGAGACTTCATTACGGAGCTATGGAGGTGGAGGACCGGATCTACAAAGGTTGTATTTCCGTACTCTTAGTTAAAGTAGTTAACTAGTTGCTTTGTCGCCTAAACTTCTAGCCAACGATCCGTATTAGGGTTTCTCGGCACCCGTAAAATTTGAAATTGGCATGGTTGATGCCTTGTGAGACCTCATTAGAGTGCCTAGGAACCCCACACGAGCTGGCCATCAGGAGTAGGACTCTGTAAGAATGGCTGGATGCTTAGTGATCTGAGATGGAATCCTTATACACCAACAAAGTATGGACTTTGGTTGCTTTATCTGAAGGGTTAAATCCCCATCAGGAGCAAGTATATCTTGAGAAGATTACTTGGTGTAGATGGAAAAGTTGAGACTTTCAAAGCTAGACTTGTTAAAGGTTTTCGTCATCAACCAGGCGTGGATAATGATGAAACCTTTACCAGCGGCTATGCTTAAGTCCATCCGGATCCTACTTGCCACGGCTACATACCATGACTACGATATCTGGCGGTTGGGTGTCATGATTGATTTTCTAAAATGATATTTTAGAAGAGAGCATCTGTAAGTACACAGCCAGAGGGCTTCGCAGACAGTGGGAGTAGCGGAAACGTGTACAAGATGTTTTATGTGATAAAGCAGGCATCGCGGAGTTGGAACGTCTGTTTTGATGTGTTAGTCAAAGAGTTTGACATCATCAAAATGGCAGATGAACCTTGTATAAACAAAAAGGTAGTAGGGAGTATGGTGACGATCCTCGTAGAGTACGTGGATGACATACTCTTGATAGGGAAGGAGTTTTCTATGCTACGCTCGGTCAATCTCCGCTTATCACAAGGATTCTCCATATAGGATCAAAGTGATATCTACTAAATCCTAAGCTTTGGATCTATGAGATAGATCTTATTGGATGTTAGGATACTCACTAGTTGTAGTGAGATGGTATCAATCGATCCTGGGGAGAATCACTGGAAAGGTTCCAGGGTGATAAAGTCGACTGAATGTCAGTCACAGGCATTGTCTTTACCCTCAGTAAAGGGACGGTATGTTGGAAGAGTTCCAAGCTAGATACCGTGGCATACTAGACGATTAAAGGTAAGATACATCGCTACTTAAGATGCTACCAAAGAGGCAGTCTGGATGTATATTGGTTCATGAGATGAACTTAGTTCCTCCCATTGTGTGACAATGGAGTTGTGGCTTATGCCAAGGAACGTCCGTCCCATCAGTGATCCAGACATATTCTAAGGCAGTATCACCTGAACATGGAGATGGTTGATCTCCAGGGTGATCGAGGTTAGGAGAGTAGACTCAGAGGACAACACGGGGGATCCACTCACAAAGGCCTTTTCCCAGAGAGAGACTTTTATGGGATGGTTGAGTATGAGATACTACAACCACTGCTATCAGATGGCCCTAGTGCAAGTGGGAGATTGTTAGTTATATGTATGCCCTAGAGGCCATTACTATACATAGGATGTATATTGTAGTGGATGCTTGGACATATATAGGGAGGAATTTCTTGCTCGACATGATAGTATGCTATCTGGTTGCTCTTTACCTTAACGTGTACACTGATTGTCTCTCTGTTACATGTTGGTAAAGCCCTTAGGATGTGTACTTGACTACCTGGACTATGATGCGGATCATACTAGTAGGGACATGGTAGTCTATAAGTACATCCTTCAAGGTCCCTAGTCGTGGGTGTATCGAGACGGGGCATCGATATACCAGTATAGATTAGCGTATACCTTCTCGACCCATAAAGATGGGTGATGGATGATCCCTTATCCATTGGTGTTTGACATCAGAGATGATATACGGGTGCTCAGTGGAGACTGGGTACACTGGACGGACTCGCCGAGAACTCCCAGATGGTATTATACCTTACGTCTGATGGAAGTTCTCTGGTGACACTGGTACAGGTTAGTCTGTAGACCCGAGATCGTCATAGAGACTTGTGTGATACCCACTGTGCTTTGATTTCCACCTTACCACGTCTAAGAGGGCGTGCAAAACGGTGGTTTTTGGGTACAGTCCCGAATCACATGGAGGCAATGAGCGATAGGAGGGGATTCGTCTCCCCCGGTATAGGGAGTTGATGTTGCGCAGTGTTCGATTGGCTATAACCGGAAATCCCTGGCCGGGGTTGATGAGATTTACTGGTAAGTGTTACCAGTAGTTTCTCGAACTGTTATAGACCTCATATCGACACGACTTATCGAGCTAATAGGGTCTGACGTTTACCACCCCTAGGCGAGATATGCGACATATCAGACGAACAGATCGGACTGTACGGTAAGTGTTACTGGTTGGATTCACAGGAGTATGAGCGGGCTTGCTCGTCGATCTTCTGATCGCTCAATACCCGGGTGGCCGTTACGTTTAGCAGACCGCTTGCGGCTTGTGGGTGTTTGATATGATCATCACCTGCTGCCGGCGTATTGACGAGTCTTCACAGTCCTACACAGAGGTTTCCTGGCTCAAGCGAAACGAAATAGGAGCGCATATGAGATATGTGCAGGACCGAGAATAATACCAGTATGTGATACTGTATTCGATTCTCGCGATTTGTGACATTGATCGGTTATATGCGATATAGCCGGGTTATCGGATCAAGTGTTGATTCGATAAGTTGTTACTATTGATATTAGTCGGTTATATGCGATATGACCGGATCGTTAAATCAAGTATTGATTTAATGATTTAATGTATAATTATATATTAGATATATTACTTTACATTAACTAATATTTGTTCACTTAAAAAGGATTTTCTCACTTGATGTGCACATTGTATATGTGATATATTTTTGTGCACTTGATTGTATCATGTTTGATGATACAAGCAAACTTGTGTGTATGTTTCCTTTAAACCATATTTAAGTGAGTGGTTAGGGTTTTTTTTTATCTATTCTTATTTATTTATTTATTTATTTAATTTAGGGCAAGAAACAAAAATGGTTGCTTCTTTTGTTCTTTTGTTGAAGCTTCAAGAAGCTTTGACCATTTTTGTTCCTTTCCTAAACCTAACCATTCACCTAACTATAGTTTATTCTCTACACTAAACCATGGTTGCTAAAATGATAAGAATGAATTGATTTTCTTTTCCCATAATTCTTGTCATATTCTTTTTCTTCTTCCTTTCTTCTTCAAGAAGAAAAAGCTTGCTAGCTTCAATGGTGAAATGAGAAAAAGAGTGAGAAATCCAATTCTAAAGTGAACTCACTTCCTATTTCTTCATCCTCTACCACTTGCCAAGTAGTATAGGGTGTTTTCTTCACAAGTTTCATGGCTTGGTGAAGTTGGAGCTTGATCTTGTGTTGCCTCAACGTTGATCATCTTCGGCATCAAAGTCGACGACCTAGCCCGCCCATTTCTCCGATGAAGCTGACGCTAGAGCCCAGGATCCGATGATCTCAGCGAGGGGACTTCATCACGGAGCTATGGAGGTGGAGGACCGGATCTACAAAGGTTGTATTTCCGTTCACTTAGTAGTTAAGTTGTTAACTAGCTTGTAGTTTCGCCTAATCTCTAGTTAACGATCCGTATTAGGGTTTCTCGGCACCGGAATTTTTTGAATTTGGCATGGTTGATGCCTTGTGAGACCTCTAGTGTGTGCCTAGGATCCCTACAGTGGTATCAGAGCCTAGCTAGAGCCTTAGGCGAAGTGTAGATGAAGTTAGAAACCCGATCGAACCCCGAAACCCCGTACGACACCCCTCTCTGTATAATTTTTAAAACAGTGGATTTTTCCAAATTAAAAATTCTCAAAAAAATCAGCCGACAAATACATGAGTTACTGTGAAGCAGGTGACTGTAATACGTCTAAACTGCCGCAGAACCGCGGCAATGACATGGTATTAGCGGCGGTTCCGCGGCCGTATGTAATGATCAGGGAATTCTTTTTGCACAGTAACCTCAGTTGTTGTTTGCTGATTCTTCTGGGAAGTTTTATGTTTCACTCAAGAGTTGAGTTTTCTGGGGTGTATTGGGGACTCGATAATTCGATCGGATTATTTAACTTTGTTTATTTAGCTTTTCCGGATAATTTTTGAATATGTTAAAAGGTTCGACCGGATATAAATACCCACTTTTTCCTCTGTCGGGAAATTTCCAAGTGTTGGATTTTTCCGTGGTTTAAAGACGTTCTAAGTAGTGCAAGTAACGCGATGGACCCTCTAGAAGACAACAAACCTTAACTCGATTATGTGACCGTCTTGAACTGCCCTTTGAACCTTAGGGTTTGGGGCAGTACGGCGTGCCACATTTGAGGCGTTGGCTTGACCCTTCTACGGCTGGACTGTTGGTACTGAGGCATGAACTGGATGTTTTTAAACCTATTTCATGTGTTGAGCCGTATTGGGAAAACTTGGGTATTTGGTTGTTCGATCGGAAAGTTTAACATTTTCTATTTATCTGGAATGTGATACAATAATTGGAATTCACAAGTAGTTAAGAGATAACTGAATGAATGTTATAAATCTAGCACTTTAGTCTCACTTGATCGGTTGCCACGGAATTTTGATGTGATCAAAAGTTCGTCGCAATCATGTAGCGTACGCGGATACTCACCGGATAAACTTAATAGACAGCTACACCCCTTAGCCCCGACCAAGTGACTGTAGGAGAACCCCGTCGTCGAAAGCATCCGTCCGGGTGCTCGCGGTAGCGGTGTTCCGCCTTGGTACACTTCGTCGACGGTATCGGGGGTGCGGCCGCCTACTAAAGTTTGCGACGAGCATTCGATCAGGTTATCGGGATTCTTATTGAATTGCCCGACTTGATATTGATAAGAGTTTTCGATAATGAGACTAAAATGCGGGGTTTATAATTGTTAGGCATGCGATGTCTAAGAAATTCATCTGATTAGGCATGCGATGTCTATACAGGTTGCGGATTCCAACTGTTGTAGTTTTACACTTTCTTTTCTGTGACCATAAGTGTAATATGTGATATCGCCGGTTTCGTTGCTATATGTCAACGACAATTGGGATGCGCATATTTACTTACGTTGATGACATGTGATGTTATGTGTTGCTGGATATGTTATATTGGATAGTCGTGTTTGAATAGCCGGGGTTTTTTTTTATGTGAGATGAGTGTTTTTCATTTTCATTCATGTAAAAACTTGTATGTAATATTCTTTTATTGGGGCACTTCCAGATTGTGGATGATGTCACCTTTTGTATATTATTTACTTTTCTGCACTAGGATAGACCCAAGGAGGGAAGCACAAGTAACCGGGTTCTGGAGTCCAATGGGAGACCAATTCGAGGAGTCGAGCCCGGGTCTCCTAACTCTAGAATTGGTAGGGTTTCTTACCGCTCTCGTAGGGGTCTAGGGGTGTGGGTTTGGCTATTCATCGCGACTGTGGAATCCGTGTTTTATACTGGCTCGTACTAAAACACGGACGTCCTAGTAAATCCAATATTTCATATATGTTTCTTCTGCTGCGATATCTGTGATGTGATCATGTGATGTTCTGTGATAAATACTGTATATAGTATATATGATATATTATATAGGCGTTACTTATGTTTTACACTCGCGCTAGCCCTGCCCTGCTCTGTCGTTAGTTACCTAACCTAACGGTGCACGAGGGGACATCGAGGCGAATGCGGATGGCATAAGTGTACGTCGTATTTATCTGTGATGTTTAGGTATATTTAAATGATGGGACTTCATTAATATGATTAATGAAAGAAAAAGAAACCTAAAGATGTTGTAGAATCGAATTTCAAAAATAAAACAGGTAGCTACAGTTCTTGCTTTGCACAGCGGTATATGTGATATATCCTGCACCTTATTCGATGAGGAAAGGACCGAGATCCCTTCACCGGGAGTGACTCCTTTAGCAATAACTGGCAGATGCTACACCCCTCGGTTTGTCTTTTGATTGCTTCTATAGTTTCTGCTTTGCACAGTGATATATATGATATATCCCGCACCTCATTCGACGAGAAAAGGACCGACGATCCCTTCACCGGGAGTGACTCCTTTAGCAAAACTAGAAAAGCCTCAAAGACACTCAATTTCAAAATTCATTTGATTCTACAACGATATCAAGTTCATTACGCAATAGGTTTTCAGAAAAACCTGTCGTAACCCTCCGTCATTTCAGATAAGTAGTAGTTAGTATTCGTACTACGTTTGTTGGCCTGCGTCAAGGCGTAGTGTGCGGTAGCTAACTAGTATTTATCTGCTTATGCATATGATGCAGATTGGATTAGGGTAGTCGTGCGACTTTGTTGGCCTGCGTCAAAGGCCGTGCGGGTGGGTTTAATTCGATCAAGAAATGACGGGTTGAACTTGACTAGCGGACTATGGTTTGTTGGCCTGCGTCAAGGTCATAGGACGCTAGAGGCAAAATATTATCGGGAATTTCAAGTGTTGAAATTTGCAATGAGATTGCATACCTTCTATGAGATAGTTGGATCCCGATACCCACTGCGAGTAATTGTTACTCCTGGGAGAGTTTTACACATTACAATTAGCCGATCAAGTAGGTGTCTAGAAAGGTGTTAACGAGATTACGCCTCTGGGAAAACGAGGTTTACATTAATTAGGTTCGTGCGAAAGCACGGGGGACCTCCCTCAAAGTACCGATACTGGCCTGGCTGAAAGATTGGCGAACTTGTAGCGTGTAATTAATCCCGGCTAGTCTTTCCTTTTAGGGCTTGAAGGAAGATTTGATAAAAACAGTGGGAGCCATCCTGATTAGATAAAATAATAACCCATCTATTCTTACAAGAGCGCACGCTGAGTGTTTTCTTCTCTCTCTCTCTCCAGGTAGCGAACATATCACGTCTTAATCAAGATAATAATATGGATATTTGACCGAACCCGCTTGTTATACTGAGCTGGGGAATGTTGGTCCCGCTCCTACTTATAATTGTTATAAGACAGAGCAGGAAATTGGGGAATACCAAGATTCCCATGCCGCCCAAACGAAGAAAGTGCATATGATGCATCTCCTTCGGGTGTGTTCATTATACAGAACTGTTTCTCAGTATCCTCTACGTCCTCGGTATTTGATACCGGATAAGGATCCCAGATATGTAATCTGTTACATAGGGCTACAGAAAGGTAGAGAACTGAGAACGGGTGATAAGTTTCATGAGACAGAAAATGTGGCAAGTGTTGCAGCCAAGTCTGTTGGTCACTGTCACCCTGTATTACCAATACATTGATTCTGAACGAATATTATTAGATACCGAACCTGATATACAAAATCATATCAGTCTCTTTATTAGTAAAGAAAGGATATAATTTTGTATTGTTGGATAATGTTTTGAACATTTCCTATATCAAAATTTGATCGGTTCAGGCACGTTATCTAAAAGCATTGATGTTCTAAATCAAACTACAGTTCTTAATATACAGAACACACACAAGAGGAAGAGTTCAGAAATGAACGAATTCTTCTTAAGGTATTGTAGACTAGGTCATATCAATGCGACCCGACTAGCTGAATTTACATATAGATGCATATTTATATCAGTTTGAATTTACATCTTATGAAACTTGCCAGTCATGTCACAGAGATAAGATGACCATAGCTCTGTTTACTGGAAACAGAGAAAGAGTTAGTAAACTCTTAGGATGATACATGTTGATGTATGAAGGTCCCCTGTCTACACATGCCAAGACCGGTTCTTTGTACTTCATTACATTCTCTGATGATCTCTTTAGATTCAGACATATGTTCCTGTTGAAACACAAGTCCGAACCTTTTGAGATATTCATAGAATATAAGTTAGAAGTAGAGAACCAATACAGGTATAAGTATTATGTCCTTTGATGAAATCAGGGAGGAGAATACTTTAGCACGGAATTCCTGGACTTTTCTAAAGAAGAATGAGATTCTCTCTCAGCATTACTCCTCCGTATACACCATAGCACGATGGTATATCGGGGCGGAGCAATCACACCCTATATGATAAGGTGTGCTCTATGATGAGTACTACTGAGTTTCCTATTTCCTTTTGGGAGTTATGCACTTGAGAAGCTGCATACCTATTGAATAAGGTTCGAATCAAATCAGTTGCCTACCACTTCATATGTGATATGGAAAGGGAAGAGCCCATATCTTAAGTTGGTTAAGATTTGGGGTTGTCCGGGTTATGTCTAAAAGCTAAATCCGGACAAGCTCGATGCAAGGTCTGTAATGGAGAACTGGAAAGGTTCCAGCTATACAAACTACAGCAGACGATTTGATAGAACCAAAGGATTCAGTAGATACCAACGAACCTCAGCCTCTCCGCCGATCTAGTAGGGTTTCTCACCCACCTGAGAGATACTTATGTTTCTCTATGACAGTGGGAGCGAGGATTGCATTATGAGATGATGACCCAACTAGTTTCGAGCTGGCCATCAGGAGTAGGACTCTGTAAGAATGGCTGGATGCTTAGTGATCTGAGATGGAATCCTTATACACCAACAAAGTATGGACTTTGGTTGCTTTATCTGAAGGGTTAAATCCCCATCAGGAGCAAGTATATCTTGAGAAGATTACTTAGTGTAGATGGAAAAGTTGAGACTTTCAAAGCTAGACTTGTTAAAGGTTTTCGTCATCAACCAGGCGTGGATAATGATGAAACCTTTTCCAGTGGCTATGCTTAAGTCCATCCAGATCCTACTTGCACGGCTACATACCATGACTACGATATCTGGCGGTTGGGTGTCATGACTGCTTTTCTAAAATGATGTTTTAGAAGAGAGCATCTGTAAGTACACAGCCAGAGGGCTTCGTAGATAGTGGGAGCAGCGGAAACGTGTACAAGATGTTTTATGTGATAAAGCAGGCATCACGGAGTTGGAACGTCTGTTTTGATGTGTTAGTCAAAGAGTTTGACATCATCAAAATGGTAGATGAACCTTGTATAAACAAAAAGGTAGAAGGGAGTATGGTGACGATCCTCGTAGAGTACGTGGATGACATACTCTTGATAGGGAAGGAGTTTCCTATGCTACGCTCGGTCAATCTCCGCTTATCACAAGGATTCTCCATATAGGATCAAAGTGATACCTACTAAATCCTAAGCTTTGGATCTATCAGATAGATCTAATTGGATGTTAGGATACTCACTAGTTGTAGTGAGATGGTATCAATCGATCCTGGGGAGAATCACTGGAAAGGTTCCAGGGTGATAAAGACGACTGAATGTCAGTCACAGGCATTGTCTTTACCCTCAGTAAAGGGACGGTATGTTGGAAGAGTTCCAAGCTAGATACCGTGGCATACTAGACGATTAAAGGCAATATACATCGCTATTTAAGATGCTACCAAAGAGGCAGTCTGGATGTATATTGGTTCATGAGATGAACTTAGTTCCTCCCATTGTGTGACAATGGAGTTGTGGCTTATGCCAAGGAACGTCCGTCCCATCAGTGATCCAGACATATTCTAAGGCAGTATCACCTGATCATGGAGATGTTTGATCTCCAGGGTGATCGAGGTTAGGAGAGTAGACTCAGAGGACAACACGGCGGATCCACTCACAAAGGCCTTTTCCCAGAGAGAGACTTTTATGGGATGGTTGAGTATGAGATACTACAACCACTGCTATCAGATGGCCCTAGAGCAAGTGGGAGATTGTTTGTTATATGTATGCCCTAGAGGCCATTACTATACATAGGATGTATATTGTAGTGGATGCTTGGACATATATAGGGAGGACTTTCTTGCTCGACATGATAGTATGCTATCTGGTTGCTCTTTACCTTAACGTGTACTCTGATTGTCTCTCTGTTATATGTTGGTAAAGCCCTTAGGATGTGTACTTGGCTACCTGGACTATGATGCAGATCATACTAGTGGGGACATGGTAGTCTATAAGTACATCCTTCAAGGTCCCTAGTTGTGGGTGTATCGAGACGGGGCATCGATATACCAGTGTAGACTAGCGTATACCTTCTCGACCCATACAGATGGGCGATGGATGATCCCATATCCATTGGGGTTTGACATCAGAGATGATATACGGGTGCTCAGTGGAGACTGGGTACACTGGACGGACTCGCCGAGAACTCCCAGATGGTATTATACCTTACGTCAGATGGCAGTTCTCTGGTGACACTGGTACAAGTTAGTCTGTAGACCCGAGATCGTCATAGAGTCTTGTGTGATACCTACTGTGCTTTGATTTCCACCTTACCACATCCAAGAAGGCGTGCAAAATGGTGGTTTTTGGGTACAGTCCCGAATCACATGGAGGCAATGAGCGATAGGAGGGGATTCGTCTCTCCCGGTATAGGGAGTTGATGTTGCGCTGTGTTCGATTGGCTATAACCGGAAATGCTTGGCCAGGGTTGCTGAGATTTACTGGTAAGTGTTACCAGTAGTTTCTCGAACTGTTATAGACCTCATATCGACACGACTTATCGAGCTAATGGGGTCTAACGTTTACCACCCATAGGCGAGTATACGACATATCAGACGAACAGACCGGACTGTACGGTAAGTGTTACTGGTTGGATTCACATGAGTATGAGCGGGCTTGCTCGTCGATCTTCTGATCACTCAATACCCGGGTGGCCGTTACGTTTAGCAGACCGCTTGCGGCTTGTGGGTGTTTGATATGATCATCACCTGCTGCCGGCGTATTGGCGAGTCTTCAGAGTCCTACACAGAGGTTTCCTGGCTCAAGCGAAACAAAATAGGAGCGCATATGAGATATGTGCGGGACCGAGAATAATACCAGTATGTGATTCTTTATTCGATTCTCGCGATTTGTGACATTGATCGGTTATATGCGATATAGCCGGCTTATCGGATCAAGTGTTGATTCGATAAGTTTACTATTGATATTAGTCGGTTATATGCGATATGACCGGATTATTAAATCAAGAATTGATTTAATGATTTAATGTATAATTATATATTAGATATATTACTTTACATTAACTAATATTTGTTCACTTAAAAAGGATTTTCTCACTTGATGTGCACATTGTATATGTGATATATTTTTGTGCACTTGATTGTATCATGTTTGATGATACAAGCAAACTTGTGTGTATGTTTCCTTTAAACCATATTTAAGTGAATGGTTAGGTTTTTTTTTTATCTATTCTTATTTATTTATTTATTTATTTACTTTAGGGCAAGAAACAAAAATGGTTGCTTCTTTTGTTATTTTGTTGAAGCTTCAAGAAGCTTTGACCATTTTTTTTCCTTTCCTAAACCTAACCATTCACCTAACTATAGTTTATTCTCTACACTAAACCATGGTTGCTAAAATGATAAGAATGACTTGATTTTCTTTTCCCATAATTCTTATCATATTCTTTTTCTTCTTCCTTTCTTCTTCAAGAAGAAAAAGCTTGCTAGCTTCAATGGTGAAATGAGAAAAAGAGTGAGAAATCCAATTCTAAAGTGAACCCACTTCCTATTTCTTCATCCTCTACCACTTGCCAAGTAGTATAGGGTGTTTTCTTCACAAGTTTCATGGCTTGGTGAAGTTGGAGCTTGATCTTGTGTTGCCTCGACGTAGATCATCTTCGGCATCGAAGTCGACGACCTAGCCCACCCATTTCTCCGATGAAGCTGACGCTAGAGCCCAGGATCCGATGATCGCAGCGAGGGGACTTCATCACGGAGCTATGGAGGTGGAGGATCGGATCTACAAAGGTTATATTTCCGTTCACTTAATAGTTAAGTTGTTAACTAGCTTGTAGTTTCGCCTAATCTCTAGTTAACGATCCGTATTAGGGTTTCTCGGCACCGGAATTTTTTGAGTTTGGCATGGTTGATGCCTTGTGAGACCTCTAGTGTGTGCCTAGGAACCCTACACAATCATCTCCTTGATCAGGTGATACTGCCTTAGATTAAGATTTGGGGTTGTCCGGGCAATGTCTAAAAGCTAAATCCGGACAAGCTCGAGGCAAGGTCTATAATGTAGAACCGGAAAGGTTCCAGCTATACAAACTACAGCAGACGATTTGATAGAACCAAAGGATTCAGTAGATACCAACGAACCTTAGCCTCTCCGCCGATCTAGTAGGGTTTCTCACCCACCTGAGAGATACTTCTGTTTCTCTATGACAGTGGGAGCGAGGATTGCATTATGAGATGATGACCCAACTAGTTTCGAGCTGGCCATCAGGAGTAGGACTCTGTAAGAATGGCTGGAAGCTTAGTGATCTGAGATGGAATCCTTATACACCAACAAAGTATGGACTTTGGTTGCTTTATCTGAAAGGTTAAATCCCCATCAGGAGCAAGTATATCTTGAGAAGATTACTTGGTGTAGATGGAAAAGTTGAGACTTTCAAAACTAGACTTGTTAAAGGTTTTCGTCATCAATCAGGCGTGGATAATGATGAAACCTTTTCCAGTGGCTATGCTTAAGTCCATCCGGATCCTACTTGCCACGGCTACATACCATGACTACGATATCTGGCGGTTGGGTGTCATGACTGCATTTCTAAAATGATGTTTTAGAAGAGAGCATCTGTAAGTACACAGCCAGAGGGCTTCGTAGACAGTGGGAGCAGCGGAAACGTGTACAAGATGTTTTATGTGATAAAGCAGGCATCGCGGAGTTGGAACGTCTGTTTTGATGTGTTAGTCAAAGAGTTTGACATCATCAAAATGGTAGATGAACCTTCTATAAACAAAAAGGTAGCAGGGAGTATGGTGACGATCCTCGTAGAGTACGTGGATGACATACTCTTGATAGGGAAGGAGTTTCCTATGCTACGCTCGTTCAATCTCCGCTTATCACAAGGATTCTCCATATAGGATCAAAGTGATACCAACTAAATCCTAAGCTTTGGATCTATGAGATAGATCTAATTGGATGTTAGGATACTCACTAGTTGTAGTGAGATGGTATCAATCGATCCTGGGGAGAATCACTGGAAAGGTTCCTGGGTGATAAAGACGACTGAATGTCAGTCACAGGCATTGTCTTTACCCTCAGTAAAGGGACGGTATGTTGGAAGAGTTCCAAGCTAGATACCGTGGCATACTAGATGATTAAAGGCAAGATACATCTCTACTTAAGATGCTACCAAAGAGGCAGTCTGGATGTATATTGGTTCATGAGATGAACTTAGTTCCTCCCATTGTGTGACAATGGAGTTGTGGCTTATGCCAAGGAACGTCTGTCCCATCAGTGATCCAGACATATTCTAAGGCAGTATCACCTGATCATGGAGATGGTTGATCTCCAGGGTGATCGAGGTTAGGAGAGTAGACTCAGAGGACAACACGGCGGATCCACCCACAAAGGCCTTTTCCCAGAGAGAGACTTTTATGGGATGGTTGAGTATGAGATACTACAACCACTGCTATCAGATGGCCCTAGAGCAAGTTGGAGATTGTTTGTTATATGTATGCCCTAGAGGTCATTACTATACATAGGATGTATATTGTAGTGGATGCTTGGACATATATAGGGAGGACTTTCTTGCTCGACATGATAGTATGCTATCTGGTTGCTCTTTACCTTAACGTGTACACTGATTGTCTCTCTGTTACATGTTGGTAAAGCCCTAAGGATGTGTACTTGACTACCTGGACTATGATGCGGATCATACTAGTGGGGACATGGTAGTCTATAAGTACATCCTTCAAGGTCCCTAGTCGTGGGTGTATCGAGACGGGGCATCGATATACCAGTGTAGACTAGCGTATACCTTCTCGACCCATACAGATGGTCAATGGATGATCCCATATCCATTGGTGTTTGACATCAGAGATGATATACGGGTGCTTAGTGGAGACTGGGTACACTGGACGGACTCGTCGAGAACTCCCAGATGGTATTATACCTTACGTCAGATGGCAGTTCTCTGGTGACACTGGTACAGGTTAGTCTGTAGACCCGAGATCGTCATAGAGTCTTGTGTGATACCCACTGTGCTTTGATTTCCACCTTACCACGTCCAAGAGGGCATGCAAAACGGTGGTTTTTGGGTACAGTCCCGAATCACATGGAGGCAATGAGCGATAGGAGGGGATTCGTCTCTCCCGGTATAGGGAGTTGATGTTGCGCAGTGTTCGATTGGCTATAACCGGAAATCCTTGGCCAGGGTTGCAAAGATTTACTGGTAAGTGTTACCAGTAGTTTCTCGAACTGTTATAGACCTCATATCCACACGACTTATCGAGCTAATGGGGTCTGACGTTTACCACCCCTAGGCGAGATATGCGACATATCAGACGAACAGACCGGACTGTATGGTAAGTGTTACTGGTTGGATTCACATGAGTATGAGCGGGCTTGCTCGTCGATCTTCTGATCGCTTAATACCCGGGTGGCCGTTACGTTTAACAGACCGCTTGCGGCTTATGGGTGTTTGATATGATCATCACCTGCTGCCGGCGTATTGACGAGTCTTCAAAGTCCTACACAGAGGTTTCCTGGCTCAAGCGAAACAAAATAGGAGCGCATATGAGATATGTGCGGGACCGAGAATAATACCAGTTTGTGATACTGTATTCGATTCTCGCGATTTGTGACATTGATCGGTTATATGCGATATAGCCGGGTTATCGGATCAAGTGTTGATTCGATAAGTTGTTACTATTGATATTAGTCGGTTATATGCGATATGACCGGATCGTTAAATCAAGTATTGATTTAATGATTTAATGTATAATTATATATTTGATATATTACTTTACGTTAACTAATATTTGTTCACTTAAAAAGGATTTTCTCACTTGATGTGCACATTGTATATGTGATATATTTTTGTGCACTTGATTGTATCATGTTTGATGATACAAGCAAACTTGTGTGTATGTTTCCTTTAAACCATATTTAAGTGAATGGTTAGGGTTTTGTTATCTATTCTTATTTATTTATTTATTTACTTTAGGGTAAGAAACAAAAATGGTTGCTTCTTTTGTTCTTTTGTTGAAGCTTCAAGAAGCTTTGACCATTTTTGTTCCTTTCCTAAACCTAACCATTCACCTAACTATAGTTTATTCTCTACACTAAACCATGGTTGCTAAAATGATAAGAATGGCTTGATTTTCTTTTCCCATAATTCTTATCATATTCTTTTTCTTCTTCCTCTTCTTATTCAAGAAGAAAAAGCTTGCTAGCTTCAATGGTGAAATGAGAAAAATGGTGAGAAATCCCATTCTAAAGTGAACCCACTTCCTATTTCTTCATCCTCTACCACTTGCCAAGTAGTATAGGGTGTTTTCTTCACAAGTTTCATGGCTTGGTGAAGTTGGAGCTTGATCTTGTGTTGCCTCGACGTAGATCATCTTCGGCATCGAAGTCGACGACCTAGCCCGTCCATTTCTCCGATGAAGCTGACGCTAGAGCCCAGGATCCGATGATCGCAGCGAGGGGACTTCATCACAGAGCTATGGAGGTGGAGGACCGGATCTACAAAGGTTGTATTTCCGTTCACTTAGTAGTTAAGTTGTTAACTAGCTTGTAGTTTCACCTAATCTCTAGTTAACGATCCATTTTAGGGTTTCTCGGCACCGGAATTTTTTGAGTTTGGCATGGTTGATGCCTTGTGAGACATCTAGTGTGTGCCTAGGAACCCTACAGTGGTATCAGAGCCTAGCTAGAGCCTTAGGCGAAGTGTAGACGAAGTTAGAAACCCGATCGAACCCCGAAACCCCATACGACACCCCTCTCTGTATAATTTTTAAAACAGTGGATTTTTCCAAATTAAAAATTCTCAAAAAAATCAGCAGGCAAATACATGAGTTACTGTAAAGCACGTGACTGTAATACGTCTAAACTACCGCGGAACCGCGGCAATGACATGGTATTAGCGGCGGTTCCGCGGCCGTATGTAATGATCAGGGAATTCTTTGTGCACAGTAACCTCAGTTGTTGTTTGCTGATTCTTTTGGGAAGTTTATGTTTCACTCAAGAGTTAAGTTTTCTGGGGTGTATTGGGGACTCGATAATTCGATCGGATTATTTAACTTTGTTTATTTAGCTTTTCCGAATAATTTTTGAATATGTTAAAAGGTTCGACCGGATATAAATACCCACTTTTTCCTCTGTCGGGAAATTTCCAAGTGTTGGATTTTTCCGTGGTTTAAAGACATTCTAAGTAGTGCAAGTAACGCGATGGACCCTCTAGAAGACAACAAACCTTAACTCGATTATGTGACCGTCTTGAACTGCCCTTTGAACCTTAGGGTTTGGGGCAGTACGGCGTGCCACATGTGAGGCGTTGGCTTGACCCTTCTACGGCTGGACTGTTGGTACTGAGGCATGAACTGGATGTTTTTAAACCTATTTCATGTGTTGAGCCGTATCGGGAAAACTTGGGTATTTGGTTGTTCGATCGGAAAGTTTAACATTTTCTATTTATCTGGAATGTGATACAATAATTGGAATTCACAAGTAGTTATGAAATAACTGAATGAATGTTATAAATCTAGCACTTTAGTCTCACTTGATTGGTTGCCACGGAATTTTGATGTGATCAAAAGTCCGTCGCAATCACGTAGCGTACGCGGATACTCGCCGGATAAACTTAATAGACAGCTACACCCCTTAGCCCCAACCAAGTGACTGTAGGAGAACCCCGTCGTCGAAAGCATCCGTCCGGGTGCTCGCGGTAGCGGTGTTCCGCCTTGGTACACTTCGTCGATGGTATCGGGGGTGCGGCCGCCTACTAAAGTTTGCGACGAGCATTCGATCAGGTTATCGGGAATTTTGTTGAATTGCCCGACTTGATATTGATAAGAGTTTTCGATAATGAGACTAAAATGCGGGGTTTATAATTGTTAGGCATGCGATGTCTAAGGAATTCATTTGATTAGGCATGCAATGTCTATACAGGTTGCGGATTCCAACTGTTGTAGTTTTACACTTTCTTTTCTATGACCGTAAGTGTAATATGTGATATTGCCGGTTTCGTTGCTATATGTCAACGACAATTGGGATGCGCATATTTACTTACGTTGATGACATGTGATGTTATGTGTTGCTGGATATGTTATATTGGATAGTCGTGTTTGAATAGCCGGGGTTTTTTTTATATGAGATGAGTATTTTTCATTTTCATTCATGTAAAAACTTGTATGTAATATTCTTTTATTGGGGCACTTCCAGGTTGCGGAAGATGTCACCTTTTGTATATTATTTAATTTTTCGCACTAGGATAGACCCAAGGAGGGGAGCACAAGTAACCGGGTTCTGGAGTTCAGTAGGAGACCAACTCGAGGAGTCGAGTCCGGGTCTCCTAACTCTAGAATTGGTAGGGTTGCTTGCCGCTCTCGTAGGGGTCTAGGGGTGTGGGTTTGGCTATTCATCGTGACCGTGGAATCCGTGTTTTATACTGGCTCGTACTAAAACACGGACTTCCTAGTATATCCAATATTTCATATATGTTTCTTCTGCTGCGATATCTGTGATGTGATCATGTGATGTTCTGTGATAGATACTGTATATAGTATATATGATATATTATATAGGCGTTACTTATGTTTTACACTCGCGCTAGCCCTGCCGTGCTCTGTCGTTACTTACCTAACCTAACGGTGCACGAGCGGACATCGAGGCGAATGCGGATGGCATAAGTGTACGTCGTATTTATCTGTGATGTTTAGGTAAATTTAAATGATGGGATTTCATTAATATGATTAATGAAAGAAAAAGAAACCTAAAGATGTTGTAGAATCGAATTTCAAAAATAAAACAGGTAGCTACAGTTCTTGCTTTGCATAGCGGTATATGTGATATATCCTGCACCTTATTCGATGAGGAAAGGACCGAGATCCCTTCACCGGGAGTGACTCCTTTAGCAATAACTGGCAGATGCTACACCCCTCGGTTTGTCTTTTGATTGCTTCTATAGTTTCTGCTTTGCACAGTGATATATATGATATATCCCGCACCTCATTCGACGAGGAAAGGACCGACGATCCCTTCACCGGGAGTGACTCCTTTAGCAAAACTAGAAAAGCCTCAAGGACACTCCATTTCAAAATTCATTTGATTCTACAACGATATCAAGTTCATTCCGCAATAGGTTTTCAGAAAAACCTGTCGTAGCCTTCCGTCATTTCAGATAAGTAGTAGTTAGTATTCGTGCTACGTTTGTTGGTCTGCGTCAAGGCGTAATGTGCGGTAGCTAACTAGTATTTATCTGCTTATGCATATGATGCAGATTGGATTAGGGTAGTCGTGCGACTTTGTTGGCCTGCGTCAAGGGCCGTGTGGGTGGGTTTAATTCGATCAAGAAATGACGGGTTGAACTTGACTAGCGGACTATGGTTTGTTATCCTGCGTCAAGGTCATAGGGCGCTAGGGGCAAAATATTATCGGGAATTTCAAGTGTTGAAATTTGTAATGAGATTGCATACCATCTATGAGATAATTGGATCCCGATACCCACTTCGAGTAATTGTTACTCCTGGGAAAGTTTTACACATTACAATTAGCCGATCAAGTAGGTGTCTAGAAAGGTGTTAACGAGATTACGCCTCTGGGAAAACGAGGTTTACATTAATTGGTTCGTGCGAAAGCACGGGGGACCTCCCTCAAAGTACCGACACTGGCCTGGCTGAAAGATTGGCGAATTTGTAGCGTGTAATTAATCCCGGCTAGTCTTTCCTTTTAGGGCTTGAAGGAAGATTTGATAAAAACAGTGGGAGCCATCCTGATTAGATAAAATAATAACCAATCTATTCTTACAAGAGCGCACGCTGAGTGTTTTCTTCTCTCTCTCTCCAGGTAGCGACCATATCACGCCTTAATCAAGATAATAATATGGATATTTGATCGAACCCGCTTGTTATACTGAGCTGGGGAACGTTGGTCCCGCTCCTACTTATAATTGTTATAAGACAGAGAAGGAAATTGGGGAATACCAAGATTCCCATGCCTCCCAAACGAAGAAAGTGCATATGATGCATCTCCTTCGGGTGTGTTCATTATACAGAACTGTTTCTCAGTATCCTCTACGTCCTCGGTATTTGATACCGGATAAGGATCCCAGATATGTAATCTGTTACATAGGGCTACAGAAAGGTAGAGAACTGAGAACGGATGATAAGTTTCATGAGACAGAAAACGGGGCAAGTGTTGCAGCCAAGTCTGTTGGTCACTGTCACCCTGTATTACCAATACATTGATTCTGAACGAATGTTATTAGATACCGAACCTGATATACAAAATCATATCAGTCTCTTTATTAGTAAAGAAAGGATATAATTTTGTATTGTTGGATAATGTTTTGAACATTTCCTATAGCAAAAGTTGATCGGTTCAGGCACATTATCTAAAAGCATTGATGTTCTAAGTCAAACTACAGTTCTTAATATACAGAACACACACAAGAGAAAGAGTTCAGAAATGAACGAATTCTTCTTAAGGTATTGTAAACTAGGTCATATCAATGCGACCCGACTAGCTGAAGTTACATATAGATGCATATTTAAATCAGTTTGAATTTACATCTTATGAAACTTGCCAGTCATGTCACAGAGATAAGATGACCATAGCTTTATTTACTGGAAACAGAGAAAGAGTTAGTAAACTCTTGGGATGATACATGTTGATGTATGAAGGTCCCCTGTCTATACATGCCAAGACCGGTTCTTTGTACTTCATTACATTCTCTGATGATCTCTTTAGATTCAGACATATGTTCCTGTTGAAACATAAGTCCGTACCTTTTGAGATATTCACAGAATATAAGTTAGAAGTAGAGAACCAATACGGGTATAAGTATTATGTCCTTTGATGAGATTAGGGAGGAGAATACTTTAGCACGGAATTCCTGGACTTTTCTAAAGAAGAATGAGATTCTCTCTCAGCATTACTCCTCCGTATACACCATAGCACGATGGTATATCGGGGCGGAGCAATCACACCCTATATGATAAGGTGTGCTCTATGATGAGTACTACTGAGTTTCCTATTTCCTTTTGGGAGTTATGCACTTGAGAAGCTGCATACCTATTGAATAAGGTTCGAATCAAATCAGTTGCCTACCACTTCATATGTGATATGGAAAGGGAAGAGCCCATATCTTAAGTTGGTTAAGATTTGGGGTTGTCCGGGCTATGTCTAAAAGCTAAATCCGGACAAGCTCGAGGCAAGGTCTGTAATATAGAACTGGAAAGGTTCCAGCTATACAAACTACAGCAGACGATTTGATAGAACCAAAGGATTCAGTAGATACCAACGAACCTCAGCCTCTCCGCCGGTCTAGTAGGGTTTCTCAGCCACCTGAGAGATACTTCTGTTTCTCTATGACAGTGGGAGCGAGAATTGCATTATGAGATGATGACCCAACTAGTTTCGAGCTGGCCATCAGGAGTATGACTCTGTAAGAATGGCTGGATGCTTAGTGATCTGAGATGGAATCCTTATACACCAACAAAGTATGGGCTTTGGTTTCTTTATCTGAAGGGTTAAATCCCCATCAGGAGCAAGTATATCTTGAGAAGATTACTTGGTGTAGATGGAAAAGTTGAGACTTTCAAAGCTAGACTTGTTAAAGGTTTTCGTCATCAACCAGGCGTGGATAATGATGAAACCTTTTCCAGTGGCTATGCTTAAGTCCATCCGGATCTTACTTGCCACGGCTACATACCATGACTACGATATCTGGCGGTTGGGTGTCATGACTGCTTTTCTAAAATGATGTTTTAGAAGAGAGCAACTGTAAGTACACAGCCAGAGGGCTTCGTAGATAGTGGGAGCAGCGGAAACGTGTACAAGATGTTTTATGTGATAAAGCAGGCATCGCGGAGTTGGAACGTCTGTTTTGATGTGTTAGTCAAAGAGTTTGACATCATCAAAATGGTAGATGAACCTTGTATAAACAAAAAGGTAGTAGGGAGTATGGTGACGATCCTCGTAGAGTACGTGGATGACATACTCTTGAGAGGGAAGGAGTTTCCTATGCTACGCTCGGTCAATCTCCGCTTATCACAAGGATTCTCCATATAGGATCAAAGTGATACCTACTAAATCCTAAGCTTTGGATCTATGAGATAGATCTAATTGGATGTTAGGATACTCACTAGTTGTAGTGAGATGGTATCAATCGATCCTGGGGAGAATCACTGGAAACGTTCCAGGGTGATAAAGACGACTGAATGTCAGTCACAGACATTGTCTTTACCCTCAGTAAAGGGACGGTATGTTGGAAGAGTTCCAAGCTAGATACCGTGGCATACTAGACGATTAAAGGCCACATACATCGCTACTTAAGATGCTGCCAAAGAGGCAGTCTGGATGTATATTGGTTCATGAGATGAACTTAGTTCCTCCCATTGTGTGACAATGGAGTTGTGGCTTATGCCAAGGAACGTCCGTCCCATCAGTGATCCAGACATATTCTAAGGCAGTATCACCTGATCATGGAGATGGTTGATCTCCAGGGTGATCGAGGTTAGGAGAGTAGACTCAGAGGACAACACGGCGGATCCACTCACAAAGGCCTTTTCCTAGAGAGAGACTTTTATGGGATGGTTGAGTATGAGATACTACAACCACTGCTATCAGATGGCCCTAGTGCAAGTGGGAGATTGTTAGTTATATGTATGCCCTAGAGGCCATTACTATACATAGGATGTATATTATAGTGGATGCTTGGACATATATAGGGAGGACTTTCTTGTTCGACATGATAGTATGCTATCTGGTTGCTCTTTACCTTAACGTGTACACTGATTGTCTCTCTGTTATATGTTGGTAAAGCCCTTAGGATGTGTACTTGACTACCTGGACTATGATGCAGATCATACTAGTGGGGACATGGTAGTCTATAAGTACATCCTTCAAGGTCCCTAGTCGTGGGTGTATCGAGACGGGGCATCGATATACCAGTGTAGACTAGCGTATACCTTCTCGACCCATACAGATGGGCGATGGATGATCCCATATCCATTGGTGTTTGACATCAGAGATGATATACGGGTGCTCAGTGGAGACTGGGTACACTGGACGGACTCGCCGAGAACTCCCAGATGGTATTATACCTTACGTCAGATGGCAGTTTTCTGGTGACACTGGTACAGGTTAGTCTGTAGACCCGAGATCGTGATAGAGTCTTGTGTGATACCCACTGTGCTTTGATTTCCACCTTACCATGTCCAAGAGGGCGTGCAAAACAGTGGTTTTTGGGTATAGTCCCGAATCACATGGAGGCAATGAGCGATAGGAGGGGATTCGTCTCTCCCGGTATAGGGAGTTGATGTTGCGCAGTGTTCGATTGGCTATAACCGGAAATCCCTGGCCAGGGTTGCTGAGATTTACTGGTAAGTGTTACCAGTAGTTTCTCGAACTGTTATAGACCTCTTATTGACACGACTTATCGAGCTAATGGGGTCTGACGTTTACCACCCCTAGGCGGGATATGCGACATATCAGACGAACAGACCGGACTGTACGGTAAGTGTTACTGGTTGGATTCACTAGAGTATGAGCGGGCTTGCTCATCGATTCTCTGATCGCTCAATACCCGGGTGGCCGTTACGTTTAGCAGACCACTTGCGGCTTGTGGGTGTTTGATATGATCATCACCTGCTGCCGGCGTATTGACGAGTCTTCAGAGTCTTACACAGAGGTTTCCTGGTTCAAGCGAAATGAAATAGGAGCGCATATGAGATATGTGCGGGACCGAGAATAATACCAGTATGTGATTCTGTATTCGATTCTCGCGATTTGTGACATTGATCGGTTATATGCGATATAGCCGTCTTATCGGATCAAGTGTTGATTCGATAAGTTTACTATTGATATTAGTCGGTTATATGCGATATGACCGGATCGTTAAATCAAGTATTGATTTAATGATTTAATGTATAATTATATATTAGATATATTACTTTACATTAACTAATATTTGTTCACTTAAAAAGGATTTTCTCACTTGATGTGCACATTGTATATGTGATATATTTTTGTGCACTTGATTGTATCATGTTTGATGATACAAGCAAACTTGTGTGTATGTTTCCTTTAAACCATATTTAAGTGAATGGTTAGGTTTTTTTTTTTATCTATTCTTATTTATTTATTTATTTATTTACTTTAGGGAAAGAAACAAAAATGGTTGCTTCTTTTGTTCTTTTGTTGAAGCTTCAAGAAGCTTTGACCATTTTTTTTCCTTTCCTAAACCTAACCATTCACCTAACTATAGTTTATTCTCTACACTAAACCATGGTTGCTAAAATGATAAGAATGACTTGATTTTCTTTTTCCATAATTCTTATCATATTCTTTTTCTTCTTCCTTTCTTCTTCAAGAAGAAAAAGCTTGCTAGCTTCAATGGTGAAATGAGAAAAAGATTGAGAAATCCAATTCTAAAGTGAACCCACTTCCTATTTCTTCATCCTCTACCACTTGCCAAGTGGTATAGGGTGTTTTCTTCACAAGTTTCATGGCTTGGTGAAGTTGGAGCTTGATCTTGTGTTGCCTCGACGTAGATCATCTTCGGCATCGAAGTCGACGACCTAGCCCGCCCATTTCTCCGATGAAGCTGACGCTAGAGCGCAGGATCCGATGATCGCAGCGAGGGGACTTCATCACGGAGCTATGGAGGTGGAGGACCGGATCTACAAAGGTTATATTTCCGTTCACTTAGTAGTTAAGTTGTTAACTAGCTTGTAGTTTCGCCTAATCTCTAGTTAACGATCCGTATTAGGGTTTCTCGGCACCGGAATTTTTTGAGTTTGGCATGGTTGATGCCTTGTGAGACCTCTAGTGTGTGCCTAGGAACCCTACACAATCATCTCCTTGATCAGGTGATACTGCCTTAGAATATGTCTGGGTCACTGATGGGATCGGGGTTCTTAGGCCAAAGCCATACCTCCCTTGTCACATAATGGTAGGAACCTAGTTCATCTCATGAATAAATATACACCCAGACTTCCGCTTTGGTAGCATCTTTGGTAGCGATGTATCCAGCCTTTATCGTCTAGTTTGCCACGGTATTTTTCTTGGAACTCTTCCAACATACCCTCCCTCCACCAAGGGTAAAGACAATGCCTGTGACTGACTTTCAGTCATCCTTACCACCTTAGAAGCTATCCAGTGATTCTCCCCAGTGTCGATTGATACCATCTCACTATACCTAGTGAGAATCCTAATATCCACTTAGATCTATCTCATAGATCCAAAACCCAGGATTTAGGTGGTATCACCTTGATCCTATATGGAGAATTTATGCGATAAGAGGAGATTGACTGAGTGTAGCATAGGAAACTCCTTTCCTATCAAGAGTATGGCATCCACATACAATACGAGGAAGACCACATTGCTCTCTACTACCTTTTTGTATATACAAGGTTTATCTACCGTTTTGATGAAGTCAAACTTTTTGACTACTTATCAAAACAGACGTTCCAACTCCGCGATGCCTGCTTTAACACATAAAGCAACTTGCACATATTTCCGCTGCTCCCACTGTCTACGAAACCCTCTGGCTGTATACTTATAGACGCTCTCTTCTAAATCACCATTTAGGAAAGCAGTCATGACACCCAACCACCAAATATCGTAGTCATGGTATGTAGAAAATGGCAAGTAGGATCTGGATGGACTTAAGTATAGGTACTGGAGAAAATGTTTCATCATTAACCACGCCTGGTCAATGACGTGAACCTTTTGCAAGTCTAGCTTTGAAAGTCTCAACTTTTCCATCTACACCAAGTAATCTTCTCAAGATATACTTGCTCCTGATAGGGATTTAACCCTTCAGATATTGCAACCAAAGTCCATACTTTGTTGGTGTATATAGATTCCATCTCAGATCGCTAAGCATCCAGCCATTCTTACAGAGTCCCTACTCTTGATGGCCTACTTGAAACTAATTGGGTCATCATCTCCATGATGCAATCCTCGCTCCCACTGTCATCGAGAAAACCGAAGTATCTCTCTGGTGGATGAGAAAACATACTAGATCGGCGGAGAGGGTGAGGTTCGTTGGGAACTATTGAATCCTCCAGTTCTACCAAATCATCAGCTGTAGTTTGTATAGCTGGAACTCCTTCCAGTTCTACCTCATGACCACAAATTTCTTTCATAAAAAATTCTTTTTCTAAAAAGGTGGCATGCCAAGAAATAATACACCTTTTGTTTCTTGGTGCGGTAGAAGATATTCCCTTGCGAATGCTTAGGATATCCAATAAACTTCCACAGAACTGACCTTGCCTCGAGCTTGTCCGGACTTTGCTTTTAGACATAGGCCGGACAACCCCAAATCTTAACTTAAGAGATGGGCTCTTCCCGTACCATATCTCATATGGAGTGGTAGGCACTGATTTGATTAGAACCCAATTCAATAGGTATGCAGCTTCCCCAAGCGCATAACCCCCAAAAGGAAATAGGTAACTCAGTAGTACTCATCATAGAGCGCACCATATCTTATAAGGTGCGATTGCTCCGCCCCGATACACCATTATGCTGTGGTGTATACAGAGGAGTAATGCTAAGAGAGAATCTCATTCTCCTTTTGAATAGTCCAAGAATTTTGTGCACGAGTATTCTCCTCCCTAATCACATCATAGGACATAATACTTTTACCCATTTTGGTTCTCGACTTCTGACTTACATTCATTGAATTTCTCAAAGGCTTCACGCTTGTATTTCAACAGGAACACATGTCCGAATCCTGAGAGATCATCAGTGAACATAATGAAGTACAAAGAACCAGTCCTGGCATGTGTAGACAAGGGACCACATACATCATTATGCATCAGTCCTAAGAGTTTACTAACTCTTTCTCTGTTTCCAGTAAACAGAGCTATGGTCATTTTATCTTTGTGACATGACTGGCAAGTTTCACAAGATCTAAATTCAAACTAATTTAAATATGCATCTAAATGTAACTTAGCTAGTCGGGTCGTATTGATATGACCTAGTTTACAATGCCTCAAGAAGGATTCATTCATTTCTGAACTCTTCCTCTTGTGTGTGTTTTGTACGTTAAGAACTGTGGTTTGATTTAGAACGTATATGCTATTAGATAACGTGCCTGAACCTATCAACACTTTGATATAGGAAATGTTCGAAACAATATCCAACAATACAAAATTATATCCTTCTTTAGCAAATAAAAAGACTGATATAATGTTGCATATCAGGTTTGGTATCTAATAACATTAGTTCAGAATCAATGTCTTTGGTAATACAAGGTGATATTTGCTAACTGATTTGGCTGCAACAATTGCACCAATCTCTATACTTAGAGACATATCACCCAATCTCAATTTTCTACCTTTCTGTAGCCCATGTAACAGATTATATATACGGGATCCTGATCCGGTATCAAATACCCAGGACGTAGAGGATACTGAGAAACAGTTCTTGGTAATGAACACGCCCGAAGAAGATGTATCATCATGCACTTTTTTCGTTTGGGCGGCACGGAAATTCTGGTAATCCCTTATTTCCTGCTCGGTCTTATAACAATTATAAGTTGGAGCGGGACCAACGTTCCCTAGCTCAGTATTACAAGCGGATTCGGTCAATACATCCATATTATTATCTTGATTAAGGCGTGACATAGTCGCTACCTGGAGAGAGAGAGAGAAGAAAACACTCTGCGCGCGCTCTTGCAAGATTAGATTGGTTATGTATTTTATCTAATCAGGATGGCTCCCACTGTTTTTATCAAATCTTCCTTCAAACCGTAAAAGGAAAGACTAGCCGGGATTAATTACACCCTACAAGTTCGCCAATCTTTCAGACAGGCCAGTGCCAGTACTTTGAGGGAGGTTTCCCGTGCTTTCGCACGGACCTAATTAAAATAAATCTTATTTTCCCAGGGGCGTAACTGCGTTGACACCTTTCTAGACACCTACTTGATCGGCTAATTGTAAAGTGCAAAACTCTCCCAGAAGTAACAATTACTCGCAGTGGGTATCAGGATCCAACTATCTCATAGAAGGTATGCAATCTCATTGCAAATTTCAACACTTGAAACTCCCGATAATGTTTTTACCCCTAGCACTTATGAACATGGCTATGGTCAACAAATCATAAGCACTAATCAAGTTCTACCCGTCATTTCGTGATTAATTAGACCCACCCACATGACCTTTGGCTAAGGTCAACAAAGTCACATGACTGTCCTAATTAATCGCATCATATGCTGTGTAGGAAGACATCACTTTAGCTACCGCACACTACGCCTTGGTTAAGGTCAACAAACATAGCACGAATACTAAGTACTCTACTTCCTAAAATGACGGAGGGTTGCGGATGGTTTTTAAGAAAACCTTTAACGCTTTGAACTTGATCTCATTGCAGAATCAAATGATTTTAAATGGAGTGTTTTTGAGGCATTTGCTAGTTTCGCTAAAGAGGTCACTCCCGGTGAAGTGATCTCGGCTCTTTCCTCGTCGAATGAGATGCAGGATATTCACAATACCACCATGCAAAGCAAGAACTAGAAAAGCAATCAAAAGACAAACCGAGCGTTGTAGCATCTGCCAGTTATTGCTAATGAGGTCACTCCTGGTGAAGGGATCTCAGCTCTTTCCTTATCGAATAAGGTGCTGGATATTTTGCAAGGAATACCGCTATGCAAAGCAACAACTGGAGCTACCTGTTTTTGAAAATTCGATTCCACAACATCATTAGGTTTATTTTCTTTTATTAATCTCATTAATGAAGTCCCATCATTTTAAGTTACCTAAACATCACAGATAAATACAACGTACGCTTATGCCACCCGCATTCGTCTCGATGTCCCGTCATGCACCGTTAGGTTATGTAACTAACGGCAGAGCGGGGCAGGGCTAGCGCGGGTGTAAAACATAAGCAACGTCTATATAATATATCATATATACTATATACAGTATCTACCTCAACATATCAAATGATCACATCACAGATATTGCATCAGAAAACAACATATGAAATATTGGATATACTAGGATGTCCGTGTTTTATTTTGAGCCTGTATAAAACACGGATTCCACGGTCGTGATGAATAGCCAAACCTACATTCCTAGACCCCTACGAGAGCGGAAAGCAACCCTACCAATTCTAGAGTTAAGAGACCCGGACTCGACTCCTTGAGATGGTCTCCCACTGGACTCTAGAACCCGGTTACTTGTGCTCCCCTCCTTGGGTTTATCCTAATGCGGAAAAGTAAATAATATACATCAACGGTGACATCTTCCTCAACCCAGAAGTGCCCCAATAAAAGAATATTACATACATTGAATTTTACATCAATGAAAATGAAAAACTCTCATCTCACATAAAACCCCCCGGCTATTCAAACACGACAATCCAATATAACATATCACAGCAACACATAACATCATATGTCATCAACGTAAGTAAATATGCGCATCCCAATTGTCGTTGACGTATAGCTACGAAATCGGCGATACCCTACATATTACACTTACGGCCGCAGAAAAGAAAGTGAAAATCATAATAGTTGGAATCCATAACCACCTTAGACATCATAAACTCGTAATATCTCATATTACGGATTTCATGCCTAACATTATGAATTCCTTAGACATCACATGCCTAACAATTATAAACTCCGCATTTTAGTCTCGATATTGAAAACACTTTCCAATAACTAGTCGGGCAATTCAACAATATTCCCGACACCCTGATCGAATGCTAGTCGGAAACATTAGTAGTCGGCCGCACCCCCTGATGCCGTCGACGATGTGCACTAAGGCGGAACACCGCTGCTGCGAGCACCCGAATGGATGCTTTTGGCGATGGGGTTCTCCTACAGTCACTTGGTCGGGGCTATGGGGCGTGGTTATCTAATAATATTACCCGGCGAGTATCCGCATACACAACGTGATTGCGACGGACTTTTGATCACATCAAAATCCCGTAGCAACCGATCAAATGAGACTAAATTGCTAGATTTATAAAATTCAAATACTGTGGATTCCAATTATTGTATCACAATATACTAGACGATGTTAAACGTTTCGATTGAATCAACAAATCCCCATAACTCCCAATGAGCTCAACACTTGAGCAAAGTTAAAGTATCCAAAACGTGCCACAGTACCTATGATCCAGCCGTAGAAGGGCCAAACCAACGCCTCCCCTATGGCACCGCGGAACTACGACAAACCCTAGGGTTCAAGTCGCGGTTCCGAGGGCATAGAATCGAGTTAAGGTTTTTGTTCTTCTAGAGGATCCATAGAGTTACTTGCATGACCATCGAATATAATTAACTTAGAAAATTCCAACTCTTGGAAAATTTCAGAGGGGGTCATGGGGTGACTTTGAAGTTCGTTCGAACTGTTAAACATAGCCTAAGTTACCATTACAATGTTAAAAATATACGACTACGAAACACTCCGTTTTAGTTCTATATCAAAATTTTCATCACATGCAATTTTGGACTAAACAAACAATACCTAAAACCCCACATCATACATACCAGTGCACAGAACAAATTTGAGCTAGAACAAGGCCAAAGTGGCCGGCCACAATAGGGTGGAGCTCGGGTCAATTCCGAGCAAAAGCTCCCAAAATTTTCCTGTGCACTCCTTGTATCATATACATCACTCTGCAATTGTTTGCAAAATTTTTACAGACCACTAAAATTTCGACAGAGAGAAAAACTGCAGGGTTTTAGAAACTGTTTTACGGATTTGTTTCGGTTTCGTATTACTTCTAACATCGTCTAAGTTTCTAGTTAGGCTCTGATACTATGTTGGGATTCCTCAGCACCTAGCCTAGGGTTTGCATGCATCACATATGCCACAACATAAATTTAGGGGGTGCTAAGCAATCAAGCTAGGAATCGAACTAGAAAAACTAGGGTAACAAAACTAGTAATCAACCATTACAAAGAGAAGTGAACAAGAATACAACCCTTGTAGACCCGGTCCTTCACTTCTAAAGCTCCGTGTAGTCGTCCTTTCGCTGCGATCATCGAACTCCCGGACTCTTGTATGGGTCCCCTCGGAGAAATGAACAAGTTTGCTCGTAGTCTTTGAGGCTGAAGATGATCTACGTCGAGGAGACTCAAACTCAAGCTAACCCTTCACTAGGTCATGAACTTTGTGAAGAGAACACCCTATAATACCCAAGAAAGTATATAGGATGATGAAATAGGAAGTGAGCTCACTTTAGATTTTATTTTCTCACAATATTTATTCATTAATCCAAAACCTAGAAAGTTTTGGAGTTGTGAAGAAGAAGATGAAGATGAGAATGAACAAGAGAAAAGAAATGAGGCTAGAAAATCAACCATGGGTGAGTATTTGTCATCACAAACTCTTGTAGAGAATAAACCATGAGTTAAAAGAATTGTTGGGTTAATAAAATCTAGGATAATACAAAATTGGTGGACTAAGTCAAGGTAATTACAAGCTTCTCCAACCTTCCAAACCCTTGAGATTTTCCACCTAATTTTGCATTTACCCTTAATAATTAATTACCCCCATTATCTTAAATATGGTATAATTCTTATACACCCATGTTTGATGTATAACCAAGCATGATATAATATATCATTCATGCATAAGTGAGAAAAGAAATGGTCAAGTGAGCTAAATATTAGTTAATGTAAATTCAAATATCAAATATATAAATATACATTAAATCATTAAATCAACTCTTGATTTAATGATCCGGCTATATCACATATAACCGACTAATATCAGTAATATCAATTTACCGAATCAACACTTGATTCGATAACCCGGCTATATCACATATACCCGGCCGATATCACAAATCACAAGAATATAATACGGTATCACATACTCGTATCAATCTCGGTCCCGCACATATCACATATGTGCCCCTACTTCGTTTCGCCTGAGCCAGGAAACCTCTGTGTAGGACTCTAAAGACTCGTCAATTCGCCGGCAGTAGGTGATGATCATATCAAACACCCACAAGCCGCAAGAGGCGTGCTAAGCGTAACGGCCACCTGGGTATTGAGCGATCAGAAGATCAACAAGCAAGCCTGCTCATACTCCTGCGAATCAACCAGTAACACTACCGTACAGTCTGGTCTGTTCGTCTGATATGTCGCATATCTCACCTAGGGGTGGTAAACGTCAGACCCCAGTAACTAGATAAGTCATGCCGATGTAAGGTCCATAACGGGCATGAAACTACTGATAACACTTACCAGTAAATCACATCTACCCTGGTCAGGGATTTCAGTTATGGCCAATCGCAACATCAACCCCCAATACCGGGAGAGACGAATTCCCTCCTATCGCTCATTGCCTCCATGTGACTCGGGACTGTACCCAAAAACCACCTGTTTGCACGACTCAGTAGAGCCGTGGTAGGGTGGAAATCAAAGCACAGCGGGAGACACATAAGACTCTATGACGATCTCGGGTCGACAGACTAACCTGTACCAGTGTCACTAGAGAACTGCTATCTGACGTGAGGTATAATACCATCTAGGAGTTCTCGGCGAGTCTGTTCAGTGTACCCAGTCTCCACTGAGCACCCGTATACCATCTCCGATGTCAAACACCAATGGATATGGGATCATCCATCGCCCATCACATGGGTAGAGAAGATATACGCTAGTCTACTATGGAATATCAATGCCCCGTCTCGATATTCCCAAGACTAGGAACATTGAAGGATGAACTCATGGACTACCCAGGCCCCACTAGTATGATCTGCATCATAATCCTGGAAGTCGAGTACACATCCTAAGGGCTTTATCAACATGTAACAGAGAGACAAAAAGTATACATGTTAAGATAAAGAGCAACCAGATAGCGTACTATCATGTCGAGCAAGAAAGTCCTCCCTATATATGTCCCAGCATCCACTATAATATACATCTCATGTACAATAATGGCCTCTAGGGCATACATGTAGGGTTCCTAGGCATGCTCAAGAGGTCTCACAAGGCATCAACCATGCCAATTTCAAATTTTACGGTGCCGAGAAACCCTAGACTAGATCGTTGACTAGAAATTTAGGCGAAAAACGAAACTAGTTAACAACTTAACTAAAGGAGAGAGGCTACAACCTTTGTAGATCCGGTTCTCCACTTCCTTAGCTCCACGTAGGCGTCCTCTCGCTGTCCATCTCGAATCCCGAACTCAAACGTCGGCTTCATCGGAGAAATGGGCGGACTAGGTCGTCGGCTTCGTGCCGAAGATGATCTACGTCGAGGCATCACAAGTTCAAGCTCCAACTTCACCAAGTTGTGAAACTTGTGAAGAAAACACCCTATACTACTTGGCAAGAGGTAGAGGGTGAAGAAATAGGAGGTGGGTTCACTTTAGAATTGGATTTCTCACTTTAGAACTCAAGTTGCCATTGATGGAGTCTAATTTTCTTTCTTGAAGAAGAAGGAGAGAATGAAGCTAGAATATGATAAAAGTATTTCCATAAAAGAAAATAAATCAATACTTATCATATCCTAACTAAGGTTAAGTGTAGAGAATAGACCATGGTAAGTGGGAATGGTTAGGGTTAAGCATGATGACAAAATGGTCTCTTTAGTCAAAGCTTCATGAAGCTTCAACAAGCTTCATGATAAAGAAAACCATTTTGTTTTCTTTTATCTAATTAAATATAAATTAAGAATGGATAAATAAATGAGTGAATAAATCAAAACCCTAATCATTACACAACCATGGTTTAATCTTTACACAAAACACAAGTTAGCATGCAACATCAAACATGATACAAACAAGTGCACACAAAATATATCACATATACAATGTGTGAACTTCAAGTGAGAAAATCCATTTAAAGTGAACCAATACTAGTTAATGCAAAGTAATATATCAAATATATAATTATACATTAAATCATTAAATCAACACTTGATTTAACGATCCGGTCATATCGCATATAACCGACTAGTATACAATGTATCGATTTATCGAATCAATGATTCGATAACTAGGTTATATCGAATATAACCAATCGATATATTCATCGCGAGAATGGAATACGGTATCACATACACGCATTATTCTCGGTCCTGCACATATCTCATATGCGCTCCTATTTCGTTTCGCTTGAGCCAGGAAACCTCTGTGTAGGACTCTAAAGACTCATCAATACGCCGGTAGCAGATGATGATCATATCAAGCACCCACAAGCCGCAAGCGGTCTGCTAAACGTAACGGCCATCCGGGTATTGAGCGATCAGAAGATCGACGAGCTAGCCCGCTCACACTCCTGTGAATCCAACCAGTAACACTTACCGTACAGTCCGGTCTGTTCGTCTGATATGTCGCATATCAAGTCTAGGGATGGTATACGTCAGACCCCAATAATCGATAAGTCGTGCCGATGTGAGGCTCATAACGGGTCGAGAAACTACTGGTAACACTTACCAGCAAATCTCTGATCAGCCCTGTCCAGGGACTTCCCTGTTACGGCCAATCGAGCACAGCGCAACATCAACCCCCAATACCGGGAGAGACGAAACCCCTCCTATCGCTCATTGCCTCCATGTGACTCGGGACTGTACCCAAAGACCACCGTTTTGCACGCCCTCATGGACGTGGTAAGGTGGAGATCAAAGCACAGTGGGAATCACACAAGACTCTATGACGATCTCGGGTCTACAGACTAACCTGTACAAGTGTCACCTAAGAACTGCCATCTGACGTGAGGTATAATACCATCTGGGAGTTCTCGGCGAGTCCGTCCAGTGTACCCAGTCTCCACTGAGCACCCGTATACCATCTCTGATGTCAAACACCAATGGATATGGGATCATCCATCGCCCATCTCATGGGTCGAGAAGCGTATACGCTAGTCTACACTGGTATATCGATGCCCCGTCTCGATACACCCACGACTAGGGACCTTGAAGGATATACTTATGGACTACCATGTCCCCACTAGTATGATCTGCATCATAGTCTAGGTAGTCAAGTACACATCCTAAGGGCTTTACCAACATGTAACTATAAAACAGTTTAAAGAGACTAGTGTACATGTTAAGATAAAGAGCAACCAGATAGCATACTATCATATCGAGCAAGAAAGTCATCTCTATATATGTCCAAGCATCCAATATAATATACATCATCTGTACAATACTGGCCTCTAGGGCATACATACAACTAACAATCTCCCACTTGTACTAGGGCCAGCTGCTGTAGTATCGCATACCGAGCATCCCGAAGAGTCTCTCAAACTGTATCTGGGGAATGGCCTTCGTGAGTGGATCCGCCGTGTTGTTCTTCGTGTCAACCCTCCTGACCTCGATCTCCCGGCGATCAACTATCTCCCGGATCAGGTGATACCGCCTCAGAATATGCCTGGATCGCTGATGGGACCTGGGTTCCTTGGCCAAAGCCACTGCTCCATTGTTATCGCAATACAAAGGTATTGGATGCTCAATGGATGGAACCACTCCAAGTTCAGTAATGAACTTCTTGATCCAGACAGCCTCTTTGGCAGCATCGTTGGCAGCGATGTATTCAGCCTCCATCGTCGAGTCTGCCACGGTTTCCTGCTTGGAACTCTTCCAGCTAACCGCCCCTCCGTAAAGGGTAAAGACAAATCCATACTGCGACTTAGAGTCGTCCTTATCACTCTGGAAGCTCGAATCGGTAAAGGACTCCACTTGGAGTTCTCCGTTACCATACACCAAGAGCATCTCTTTAGTCCTTCGTAAGTACTTGAGAATGCTCTTCACAGCTGTCCAGTGACTCTCTCCAGGATCAGCTTGATACATGCTCACTACACTTAGTGAGTATGCAACATCGGGTCTGGTACATAGCATCGCATACATGATAGAGCCTACAGCCGAAGCATAGGGTATCCCTCGCATGCGAGCTCTCTCCAAATCAGTCTTGGGAGACATCTCTTTGGAGAGAGTGATTCCAGAGATCGTGGGCAAATTCCCACGCTTGGATTCTTCCATACTAAACCTCTTTAGTATGGTGTCAATGTACCTGGATTGGGACAAACCCAATATCCGTTTGGATCTATCTCTATAGATCCTAATTCCCAATATGCAGGAGGCATCACCAAGATCTTTCATTGAGAATCTTTGTGATAAGAAGAGCTTGACCGATTGCTGCATAGGAATATCATTTCCTACCAAGAGTATGTCGTCCACGTACAATATGAGAAAGAAAACCTTACTCTCTGCCACCTTCTTGTAAATACAAGGTTCATCTGGGTTTTTGACGAAATCAAACTCTTTGATAATGACGTCAAAGCAGATGTTCCAACTCCGCGATGCTTGCTTTAATCCATAAATGGATTTAAGCAGCTTGCACACCTTCCCGCTGCTCCCACTGTCTACGAAGCCCTCTGGCTGAGTCATGTACACGCACTCTTCTAAATCACCATTTAGAAAGGCGGTCTTAACATCCATTTGCCAGATTTCGTAGTCATGATATGCAGCGATGGCAAGCATGATTCAGATGGATTTAAGCATAGCCACTGGAGAAAAGGTTTCGTCATAGTCCACACCTGGTCTTTGACGAAAACCCTTTGCAACAGGTCTAGCTTTGAAAGTCTCCACTTTCCCATCTACACCAAGTTTCTTCTTGAAGATCCACTTGCTCCCAATGGGTTTTACCCCTTCAGGAGCAACTTCCAAAGTCCATACTTTGTTGGTGTACATGGATTCCATCTCGGACCGCATAGCATCCAGCCATTTCACTGAGTCCCTACTCGTGATGGCCTGCTCGAAGCTAGTAGGGTCATCATCCTCCATGATGCAATCCTCGCTCCCACCATCCATGAGAAAACCGTAGTATCTCTCAGGTTGGCGAGGAACCCTACTAGATCGGCGGAGAGGCTGAGGTTCATTGGGAGCTACTGAATCTTCTGGTTCCACTAAATCTTCAGTTACGGTTTGTGTATCTGGAACTTCTTCCAGCTCTACCATTTTGCTACTAATTTCTTTTTCAAGGAATTCCTTTTCTAAAAAGGTGGAATATTGAGAAACAAACACCTTTTGTTCTTCAGCATGGTAGAAAAAATATCCTTGTGAATTCTTAGGATATCCCACAAACTTGCAAAGAACTGACCGTGCCTCGAGTTTGTCTGGATTTTGCCTTTTGACATAGGCCGGAAAACCCCATATCTTAACTCGTTTAAAATATGGTCTCTTTCCACTCCATATCTCATATGGTGTGGTAGGTACAGATTTAGATGGAACTTGATTCAATAGGTATGCAGCTGTCTCCGGCGTATATCCCCAGAAGGAAATAGGTAACTCAGCTGTGCTCATCATAGAGCGCACCATATCTAATAGGGTGCGGTTCCTCCGTTCTGATACACCGTTGTGCTGTGGTGTATATGGAGGAGTCAGCTGAGAGAGAATCCCATTCTCTTTTAGGAAGTCCAGGAATTCATTGCTCAAGTATTCACCTCCTCGATCAGATCGTAGGATTTTAATACTTTTTCCGGTTTGGTTCTCAACTTCTTGTTTATATTCTCTAAATTTCTCAAAAGCTTCTGATTTGTGTTTCATCAGGAACACATACCCGAACCTAGAGAGATCGTCAGTGAATGTAATGAAGTATGAAGAACCATCCCTGGCATGTGTAGACATGGGACCGCATACATCACTATGTATCAGTCCCAAGAGTTCGGTAACTCTTTCTCCGTGTCCCGTAAATGGAGTTTTGGTCATCTTGCCTTTGAGACATGACTGGCAAGTGTCATAAGATGAAAATTCAAACGGATTTAAATATCCATCTTTATGCAACTTAGCTAGTCGTGTCGCATTGATGTGGCCCAGTCTACAATGCCACAAGAAGGATTCGTTCAGTTCAGAACTCTTCCTCTTGTATGTGTTTGTTATACTCAGAACTGTTGATTGATTAAGAACATAAATGCCATTGCACAACGTGCCTGATCCAACCAACTTTTGGTTACGGAAAATGTTCATAACATTGTCATGTAATACAAAATTATATCCGTCTTTACTCAACAAAGAAACCGATATAATGTTGCATATCAGGTTCGGCATGTAATAGCATTCGTTCAGAACCAATGTATTACCAGTTGGTAATACAAGGTGATATTCCCCGACAGTCTTAGCTGCAACAATTGCACCATTTCCAACTCTAATGTCTTTATCACCTTCTCCAAGTTCTCTACCTTTCCTAAGCCCATGTAACTGATTACATATATGGGATCCTGACCCGGTATCTAATACTCAGGACGTAGAGCAAATGGAGAAACAGTTCTCTGTAACGAACACACCCGAAGAAAATGCATCATCATGTACTTTCTTCATTCGGGTGGCATGGGAATCCTGGTATTCCCCTATATCCTGTTCATTCCTATAACTCTTATAAGAAAGAACGGAACCAACGTTCCCCAGCACAGTATAACATGCGGGTTCGGTCAATACATCCATATTATTATCTTGATTAAGGCATGAAATGGTCGCTACCTGGAGAGAGAGAGAAGAAAACACTTTAGCGTATGCTCGTGCAAGATCAGATTGGTTATTATCTTATCTAATCAGGATGGCTCCCACTGGTTTTTATCAAATCTTCCTTCAAACCCTAAAAGGAAAGACTAGCCGGGATTAATTACACACTACAAGTTCGCTAATCTTTCAGCCAGGCCAGTGTCGGTACTTTGAGGGAGGTCCCCCGTGCTTTCGCACGAACCTAATTAATGTAAACCTCGTTTTCCCAGAGGCATAACCTCGTTGACACCTTTCTAGACACCTACTTGATCGGCTAATTGTAATGTGTAAAACTCTCCCAGGAGTAACTCTTACTCGCAGTGGGTATCGGGATCCAACTATCTCATAGAAGGTATGCAATCTCATTGCAAATTTCAACACTTGAAATTCCCGATAATATTTTGCCCCTAGCAGCTATATGACCTTAACATAGTCAACAAATCATAAGTGCTAGTCAAGTTCAACCCGTCATTTCCCGATTGAATTAAACCCACCCGCACGACCCTTAACATAGTCAACAAAGTCGCACGACTATCCTAATCCAATCGCATCATATGCTTATACAGATAAGCACTAATTAGCTACCGCACACTACGCCTTAACATAGTCAACAAACGTAGCACGAATACTAACTAGTACTTATCTGAAATAACGGAGGGCTACGACAGGTTTTTCTGAAAACCTATTGCGTAATGAACTTGATATCGTCGTAGAATCAAATGAAGTTTTGAAATGGAGTGATTTTGAGGCTTTTCTAGTTTTGCTAAAGGGGTCACTTCCGGTGAAGGGATCGTCGGCCCTTTCCTCGTCGAATGAGGTGCGGGATATATCATATATATCACTGTGCAAAGCAAAAACTCCAAAAGCAATCAAAAGCAAACCGAGTGTGTAGAATCTGCCAGTTATTGCTAAAGGAGTCACTCCCGGTGAAGGGATCTCGGTCCTTTCCTCATCGAATAAGGTGCAGGGTATATCATATATACCGCTATCCAAAGCAAGAACTGTAGCTACCCTTTTTGTTTAAAATTTGATTCTACAACATCTTAGGTTTCTTTTCTTTCATTAATCACATTAATGAAGTCCCATCATTTATGTACCTAAACATCACAGATAAATACGACGTACACTTATGCCATTCGCATTCGCCTCGATGTCCCCTCGTGCACCGTTAGGTTAGGTAACTAACGACAGAGCAGGGCAGGGCTAGTGCGGGTGCAAAACATAAGTAACGTCTATATAATATATCATATATACTATATAAAGTATCTATCACAGAACATCACATGATCTCATCACAGATATCGCAGCAGAAGAAAACATATGAAACATTGGATATACTAGGACGTCCGTGTTTTCAATACGAGCCAGTATAAAACACGGATTCCACGGTCGTGATGAATAGCCAATCCCACACCCCTAGACCCCTACGAGAGCGGCAAGCAACCCTGCCAATTCTAGGGTTAGGAGACCCGGAATCGACTCCTCGAGTTGGTCTTCCACTGGACCCCAGAACCCGGTTACTTATGCTCCCCTCCTTGGGTCTATCCTAATGCGGAAAAGCAAATAATATACAAAAGGTGACAACTTCCGCAACCTGGAAGTGCCCCAAATAAAAGAATATTACATGCAAGTTTTTACATGAATGAAAATGAAAAACATTCATCTCACATAAAAATCCCCGGCTATTCAAACACGATGATCCAATATAACATATCCAGCAACACATAACATCACATGTCATCAACGTAAGTAAATATGCGCATCCCAATTGTCGTTGACATATAGCAACGAAACCGGCGATATCACATATTACACTTACGGTCACAAAAAAGAAAGTGTAAAACTACAACAGTTGGAATCCGCAACCTCTTTAGACATCACATGCCTAATCAAATGAAATACTTAGACATCATATGCCTAACAATTATAAACCCCGCATTTTAGTCTCATTATCGAAAACTCTTTTCAATATCAAGTGAGACTAAACTGCTAGATTTATAACATTCATTCAGTTATCTCATAACTGTTTGTGAATTCCAATTATTGTATCCCATTCCGGATAAATAGAGAATATTAAACTTTCCGATCGAACATTCGAACACCCAAGTTTTCCCGAAATCGATCAACACATGAAATAAGTTCAAAGACATTCACTTCATGCCTCAGTACCAACGGTCCAGCCGTAGAAGGGTCAAGCCAACGCCTCACATGTGGCACGCCGTACTGTCCCAAACCCGAAGGTCCAAAGGGCAGTTCAAGACGGTCACATAATCGAGTTAAGGTTTGTTGTCTTCTAGAGGGACCATCGCATTACTTGCACTACTTAGAACGTCCTTAAATCACAGAAAAATCCAACACTTGGAAATTTTCCGGCAGGGGAAAAGTTGGGTATTTATATCCGGTCGAACTTTTTAACATATTCTAAAGTTATCCGGAAAGCCACATACAAGATTTGATAATCCGATCGAATCGTCGATTCCCAATACAACCCCAGAACACTCAACTCTTGAGTTAAATTAAAAATTCCCAGAAAACTCAGCATAATTAAATAGGAGTTACTGTGCAAAAAGGGGATGATGACGTCATCATCTTGCCGCGGAACCGCCGCAGAAGCCAGGCTTCTGCCGCGGTTCCGCCGCACTCTATACTGTTCATTTGAAATATTTTGCACCGTAATTCTTAGAATTCCCTGCTGAATTTTTTAAGCATTTTTAATATGGAAAAATCCCAGATTTTAGAAAAAGTTCAGAGAGCACTTGGGTTTTAGGGTTTCGGGTTCGTTCGGGTTTCAAACGTCGTCTAGACTTCGCCTAAGGCTCTAGCTAGGCTCTGATACCACTGTAGGGTTCCTAGGCACGCTCAAGAGGTCTCACAAGGCATCAACCATGCCAATTTCAAATTTTACGGTGCCGAGAAACCCTAGACTAGATCGTTGACTAGAAATTTAGACGAAAAACGAAACTAGTTAACAACTTAACTAAAGGAGAGAGGCTACAACCTTTGTAGATCCGTTTCTCCACTTCCTTAGCTCCACGTAGGCGTCCTCTCACTGTCCATCTCGAATCCCGAACTCAAACGTCGGCTTCATCGGAGAAATGGGCGGACTAGGTCGTCGGCTTCGTGCCGAAGATGATCTACGTCGAGGCATCACAAGTTCAAGCTCCAACTTCACCAAGTTGTGAAACTTGTGAAGAAAACACCCTATACTACTTGGCAAGAGGTAGAGGGTGAAGAAATAGGAGGTGGGTTCACTTTAGAATTGGATTTCTCACTTTAGAACTCAAGTTGCCATTGATGGAGTCTAATTTTCTTTCTTGAAGAAGACGGAGAGAATGAAGCTAGAATATGATAAAAGTATTTCCATAAAAGAAAATAAATCAATACTTATCATATCCTAACTAAGGTTAAGTGTAGAGAATAGACCATGGTAAGTGGGAATGGTTAGGGTTAAGCATGAAGACAAAATGGTCTCTTTAGTCAAAGCTTCATGAAGCTTCAACAAGCTTCATGATAAAGAAAACCATTTTGTTTTCTTTTATCTAATTAAATATAAATTAAGAATGGATAAATAAATGAGTGAATAAATCAAAACCCTAATCATTACACAATCATGGTTTAATCTTTACACAAAACACAAGTTAGCATGCAACATCAAACATGATACAAACAAGTGCACACAAAATATATCACATATACAATGTGTGAACTTCAAGTGAGAAAATCCATTTAAAGTGAACCAATACTAGTTAATGCAAAGTAATATATCAAATATATAATTATACATTAAATCATTAAATCAACACTTGATTTAATGATCCGGTCATATCGCATATAACCGACTAGTATACAATGTATCGATTTATCGAATCAATGATTCGATAACTAGGTTATATCGAATATAACCAATCGATATATTCATTACGAGAATGGAATACGGTATCACATACACGCATTATTCTCGGTCCTGCACATATCTCATATGCGCTCCTATTTCATTTCGCTTGAGCCAGGAAACCTCTGTGTAGGACTTTAACGACTCGTCAATACGCCGGTAGAAGATGATGATCATATCAAGCACCCACAAGCCGCAAGCGGTCTGCTAAACGTAACGGCCATCCGGGTATTGAGCGATCAGAAGATCGACGAGCTAGCCCGCTCACACTCCTGTGAATCCAACCAGTAACACTTACCGTACAGTCCGGTATGTTCGTCTGATATGTCGCATATCAAGTCTAGGGGTGGTATACGTCAGACCCCAATAACCGATACGTCGTGCCGATGTGAGGCTCATAACGGGTCGAGAAACTACTGGTAACACTTACCAGTAAATCTCTAATCAGCCCTGTCCAGGGACTTCCCTGTTACGGCCAATCGAGCACAGCGCAACATCAACCCCCAATACCGGGAGAGACGAAACCCTTCCTATCGCTCATTGCCTCCATGTGACTCGGGACTGTACCCAAAGACCACCGTTTTGCACGCCCTCATGGACGTGGTAAGGTGGAGATCAAAGCACAGTGGGAATCATACAAGACTCTATGACGATCTCGGGTCTACAGACTAACCTGTACAAGTGTCACCTAAGAACTGCCATCTGACGTGAGGTATAATACCATCTGGGAGTTCTCGACGAGTCCGTCCAGTGTACCCAGTCTCCACTGAGCACCCGTATACCATCTCTGATGTCAAACACCAATGGATATGGGATCATCCATCGCCCATCTCATGGGTCGAGAAGCGTATACGCTAGTCTACACTGGTATATCGATGCCCCGTCTCGATACACCCACGACTAGGGACCTTGAAGGATGTACTTATGGACTACCATGTCCCCACTAGTATGATCTGCATCATAGTCCAGGTAGTCAAGTACACATCCTAAGGGCTTTACCAACATGTAACTATAAAACAATTTAAAAAGACTAGTGTACATGTTAAGATAAAGAGCAACCAGATAGAATACTATCATATCGAGCAAGAAAGTCATCTCTATATATGTCCAAGCATCCAATATAATATACATCATCTGTACAATACTGGCCTCTAGGGCATACATACAACTAACAATACATACAACTAACAGGTGAAGGATGGCTTTGCCTCTAACCTCTCTCTTGATTAACTTAAATACTCATGCAAACGATAATAGTCATCTTCCTCTTTGATATTCTATTCTTATCTAATCCACTATTCTAGAAATGATGGCAATACTTCGTTTTTGTTTAATGTGATTAAGTTTGATAAACTATGCTTAGTGAAGAACAAGATTACTATTGTTTGGATTAGAGCTAAAGGTGAGATTAGCAACTGGTGGGTTAAGCTTGATAAGTCATACCCCCTAAGTCTTGTACTTAGGCATGATGGCTCATAAAGTAAAAGTTTATAATAAAAGGTGATGGGTCATGCTCCCTAATTAAGTCTTGTACTTAATTCAGGTATGATGGCTCATACTCCTAACTTGAACTTGTAGATAATTAGCTTGCTAATATAATCAAGAGAATAGGTTTAGTAGGGGCAACGAAACTAAGCTAACTAACCCAAAATCCTAGGTATCTCTTTAACTCGCTTAAATCATTTCCCAATTAGAACAACATCTTCCTTTTGGGATCGACACTTACTAATTGGTTCACCGTGCATTTGTGGTTGCACTTAAGGACTTAGCATAAAAATTCTTTGAACAATTATCGTCGCCGGCAAGCACTGATGATTGTCAAGTATCGTCGCCCATTAATGACCGCTACTTGAAACCGCCAAGGATCGTCATCGTTGAACACTGTAAGTGTATATGTACTCATTTCCATGACAACTGCGGTTATGCGGAATCAAAAACTTTAAAAACTTGAGCACAATACACTAAAATCCAGGATACAAGCCCAAACACTAAACTAAACAAACCCTAACTAGGAGTTTTAGCTACTCGGTTGAAATTACAACTTTTGTAGATGGTTCTTCGGGTCTTGAATGGTGGATTCCACAAGCTCCTTGGGTTGATAGAACGAGCTCTCAAATCCGATCTTTCACGTCAAAGATGATACATCCGAGGATACCAATTCAAGCGATAGCTCGTCCGAAGCAACTAAATATCAAGTCTTGCTAGGACAAGATACTTAGAGTGGTGTAGTTTGTGAATAAGATGTTCTCTTTTAATCCTCATAACTCAAGTAGAGAAATTGAGGAGGAAGAAGAAGGAGATGGCTACTTAAGATTTTTCCTCACTTGTGAAAAATATCCAACCTCATAAAAAATATCCTATCTCACTCTCATCTTATCTATTCATCACAAACAAAAGAAGTGGGTGGGTGAGTGACTCACTAAGGTGAGTCACAAGCCCACACACTTCTTCATTTAATGATGAAGAGATAAGTGAGAGAGTGTAGCCATCTCACAAGTATACATACACATACACTTATAAATAAATACAAATGTATATATATAAATAAGTATACTCAAACCCGTATAAATACGTATACCGTATTTCTAACAAAATACGAATACCGTATTTGTACCGAAAATACAAAATAGCGTATTCATATTTAGAAAGAAATACATGTATTTGTATCAAAGCACAAATACCCGTATTTATACAAATACACGTATTTGTATAAATATCGTATTCGTGTTAAAATACAAATACCCAAAAGAGAGCAATATAATACTATCATCAAAACCGGCTGTCTTTCAAACCCGCTAGTACTACTAAACCGTTCGATTAAAGCACGTGTATAAATATACGTGTTCAATCGAACATCCGTGCGTAAAACCATACACAAACTACACCGTTTCACATGAACCGGGAAACCCTCTGTGTGGGACTCTAAAGACTCGACAATACGCTGGCAGTGGGTTTAACCACAAGCACGTTAGTGGCAGTAGCTGTACGTAACAGTTATCCAGGTATCTGTCGAAGGGAAGATTGACACGACAACTCATTCGAAAACCATACTGAGCCTATAGGTGTCATTCTCCGTACAGTCCGGTCTGTTCGTCTAAGACTATCGCATATCGGGCCTAGTGGGTGGTAAACATCAGATCCCTAATAGCGCAATAAGTCATGTCGGTGTGGAACCCATTGCAACCTGAGAAACTACTGGTGTACCTACCAGTAAATCTCACTTGCCCTGGTCAGGGACTTTGTGTATTGGCCCACTGTACATAGCGCGATATCAGCTCCTAATACCGGGAGAGACAAATCCCTTCTATCCCCTACTACCTCCAACTGCTTTGGGACTGCACCTAACTTCTACCTGTTTGCATGACTCATTTGAGCCGTGGTAGGGTAGTAATCTAAGTACAGTGGGAACACACCCGAGACGAAAAGTGATGTCAAGTCAACGGACTAACTTGTACTCATGTCACTGGGGAACTGCTAACTGACGATAGGTATAATACCAACCAACCGTTCCCAACGAGTCCGTCCAGTGTAACTCATAACCCAATGAGCACCTGCATACTATCTTTGGTATCGTATTCCAATGGTTGCGGGATAGGCCACCTCCCCTGACGGGGATAAGAAGCGTATACACTAGTTTACTCTGGATTATCGATCCCGGTCTTGATAATCCTATAACTAGGGATAGGTTTAAGGATGTGTTTATAGACTACCCAGCCTCCACTATTGTGACTGCCATCACAACACTGATAGTCAAGTAAAGATCCTAAGGGCTCTATCAACATGTATTAGCGATATGTTAAAAGAAACATATATACATGTTAAGATAAACTCAAACCAGATTACATACTATCATGTTGAGCAAGACTATTATTATATCTGTGAATATCCCAAGCTTCCAAAATATAATATACAATCCAATACTGTACAATAATGGCCTCTAGAGTATATATCACTAACAATCTCCCACTTGCACTAAGGCTATGTATTGGCATATCGCAGACCTAACATTTCAAATAGCTTCTCGAACTATGTATGAGGTATGGCCTTTGTCAGTGGATTTGCAGTGTTGTTCTCCGTGTTTACTCTCCGCACCTCGATCTCCTGGCGATCCATGATCTCCCAGATTCGGTGATACCGCCTCAAGATATGTGATCGGTCAAATTTATTGCACATTTGTATGGACATTTTCTTTATTATTATTAATTAATAAAATGTGTTATTTGTAAATTAAGAACATATGTTGGTTTATTTGTAAAAAAATTCTTGTCTTATGTTTCTTAATTTATAATTAATATAATTGGAAAAAATATGCATATCATATTTAGATAAATATCCATTATTAAAATATGCATATCATGTCAAATATTCTTAACCACTATTATTAAGATATCAAATCATTTAATTGGTTGGAATAATTTCTCAAATAAAACAAATTCTACTAATAAGATGATTTGAGATATTGTGCATGTATTATCATAAGGTTAGCCCAGGTCTGAAAAATAAGTAGGAGATCCATAACAAATCGATTCACCAAACCAAATCTGCCGAATATTAGGAGCAAACTGAAGAATCTCGCAATAACAGAGACTAAGAGCAATATTTTTAGAATCTTTTTATAAGAAGGATCTCCAAATATGGAGATAAAAAGCCACAAGAAATCCGAGGTCGCAAACCCACAAAGGGGCGGCGGATCCACGGTCAAAGGGGGTATTGGGCTGTGGTTCCGCGGTCTTCTGGCAGCCGTAGGATGTGAAACTTCAGGGTCTTGATCGTAATTTGACACACTTCAACATGACATCTAGGGTTTAACATTCCATAGCCTATAAAAAGACCGAGAGCTATATATCTATCATCTATTCATCTATCCATCGATCAATTAAGATCTAGCGAGCAAACTAGGGTTTATAAATTACTTTTTCTGCAAGCAACTTTTGTAATGCACGAGTAAATCAATAAAAGTAGTTTTTTCTTTTAATATTTCCGCATTTACTTTCTGCAATTACTTTCCGCATTACTTTCTTCAATTACATTATGCAATTATCACTTTTAATTGTAATTATGGGTTTTGTATTCTTCAATCTCTCTTCTACTTCGCTAATATCCATGAGCGAGTAAATTCTCGCTTATTAGGGTTTGTAGGATTTGGTAGAATAATGGATGAACAATATCTTTTAAATTCTTTTTAAAGTCTTAATTTTTATAAATTTTAGCAAAATGAATATTAACCCTCTTATCGGGCGTGCTATCAATTCATGATAATTACGACCATGATTTGAGATTTGTTAATAATCGTTTTGTTAAGGGCTTGAGACAAATAGGGATCGGTGGAAGTACAAGGGGCAGTAGAGGGAAACCATAATTCCCTCCAAGAACCCTAATCCACATTCATCGCTATTTCTCTAGTATTAAATAATTAAAAGATAAAAAGAATTATATTTTTAAAAATTCATCCATTAACTACTAAATCCTATAAACCCTACAAGCCCTTCTATTATAAACTTTTTAAAACTTCTTAGTAATAAAAGATAACAATTCCACCTTTCTTTTATCAACTCGTTTAAAACAAGAAAAGCAGTTCACCATTTCCCTGTGGACGACCCGTACTCACTATCGGCTAGCTATTGCGACACCGTTATTGATTGCGGTAACTAGAAAATACAAAGACACACTTTTAACGATCAATCAATATGTCTAGACTTCTGATGGGACCTTGGTTCCTTCGCTAAAGCTATAACTCCGTTGTTGTCACAATACAAAAGTATTGGGTCAACAATGGACGGAACCACCTGAAGTTCTGTAATGAACTTTCTCATCCAGACTGCTTCTTTCGTGGCGTCACATGCAGCGATATACTCTTCCTCCATCGTCGAGTCAGCAACGGTGTCATACTTGGAGCTCTTCCAACAGACCGCCCCTCCATTGAGGGAGAAGACATAACCCAACATGGATTTAGAGTCATCTTTATCACTCTGGAAGCTGGAGTCGGCGAAGGTCTCGATCTGGAGGTCTTTATTGCTGTACACCAAGAACATCTCCTTAGTCCTTCTCACGTACTTGAGAATGTTCTTAACTGCTATCCAGTGCTTCTCCCCAGGGTTCGACTGATACCTGCTTACCACGCTCAGTGCGTAAGAAACATCTGGTCTGGTACACAATATCGCATACATTATAGATCTTACTGTAGAAGTATAGGGTATAATACTCATGCGGTCCCTTGCCAAATCAGTCTTGAGAGACATCTCTTTGGAGAGGGTGATCCCATGACAAGCCGATAGATTACCGCGCTTGGAATCTTCCATATTAAATCTTTTCAGTATGGTTTCAATGTACCTGGATTGTGAAAGTCTCAACATCCTCTTAAATCTATCACGATAGATATGGATCCCCAGAATGTACGAGACATGTAATACCCAGTCCTTTTGAATACCAATATCCGTATTTTTGTCACTCTCAAAATTTATTTATTTTATAATTATTATTTGTATTATTCTAAAAACCCAAATCCTAATCTAATCTCATATCTTTTAATTTTCCCTAACCCAAACCCTCATTCCCTTCCTCTTTTATTATCCCCTTTCTTTTTCATTTTTAGCCCAGTCGTTACTTTCCCCAAGCCCAGAGCCGGCCCACTCCTCTAATCCTTTTCTCATTCACTTAAAATCCCAAGCCCTGCCCCTTTCTTTTCCCTACTATCTTATCCTTTGGCCCGAGCCCATTTTCCCTTCCCAGCCCATTAAAATAACAATTATCCCATCTCATTTCTTTTAAATCTCTTCAAATCCAAACCCAAATCTCCTCTATAAATTCCTATTAAACCACCAAGTTAATGCCTCTTTAATCCCAATTAATTTCCCCCATTAATCACTTTTAAAACCCTATTAATCACCACTTAATTCTCATTCATTCTATCCTCCCCCCCTCTCTCAATTTCTCTAATTCTCTCTCTCTCTAATTCCCTCTCTCTGTCTCTCTCTCTATAATTCTCTCTTCCTCTCTCTCTAAATTTCTCTCCCTTTATCAGCGTCTCACCCTTCCTCACATCAAATCAAGGAACAACGTGAAGCAGTGAAGAGAAAAAGGGCACGAAAAGCAGCTAGATCGAGTGAAATTGTTGGATTCCAAAAGACTGAGCCGGTGCTGCGTTCGTGGCGCGATCGTGCTGATACCACTGCAGTATTATTGTCGACACATTTCCAGGCAAGTACTTTTACTTGCTACATGCTATATATTCAAATTACAAATTTAAATTACATAGATCGTAAAATTTCAGTTTCAGATCGATTATGTGTCAAACCTGTTCGATGTGTGATTCCTATAAAAGTACTTGTCTATTTTGACGGAATTAGATTGTCCGTCTTGTCCCGTGTAGTGATAAATACCTTGTATAAATTTCACTGGATAATACGATGATTACCGACTAAAACGACTACCCCCAAGTTTGCCTGTAAAACTGGAAATTTCCTGTACCTGAAAACCGTTAAAATCACCATAAATTATATACATACTGGAATGGTACGTTCGAGGGCTTAAATCGAAGCCGACTCGACGAACTATAACCCTATGCAAGGTTCTCATGGTTTCTGTACTTAAACTGTGACAATATTTAGATCGGAGTGCGACTCTGGACTGCAGTCCAGAGCGACTCCAGTTGTTGTTTACTGTCCCGTAAAGGGGTAACACCCTGTTTCCATAACCCGTAGACTGCGGAACTCTGCATTTTATTGAAGGCGAAGCTTTTAGATAGATAACACAAGTGGTTTCATTCTGTTTCGTCATCGGTTGCTATTTAATCTGTAATTTAAAAGATCGGGACATAAAACAGTCCCAACAGAATCAGAATCGACATACTAGCGTTAAACAATGTATAACTCCTTACGTACAGACGCGATTGAAAATCCGTCTATTGCGTTGAAAACCTTACTGAAAATCCTAGATTTCATCCAACTGTAGTGTCACTAAAATCTGATTCCAACTGGGATTAAAATGCGTTGCGAAACGGACTTTCGATTCTGAAACCGGATTTCCAGCCGCGAACGTTTAAAATGAAATGGCCATAATTAATGATCCTGGAACCCGATTGGCATGAAACTAAATTCGATGCATAGATAACTGAACATACTAATTATTACCTGTTTATCGTTTCGCTAAACTGTACACGTACGATTCATGATAAATCGTACAAGTGATAGAATACTGTTTTATGACACCTTAATCATGCTTTACATACTGTTTACGCATCATATCATACACATGTCACTGCATTGATAACCTAGTGATAACGTGCATTACCCAGTGTTAGGTATTAGTGATGATTGTGGCAAGTACGTTAGTATTCGTGTATCAGTGAATAAGTGAAAGTGATGCGTACTTGTACACAATCAGTGAACCTTATTATTGTATTGCATTGTCGACGTCTGTGGGACGCGTGTACGTGTGACTATAAGTGGTATGGGACACGTATGGAAGCTCTTGCACGGGTGTCACAGATAAGGCACCAGACACTGCCATTTATCTTAGATATTAGTCGGGACGTGCTTGATGGAGATCCTGCCTCCAGTTCTCGCGCAGACTTGTTACAGACCGATTGGTATTTAGGGTTATGGTTAGCGTTTGATATAGACCACGGGGTGTGGGGTAGTTTGAGTGTGAGTTCAACAGAATCTCGGGAGTCCCATGCCGGCTTATATATTTCGGGAGATATATGGAGATTTACAGGGTACATGATTATTACCGTGATTTACATATTGGGCCCGTGGTCCCTTGCCCTTGGGTTCTACCCTTGGGTGGAGGACACCCGCGAGTGGTTGACTCTCACACTTAGACTGACGATAGGTTTAGTGACCTGTATAGTGAGACTTAGAGACTGATAGGGATAATGGCATCGATATACATATTTACTGTGTTGACATACGTGGCATATCATTCTACTGCTTTTACTATTCCGCTGCATTGATTACTGCATGTTCATGCCTATACCGTCATTAATTTGCTGTTATATATAACTATTATCACTGTTAGAATTGTCACATGAATTTATATATTATATTGCTATTGTGTCGCTCTGACGACCTGAGTATGCATGCTCAGTGTGAGGAGAAGATTTAGCCTGGACCGGGACTAGACATACATCACGGACATCTTGATTAGCTATCTAGGGTTATACCCTTTTGTTTCCCATCAGGTCAGTTCTTTACATTGTTTCATTCAGTTACTGCATTTCTCATTACCTGCGCATCATTTACTGTTTACCATGTAAAACTAGAAGCCGAAGTGTGACTACGACAGGACATTTCCTTGACCGTAGGAGCATGGCTGGCCTTGTCAACCCCTCGTATTCCGTATTTTGGGAAGCGGGGCGTGACATGGTTTATTTGGTATCAGAGCCCAGGTTTTGCTTCGATTGGGATTGCAGTTTTCCGTGTAGAGCTTGACAATCTAAGACATCCCTCAGTCTAGATTGTAAACTTGAATACCTTGATCCATATTCACATCGAATGTTCTGCTATCCATTCGCTAGGGTTTCGAGTGACTCGGCAAGGTTACGTGGTTGCAATTGCACTACTGTACTCTGTTTAAGTGACTTAGAATCCTACAGTTGATTTTCACTTGTAATAAATTTCATCACATTCGATGTTCTTGATCCCTTGCTAAATCCATGTTATAATTTGACTCTTATATCGTTCTCAAAATTATTGTTTCAGGATCATGTCGTCCAACGACTCTTTCCCTATCTCCACTCCCCAGAATCAGACCATTGAGATTCTGAGTGTACTGCAAGGTTTGAAGGAAGTCCAGGAGCGAACAAACGACTTGTTAGCTGAAGGACTGAGAAGGCAGGTGAATCAGGCACCAGCGGGAGTCTCCAATCATAAAGGGATTCATGTTAGACGAAGAAAAGAGAAGAAGATGAAGCGCCAATTTGTTTCCCCGCGACAGAAGCAGCAGAAGACCCCATGTTGTGGGTACTGTAAGAGGCCAGGACATCTTCAGAGGGATTGTTGTCGCGCCCAATAGGAATGCCTGATCTGCGGATCCAGCGAACATCTTATCAAAGGTTGCCCAGAAAGAAAGGAGCTGTAAGGAGGAGACTCGACCACACTCTCCACTTGTGCCAAGTGATGATTACCGCGTAGTTCAAACTTCGAGGATAAAGCGGACCCAACACAGATTCAACTCGCGTAACGAGAATGCAACGGCCTAGCAATCAAAGAAGGATTTTCATGTTTTCTAATTTCAGTAATAATGTTGTCATTCTCTTAAAAATATTTCTTTCCGTTTGAAATCTTGTATCCGTTGAACTTTTAGTTGAATGCAATAAAACTTGAATCGTAATATATGTATCATTCTCTTACTTTCTCCTTATTTATACTATTCATTATCACAGCATTTTAATCCTGACCTTTCAGTTCCTGCCACCGCATATTTTTCCTATACTTCGTGCCCTGAGCTATTTTCTTGATGTATTCCGCTGTCTAATCATGACTCTCTCTTTTCAGGCCATGGCCCACCCTGGAGCAGCGCCGCATCTAGATGAGGATGCACAGTCATGCGTTTCCTCAGACCGCACGCTGATGAGTTCTGACGATGAGATCAACGGTCCCCAAGTCATTGGTGAAAACAGCGATTCCGAAGACGAAGGAGCAGCCGCCCCAGAGTTCGACATGTTAGACGATTCCGACGAAGAGGAAGGAGACCCTGAAGAGAACCCGATGGAGGAGGATCCCGAGGAAGACCCGATAGAAGAAAATCCAGTGGAGGAAAATCATATGGAAGAAAATCCAGAAGAAGAGAATCACATGGAATCAGACCTCGATGAAGAATCCCCAACCGAGAAGGAAGGACCAGAAGATCAAGACCCTGCTGTGGAAGGACTCCCAATGGCAATCCCCGCAAGGCGCTATAGAAACGGACGTCCCTACCTGAGTGCGCGAGCCTACCGCAACCTGCTGAATCTCCACAACCGCGACTGACGGGATTTCTTTTAGATGTTGTCTTCTCTGGCCAAATAAATCTGTGTATAGTTTAGGGCCACCTTTCATCTTTGAGAATGCTTTGTTTAAAATCTTCTGGAATGAAATAAATTGCTGAGTTCGCTAATCTTTCGATCTTCTTAGTTCCCTTGGTGCTTGATTATTTCTTCTATACAATTATTTTCCTACTGAGATCTGTTAACCCCTACTCCTTACATTGCTCTAACCCTCACTAAGATTAACTAGTACCACACCCGATCTTTTGGAGGTCCACCCTCATCCTTCGTCTGTGCCTCGTTTGAGATCCTTCTAGGAGGAGAACATTTCTTGTGAAATTTCCGAGTTAGCTAACTCTTCAAATTTTTGATTCATATGACCTACCGACCGTTATCCTCTCCATACTTTTTCCCTTGTAGTCCTTTGTTGCTCACCCTTACTTCCTGTGCTGACCCGATCCCAATCTCCTTGATCTTCAGCCTAAGGCCGCCACACTCCGACCTTCTGAATGAGCCACACTTCCTTGTAATCCCTACCCTAGCTAGCCCTACACATTTTGTGTTTTTCCTATTACCCTAAATATGTTTAGGGACATTAGTATTCGAAATTTGGTTTTCACTATTCTTGTATTTGTCGAAGAGTGCGTGTTATTGACTACTTAGTTTTATGTATTTTAAGTACATTACTATTATCCTCATTTTCAGTAGCGCAACACCGCGCATATTTTTTTTCCATGTTTCCCATTTTCGCTATGTGAGTTTTCTAAGTTAATTCAAAACTATTTGATCGATACATCATCCTAAAATGTTTTAACCTACCGACAAATCTTTCACTACTTTATTGTCGTTCTTTTATTTTCGGGTATGGTGCCTATGTTTACTAATGATTGTGCCTTATACTCATTATTTCTGCCGTGCTACCTTTGATATACTTATACGTGCACATATTTAGGTTTCGATTTTATCGAACACGCCTCGAATATTATTGTTCGTTATTGTTATTTATATTCTCGTATGCATGTAGTTTGCCCTTATAGCTGTTCCTGCCTTATACTTATTTGGACCTATCCTTTTGTATGTTGTTCTTACATATATAGACCTTCAAAATTTTATCCACCCATTTTAAGTAAATCACTATGTATTAGTGTTCGATGTGGTAACTTTTCGCTTACTATTTTATAGCTTGTCGTTTCTTTTAAATTTCGAGAACGAAATTTTTGTAAGGGTAGTATGATGTAATACCCAGTCCTTTTGAATACCAATATCCGTATTTTTTTCACTCTCAAAATTTATTTATTTAATAATTATTATTTGTATTATTCTAAAAACCCAAATCCTAATCTAATCTCATATCTTTTAATTTTCCCTAACCCAAACCCTCATTCCCTTCCTATTTTATTATCCCCTTTCTTTTTCATTTTTAGCCCAGTCGTTACTTTCCCCAAGCCCAGAGCCGGCCCACTCCTCTAATCCTTTTCTCATTCACTTAAAATCCCAAGCCCGACCCCTTTCTTTTCCCTACTATCTTATCCTTTGGCCCGAGCCCATTTTCCCTCCCCAGCCCATTAAAATAACAATTATCCAAGCTCATTTCTTTTAAATCCCTTCAAATCCAAACCCAAATCTCCTCTATAAATTCCTATTAAACCACCAAGTTAATACCTCTTTAATCCCAATTAATTTCCCCCATTAATCCCTTTTAAAACCCAATTAATCACCACTTAATTCTCATTCATTATATCCTCCCTCCCTCTCTCAATTTCTCTAATTCCCTCTCTCTCTAATTCCCTCTCTCTGTCTCTCTCTCTCTCTCTCTAATTCTCTCTTCCTTTCTCTCTAAATTTCTCTCCCTTTATCAGCGTCTCACCCTCCCTCATATCAAATTAAGGAACAACGTGAAGCAGTGAAGAAAAGAAGGGCACGAAGAGCAGCTAGATCGAGTGAAATTGTCGGATTCCAAAGGACTGAGCCGGTGCTGCGTTCGTGGCGCGATCGTGCTGATACCACTGCCGTATTATTGTCGACACATTTCCAGGCAAGTACTTTTACTTGCTACATGCTATATATTCAAGTTACAAATTTAAATTACATAGATCGTAAAATTACAGTTTCAGATCGATTATGTGTCAAACCTGTTCGATGTGTGATTCCTATGAAAGTACTTGTCTATTTTTACGGAATTAGATTGTCCGTCTTGGCCCGTGTAGTGATAAATACCCTGTATAAATTTCACTGGATAATACGACGATTACCGACTAAAACGACTACCCCCAAGTTTGCCTGTAAAACTGGAAATTTCCTGTACCTGAAAACCGTTAAAATCACCATAAATTATATACATACTGGAATGGTGCGTTCGAGGGCTTAAATCGAAGCCGACTCGACGAACTATAACCCTATGCAAGGTTCTCATGGTTTCTGTACTTAAACTGTGACAATATTTAGATCGGAGTGCGACTCTGGACTGCAGTCCAGAGCGACTCCAGTTGTTGTTTACTGTCCCGTAAACGGGTACCACCCTGTTTCCTTAACCCGTAGACTGCAGAACTCTGCATTTTATTGAAGGCGAAGCTGTTAGATAGATAACACAAGTGGTTTCATTCTGTTTCGTCATCGGTTGCTTTTTAATCTGTAATTTAAAAGATCGGGACGTAAAACAGTCCCAACAGAATCAGAATCGACATACTAGCGTTAAACAATGTATAACTCCTGACGTACAGATGCGATTGAAAATCCGTCTGTTGTGTTGAAAACCTTACTGAAAATCCTAGATTTCATCTAACTGTAGTGTCGCTAAAATCTGATCCCAACTGGGATTAAAATGCGTTGCGAAACGGACTTTCGATTCTGAAACCGGATTTCCAGCCGCGAACGTTTAAAATGAAATGGCCATAATTAATGATCCTGGAACCCGATTGGCATGAAACTAAATTAGATGGATAGATAACCGAACATACTAATTATTACCCGTTTATCGTTTCACTAAACTGTACACGTACGATTCATGATAAATCGTGCAAGTGATAGAATACTGTTTTATGACACCTTAATCATGCTTTACATACTGTTTACGCATCATATCATACACATGTCACTGCATTGATAACCTAGTGATAACGTGCATTACCCAGTATTTGGTATTAGTGATGATTGTGGCAAGTACGTTAGTATTCGTGTATCAGTGAATAAGTGAAAGTGATACGTACTTATACACAATCAGTGAACCTTATTATTCTATTGCATTGTCGAAGTCTGTGGGACGCGTGTACGTGTGACTATAAGTGGTATGGGACACTTATGGAAGCTCTTGCACGGGTGTCACAGATAAGGCACCAGACACTGCCATTTATCTTAGGTATTAGTCGGGACGTGCTTGATGGAGATCCTGCCTCCAGTTCTCGCTCAGACTTGTCACAGACCGATTGGTTTTTAGGGTTATGGTTAGCGTTTGATGTAGACCACGGGGTGTGGGGTAGTTTGAGTGTGAGTTCAATAGAATCTCGGGAGTCCCATGCCGGCTTATATATTTCGGGAGATATATGGAGATTTACAGGGTACATGATTATTACCGTGATTTACATGTTGGGCCCGTGGTCCTTTGCCCTTGGGTTCTACCCTTAGGTGGAGGACACTCACGAGTGGTTGACTCTCACACTTGGACTGACGATAGGTTTAGTGACCTGTATAGTGAGACTTAGAGACTGATAGGGATAATGGCATCGATATATATATTTACTATGTTGACATACGTGGCATATCATTCTACTGCTTTTACTATTCCGCTGCATTGATTACTGCATGTTCATGCCTATACCGTCATTAATTTACTGTTATATATAACTATTATCACTGTTAGAATTGTCACATGAATTTATATATTATATTGCTATTGTGTCGCTCTGACGACCTGAGTATGCATGCTCAGTGTGAGGAGAAGATTTAGCCTGGACCGGGACTAGACGTACATCACGGACATCTTGATTAGCTATCCAGGGTTATACCCTTTTGTTTCCCATCAGGTCAGTTCTTTACATTGTTTCATTCAGTTACTGTATTTCTCATTACCTGCGCATCATTTACTGTTTACCATGTAAAACTAGAAGCCGAAGTGTGACTACGGCAGGACATTTCCTTGACCGTAGGAGCATGGCTGGCCTTGTCAACCCCTCGTATTCCGTATTTTGGGAAGCGGGGCGTGGCAAGACATCATCCAGGTCTTTCATGGAGAACTTTTGTGACAAGAATGTTTTAACTGATTGTAGCATAGGAATGTCATTTCCTATCAGGAGAATATCATCCACGTACAAGACGAGAAATACTATATTTCTCACTATAAATGCATGGTTCATCTAGATTTTTGATAATGTCAAATTCTTTGACCGTGTCATCAAAGAAGATATTCTAACTTTGCGATACCTGCTTTAATCCATAAATTGATTAAAGCAACTTGCACACTCTTCCGCTACTCCCACTCTCTATAAAACCCTCTGGCTGATCCATATAAACACACTCTTCTAAATTTCCATTCAGAAAAGCGGTCTTTACGTCTATCTACCAAATTTCATAATTATGGAAGGCAGCACTGGCAAGTAAGATCCGAATGGATTTAAGCATAGCCACTGGAGAACAGGTTTCATTACAGTCCAAGTCATGTTTTTGATGAAAACCTTTTTCTACAAGTCTAGCCTTATAGGTTTCAACCTGTCCATATGCACCAATCTTCTTTCTGAAGATCCATTTGCAGCCTACGGGTTTTATCCCTTGAGGTGCAATATCCAAAGTCCAAACTTTGTTGGTATACATGGATTCCATTTCGGTCCGCATTGCATCCAGTCACTTTACTGAGTCTCTGCTCATAATGGCCTGCTGGAAACTAGTTGGCTCATCATCATCGATGATGCAATCCTCTTTATCCCTATCTATGAGAAAACCGTAGTCACTCTCGGACGGATGAGACTGCCTACTAGATCTGCAGAGTGGTGCAGGGACGTCCGGTTCTTTTGAAACTTCTGGTTCCACCAAGCTTTCAGTAATCGATTGTGGTTATGGAATTTCTTCTAGTTCTATTGTGCTCCCACTTATTTCTTTCTCATGAAATTCAGTCTCCAGAAAGTGGGCATGCCGAGAAACAAAAACCTTTTGTTCCTTTGCGTAATAGAAAAGATACCCCGTGGAGTTCCTTGGGTATCCCACAAACTTACATAGTACTGATCGTGCCTCCAGCTTATCCACGCTGATTTTTGAAAAAAACTGGACATCCCCATATCTTAAGATACTTAAGATAAGATTTCTTCCCACTCCACATTTCCTATGGTGTGGTAGATACTAACTTAGTAGGAACTTTGTTCAAAAGATATGCAGCAGATTCTAGTGCATAATCCCAGAAGGATCGCGGTAGCTCAGCGTTACTCATCATGGAACATGCCATATCCAATAAGGTGTGGTTCCGCCTTTCGATACACCGTTTCGTTGAGGTGTGTATGGAGGAGTAGGCTGAGAGATAATTCCATTCTCTTTTAAATAATTCAGGAACTCGGCAATTGCGTATTCACCACCCCGATCAGATCGAAGTGTCTTGATACTTTTTCCTGTTTGTTTTTCCACTTCATTCTTGTATTCCTGGAATTTCTCAAAGGCCTCGGATTTATGTTTCATCAAGAATACATGTCCATACCTTGAGAAATCATCCGTAAAATTAATGAAGTAGGAATAACCACTTCTTGCATGTGTAGACATTGAACTACGCACGTCGCTGTGTATGAGTCCCAAGAGCTCGGTGGCTCTTACTCCGTGTCCAGTGAATGAAGTCTTTGTCATCTTTCGTTAGAGACATGATTGATAAGTTGCATAAGACAAATATTCAAACGGATCTAAACATCCCTCTCTATGTAACTTTGTCAACCGTGTTTCATTGATGAGACCTAGTCTACAATACCATAAGAAAGCTTGATTTAAGTCTGGAGTTTTCTTTTAAGTGTGTTCTGAACATTGAAAATCTGGTATTGATTTAATATGTATATACCATTGTCTAGTGTACTGATTAGTCAAATATATTGCACATTTGTATGAACATTTTCCCTCCAATTGTTAACTACAAAAATGTGTTAATTGTAAATAAAGAACATATGCGGGTTTATTTGTAAAAAGTTTATTGTCATATGTTTCTTCATTTATAATTAATATAATTAGGGAAAATATATGCATATAATATTTAAATGAAAAATTAGTAATTAAAATATGCATATCATATCAAATATTCCTAATCAATATTCTTAAGATATTATATCATATAAATGGTTGGAATAATATCTCAAAAATACCAAATGTTACTAATACTTTGATTTAAGATATTGTGCAGGTATTAGCTCAGGTCTGAAATCCAAGTAAGAGATCCAAGTCAAATCGGGATATCGAAACCGAATCTGCTAAATTTTAGAAGCAAAACGAGGAATCTAGCAACGGCAGAGACTCAGAGCAATATTTTCAGAATCTATATATCAAGAGAATCTCCAAATTTCGACACAAAAAGATAGAGAAAAAATCGCAAAACCGAATTCCATTAGGAGGCGGCGGATCCACGGCCATACGTGGCATCAGGCGGCAGAACTATGACTCTTTGGTAGCCGTTAGATGTGGGATTTTGGGAGCATGATCTTAACTGCATCTACTTACATATGAAATCTAGGGTTTCTGGTTTCAAAGACTATATAAAAGACTGAGAGCTGTGCATTCAAAATCATCCAAGTGATCACATAATCATCTATTCATCTACCTCCATAAAGAGAGAGATCTAGAGCAAAACTAGGGTTCCTGTAATCTACTTTCTAAAGAGAAAAGTTGTAATGCTATAATTGATTAATAAAGGTAGTTTTTCTTTTTGCATTTACTTTTCCGTATTAATTTTCCGCATTATTTTTCTGCATTTTAATCATTACTAATCATGAGCGAGTAATTCCTTACTTGGTAGGGTTTGTAGGATAGGGTAGAATAATGGATGAAAAATCTTTTAATTTCTTTTTGACATTTTAATGTTTATAAATTTTAGCAAAATAAATGTTAACTTTCTTATTGGGCGCGCTATCAATTTATTAATAGTCACGACTACCATTTGAAATTAGTTAAACACTTATTTTGTTAAGGGCTTGACATAAATAAAGATCAATAGAAGGCCAAGGGTTAGTAGTGGGAAACCCTAATTCCCTATAAGAACCCTAATCCACATTCATTGCCATCTTTCTAGTTTTAAACTATTAAAATATAAAAGAGTCATTTTTAATCATTCATCCATTAACTACTAAGTCCTATGAACCCTACAAGCCTTTTTATTATAAATTTTATATCCGTATTAGAATAAGAACAACAACCCATCCTATCTTTTATCAACTCGTCTAAAGCAAGAAAAGAAGTTCACATTTTCTTGCGGACGACCCGTATTCATCACGGCTAGCTATTAGCGACACCGTCTTGATTGCGGTTATTTACAAAACACTTTTTCATGATCAATCAAATGACGCCGTTGCCGGGAAAACGGTCGTAATTAATTTTCTTGTTATTCGGGTTGATTTCTTATAAAAACCAGAAAACATAACATAAACGAGAACCAAAACCGCATCTTGTGTTTTTAACGATTGTCGTGCGAGTTTTGGAAGGGAATATGGAGTAACTGGAGCAAGACAACAGAGATTAAGAGATTTAAACTTGGACCAAAGGAGCATAGATGTGCCCTGAAGAAATTTCAGCAGAAGTTCTTGCGAAACGGCGGCGGAACCGCGGTTTTTGGTTCCATTTGGCGGCGGAACCGCGGCTCGTTTGAAGAGTTGGGCCCCCAATCTTCTGTGGTATTTTCCTTTAGCCTTTCTCTCTCCTCTAAAGCTCCAATAAACTGAATTTATTTGCAGGATTCTTTGCAAACAGCGCCGCTAAATAAGTCTTTTTGCGTGTTTTGATTTCGGTTTGTTTTGCATATCCAAACCGGACTTTAAGGGGAAATAAACCCAAATTCAGATTAGGTGGGGATTTCATCGCCCTTCCTAGGCCCTACAAATCAAAAAACGAGCATACTATCACCCTACATTAATAAAAAATATATCTAGACCAAGCCTCTAAGGACCGTCGCGCTCAATTAGGATAGAGGAAGGTCGTGGGTAATCTATTGCTTATCCGTATTTCTCTTGTGGTGTCTAAGCAAGTGTGACTTAGGAAAGTGGTTATTTAATTAGGCCCGCTATTTCGGTGATTCGTATAGCGGATACCTCCCACTTACCTGACACTTACCTAGCTGCAAGATTGATAAGGAGGTGGTAGAGGATTGATCCTACATCTTATCCTTTGGAAGTTAGGAGCGTTCTAGTGACTTGACCTAGGTGACCCTAGCTCTAGGGATTGATTGTGCATTTTGTGATTTGTTGAGTCAAGCCTCACGTCCGACAACTTTTTCAAAACAAGCCTTCTAAAAATTCTCATCACACTCTGCAACTTGGACTAAACCCGTTTAGTGCATGATCGGCTAGACACAGAATTCTAATGTCCGTCTAGTCCGCATTTTTGCTGTCGACTCCGAAGTCGATACTTCATCTTCTATTTCTCCTCCACCTACCACATCTCTCGAGATGGATGGATCTCCATCAGGTTTTAACGACACCACCCTGCCACCACCCGTAGTGTAACACCCTAGTTCATTTATACCAGTTATAGTTTAAGTATTTCTTTATTTGTGGTATTTTCTTGATTTACTGTGTTTTGGGTGCGAATAGTGTTTTGACATCTGTATTTGCATCCGACCCGACCCGCTTGCTAGAAACCCGTCTTGATTCCTGTTTATGGTTTATCCTAGCTTATTATATAGATCCGTGCACTTTCATTATTTATACATTGCTTACTCGCATTATATCTGGCATCTGCATTTTTTTAAATATAACATTTAAAGTCGCAAAAAATAGTTTAAAAATATATTGTATGGCCTGCTTGATACCTCTAACCCTGTGGTAGCATCCGCTCATCTTGTTCTCGTCCCGTTCAGTGAAACGGATTTGTTTGGATGGCTACGCGCACGTACGTGCATCCGTTCTTGGGGGTATGCATTTTCGTTATCCGGATATCCTGTTTTGATTTTGGTTTACACATATATTTTTCGTATTTTAAAACTGGATTTTTAGACCCGACCCGGGTGTGTTTTGGACTAAGTTTCTATTTACCTGAAAATCAAATTTTATTAATTTAAATTAATTAACACAGTTTAAATCTTTGTAACTAAAAATATTTTTTAAATTATAAATCTTAACTTTAAACAACCTTTCTCTCTCACTCTTTCTCTTTCCTTCTCTCTCTCTCTCTCTCTCTCTCTCTCTCTCTCCGCAGCACTCTCTTTCTCCCCACTCTCTCTCTCTCTCCCCCCCTTTCTCTCTCCTCTCTCTCCCCCCTCTCGGAAACACTGTTTCCTTCTCGATTCTGGTCACCTCCTCTCCTTATACCGTCACCTCTCTTCTCTTCCTCCTCTCTTCTCTTCTTTTTAAAGCCCGAGCACCCACGAGAAAACCCATACAAGCGAAACCCTAACCCTAAAACTCCTCTGCTTCCACTAACCCGACCTCGTCACCACCTCCATTTCCATTTTCTCTTCCTCCTCGTCATCTTCTTCCTCTCCTTCCTCCTTCCCGAGCACCAAAACCCTGCACATCAAGAACCCCGACAACCCATCACCATGCACACCTCGTCGCCGGCGATCCCTCGACCTCGCTGTCACCACCACTATATCCTACTCTCCCTCTCCTCTTCCCTTCTCCCTCCTATACCAAGATCCCTGCACCCGAGCCCCAGCCTGCACCAACACCCGAGCCTAAACCCTAACTCCTCAAAGCCAAACCCTAGCCTTGTCGCCGAAGCTCCGTTGATCTCGTCGCCACCTTTTCATCTCCCTGACCCCAGTGCACAACCCAGTAAGCAATCCCCTCTCTCTTCTTCTTTCTCTTCTTCTTTCCTTCTTCTTTTCTTTATCTTTTCTTGAATCTTGTTTCCAGCGATCGCCGGAGTTGCGTCGATGCTGCCGATCCGACGATCCAGTGAACGTACCTTGCTCGCGTGAACACCCTCTCGCCTTGCCTAGACCCGTCCCGCATGCCGCGTGTACGTTACGACGATTTACCGATGTCGGACGTGCCGTGCGTATCCACCGTGTGATCCAATCGAGGCAAGTTAATCTTGCTATATGCTATCCTACAATATACTGCATCCATTTGAATAATAGTATTACATATTATTTAGTTATGCATCCGTATTACAATTTTACAGTTTTCGGATACCCGTTTGCATCTATATCATTTAAAATATATATAACTGCATCTATAGATTACATTAATTCATATTATTATTGTAGTAACACCCCATCCTTAATAATGTGCATCCCACTTAGTTTTGGAACTGTAAATATAACCCTAATTGATAATTGTGCATCCATACCATTAATTTTATATCTATTCGCATACCATGTCACATTGTTACATATTTTTGTTACAGTAATACCCCATACTAGATAATGTGCATCCGACATAGTAGTGGAGCTATAGTTGCAACCCCTAATAGTTAGTTATGCATCCATATTTTATTGTGTACCCATACCATTAATTCTTTATATGCAGTTACATGCCATGTCGTATTAATTCATAATATTGTTACAGTAATACCCCATGCTTGATAATGTGCATCCTACATAGTCATGATGTAACCCCTGACAAAATATTTGTGCATCCATACCTTTACCGTGCATCCGTACTTGCTACAGTTTTATTATGAACATCCGCTTGACACATGTGCACTACCTATCATGACCTGATATACCACTGCTTGACTTGATACCTGATCTTGTTATTAATGCCGACAATCTTGACCTGTTGTTCCTACGGACATATCCTGTTGTCTATTTAGACAAGCCTGTACCTGCTTGATCCTGTGTTGGCATTAGCTCCAGATTTATCAATACCTGACTTGAACACATAACCTTGGGGGTATGGGGAAATCAAAAGTGTAAACTAAAGTGTAGCTTACAAGGGTATTACTTGATCCGTGGTCCCGGGGGATAACGGGACAGAATCATTCATGATTCTTACTTGATCCGTGGTCCCAGGGGATAACGGGACAGAGTCATTCATGACTCCCACTACCTGATCCGTGGTCCCGGGGGATAACGGGACATATTCTTTGAGTTACATGGAGGATTACATTAATTAATTTCAAACAACTTTAGAATAGATAACCCAGTAGCACAGTTTAGATTGATCACTGCACGTCACATATATTGATATACTTCACCGTTCTATATCCGTGTTTACTTATTACATTCATGTTACTGTTTATGATTCATACCTGCATATCTCGTGTATCCTGTTCATTTATTATTGGTTGATATCATGACGCACTGACGTCTGGGTTTTGTATGGCCCGGATCCTCTATCTCCGTCGCAGGCAGTTCAGGAGTATTTTGACCAACAAGCCGAGCAGTGAAGATCATGTTAGTAGCTAGTTAGTTTAGTTTTCTTTCGTATTTTCATTCCTGATGTGAGCACGTATTATGGGACGTACTTTCCAGATTGTTATTGTTACTTGGATTTATTGCTTCCACATATTATTTCTTGACTCGTTATTTCTGGCTCATGGACATGTACTAGATAGTTTCTTTTATTTTCCTGTTCTTGATATCTATAGACAGCCGTAATGTGATTGTGGAGGGATGTTTCTAAGCCACAGGTAGCATGGTTGGCTCTGTCACGTGCCTATCTTAGCGCACTCTGGGAAGCGGGGCGGGACAGGGTTTGTTTGGTATCAGAGCCATATGATTTAGGTTAATCGGGTCTGATTCTTTTTGTAGTTGGGTATTGGACCCAATACACGAATCAGAATACTCGTAATTAGGAGCATGTCCTGCCTTATTGCTATCATGTCATCCTTGAATCCATAACTATCTTGCTTCTTGTATCCTGTTTGTTGAATCTTGTTTATCTTGCTAATCCTCTTCGGTGTTTTGGCTTCAGAATCATGGCGGACAGAAGTCTGCGATCGTACCAGAGGAGTGTTGATGACGCCGCTTTGCTTGGAGTAATTCATGGGATGCTGGAGAACCAGAAGCGGCAGACCGAACTGAACCAGTGGCAAGCCGAATCTTTTTAGGAAGGTTTGCGGACCGTCCAGCAGTCCGTGCACAATGTTGCAGCCAAACCAGTAGACCGTGTGGGTATCGTGGCGGATTTTAGGAGACTTGGTCCGTCCGTCTTCACTGGTCTGGAAGAGCCATTACCAGCGGAGCAGTGGCTGGTTGATACGGAGAATTTGCTTGTTGCGGCACAGATTCCAGAGGACAAGAGAGTGTATGTTGTACGCATCCAATTGGTAGACTATGCCCGTGAATGGTGGCTTGTGGAAGAGGCCCGCTTGCCCAAGCCGATTAGTTGGGCAGATTTTTCGAAGAGTTTCTTGGAGAAGTTCTTCCCGCAGACTACACGTGAGGAAATAGAAGAAAAGTTTATCAGTTTGAAGCAGAACGACGTACCCGTGGATGTACATGCGGCTGAGTGGACACGGCTCAGTAGATTCGCTGGACCTTTGGTTGCCAACGATGCTGATAGGGCAAGGAGGTTCATGTGCAGTTTGGACGTGGAAATCCAGAGGCACATTATATCTCTGGGATTGACCACTTTTTCGCAAGTGCTTAAAGCGGCCCGAGAGCTGCAGAGCTTATCGGTGAAGACTGAGGGTACGCAGCAGCAGGCAGTTGTAGTGCGGAAGCCGGCGTTTACGTCGAACCGAGCGCCTATACGCAGAGGTATTCCGGTGAACCGACGTGGCGTAGTACCGATGAAGAAGCCCGTCGTACACGAGCAAAAGGGAAGGATGTTTTGTGAGTTCTGTCATCTACCTGTCACCTGCAGAAGGATTGTCGGAGGAAACTTGGACTTTGTTTGGTTTGCGGATCAGCTGATCATACTATCAGTGTTTGCCCGTCGAAGCTTTGTTTGAAGGATGATGTTCAGAGGCTACCACAGAAGCAGTTTCAGGGGGAGAAGCAGTTGACTCAGGGACCCAATTAAGCTCGAGCTTTTACCCTGACGGCTGAAGAGGCTAAGGCTTCAGAGGAAGTTGTTTCAGGTATCCTACTTGTTCATGATTTTCCCGCATTAGCATTATTCGATTCTGGTGCATCCCATTGTTTTATGTCGTCCAAGTTTATTGCTGCACACTCAATTTCTTGCACGACCCTGTCTAGTTGTTGGGACATACCCACTGGGAATGAGAAGATCATAGCTAGTAGAGAATGTAAGGATTGTTCAGTTGTTGTTGGTGGACGGGAGTTATTTGCAGATTTCTTGCTGATCGATACCGGCAGCTATGATGTTGTTTTGGGAATGGATTTTCTCGGCACTTTCCACGCTCACATAGATTGTAGAGCAAAGAAAGTGATTTCCAAGATTTCCGAACATCCGTAGTTTGTTTTCACTGGAGGAAGCAGTTCTGTCGGGCCAGTCGAGTTTAGGGCTAGGCCGAAAAGCAAATGTTCTTTCGTCAATGGAAGTTGATAAGGAGGAAGTGCCAGCTGTAGTTCGAGAGTTCATGGACATGTTCGAGGACATCTCGGGTTTACTGCCAAAACGAGATGTGGAGTTCGCGATCGATCTTGTTCCTGATGCAGCGCCAATCTCAAAGGCGCACTATCCAATAGCACCAGTGGAGTTGGAAGAAGTCAAGAAGCAGGTTACTGAATTATTTAAGAAGGGTTGGATTCACAGCAGCGATTCACCTTGGGGAGCTCCTGTTCTTCTAGTCAAGAAGAAAGATGGCACAAGGAGGATGTGCATCGATTATCGAGAATTAAACCGGGTGACTATTAAGAACAAGTACCCGATCCCTCGCATTGGCGAATTATTCGAGCAGCTTAGTGGTGCGAGGGTACTCTCGAAGCTGGATTTGCGATCCGGATATCATCAGGTCCGAGTTAAATCAGAAGATATTTGCAAAACTGCGTTCCGAACTCGGTATGGACATTACGAGTATTTAGTGATGCATTCGAAGTCACGAATGCACTGGCGATATTTATGGACTTGATGAACCGAATCTTTTCACCGTTCTTGGACCAGTTTATAGTAGTGTTCATCGATGATATTCTGGTTTACCCGAGGAGCAATGAAGAGCATGCGGAACACTTGAAGATCGCACTGCAGACATTGAGGCAAGAAAGATTGTATGCAAAGATGAGCAAGTGCGAGTTTTGGCTTGAAGAAGTGAAGTTTTTGGGGCATGTCATATTTGGAGATGGAATCGCCGTTGACCCTGAGAAGATTGCAGCAGTTCGAGATTGGCCGATTCCGAAGAACGTAGCAGAGATCAGAAGTTTTCTGGGACTTGCCGGATATTACAGAAGGTTCATGGAGAATTTTGCTCGTTTGGCTGAGCCTTTGACGAAGCTTACGCATAAGGAAGTACCATTCGTATGGACGGATAAATGTGCGTCAGCTTTTGAGGCATTGAAGCAGAGATTGATAACCGCTCCTATTTTAACCGTACCAGACAGTTCCAGAGGATTAGTGATTCACAGCGACGCATCTGGGAAAGGTTTGGGATGTGTTTTGATGCAGCATGGGAAGGTTATAGCTTACGCATAGAGACAATTGAAGATCCATGAGAAGAATTACCCAACTCATGATTTGGAGCTAGCAGCTGTGATTTTCGCTTTGAAGATTTGGAGACACTACTTATTGGGCGAAAGGGTCGAAGTATTCACCGATCACCAAAGCATAATGTATGTATTCATGCAGAAAGAGCTTAACATGAGGCAGCGTAGATGGTTGGAGCTGATGGCTGACTACGATCTTGATCTTAAATACCATCCGGGAAAAGTTAATGTTGTGTCAGATGCGCTTAGTCGGTTGCCAGCAATTCGGATGTTGACTGCACAGAAGGAACTTATCGAAGATTTTCGGAGATTCGACTTGGAGATCATGCTACCGCATTCTTCGGGACAGTTGATGCAGCTGCAAGTACAGTCGTCATTGATCGAGAGTATTAAAGCATTGCAGTCACAGGACCCAAGATTGCAGAAGTTTCGAGAACAAGTTGAAGCTGGACTTCGAACGGACTTGTTGATTCATGAAGATGGTTCATTGCAATATTGTAGCTGTTTGTGTGTGCCGAAAGGAGATATTCGCGAAGAAGTTATGAAGGAGGCGCACAGTTCCGCATATTCCATATATCCAGGAGGCACGAAGATGTACCACGATCTAAGACAGCATTTCTGGTGGGAAGGCATGAAAAGGGAGATTGCTCGCTTTGTAGCGAAGTGCTTGGTATGTCAACAAGTTAAGGCTAAACATCAAAGGGTTGCTGGTTTATTGCAACCACTTCCGATTCCTCAATGGAAGTGGGAACATATAACCATGGATTTCGTGACAGCTTTACCGCGGAGTCCAAAGGGCAACAATGCAGTTTGGGTGATTGTTGATCGATTGACCAAGGCATCTCATTTCATAGCATTTCGAGTTGGTCAATCAACGGAAGCGTTGGCAGAACGGTACATGAAGGAGATTGTGAGATTGCATGGAGTACCTGTGAGTATCGTGTCTGACCGTGACACCCGATTCTTATCATACTTCTGGAGGAGTTTACAGGAAAGTTTGGGGACGCGATTGAAGTTTAGCACCACTTACATCCTCAGACAGATGGCCAATCGGAGAGAACGATCCAAACTCTTAAAGATATGTTGAGAGCTTGCATGTTAGACTTCAAGGGTTCATGGGAGGATCATCTACACTTGGTGGAGTTTTCTTACAATAACAGCTTTCAGGCGACTATTCAGATGGCTCCATTCGAAGCACTGTATGGTCGCAAGTGTCGTTCACCCGTTTGTTGGGACGATATTGGAGAACGAAGATTGTTGGGACCGGATTTGATCGTGCAAACAGTAGAGAAAGTTAATACTATCCGGAATCATATGAAGGCAGCACAAGATCGGCAGAAGAGTTAGGCCGACACATCGAGAAGACCTCTAGAGTTCGCTGTTGGTGATCTGGTATTCTTGAAGATATCACTGACTAGGGGAGTGATTCGTTTTGGGAGTCGAGGCAAGCTTAGTCTTCGATTCGTGGGGCCTTTCGAGATTTTAGAGCGTGTTGGAGAAGTGGCTTATCGATTGGCGTTACCACAATCTTTGGCTAATGTTCATGACGTGTTTCATGTATCTCAACTCCGTAAGTATGTTCGAGATGAAATACATGTGCTGGATCTTTTAGAGCTGACTGTAAGAGAGGATTTAACCTTTGAGGAATGACCGATGTCGATTGTTGATCGAAGAGAAAAGGTCCTTAAGAACAAGATTATCCCTCTCGTACTTGTTTCTTGGGGAAATTTCTTGCTCGGAGAATCGACTTTGGAACGAGAAGACGAGATTCGACAGATGTTTCCACACTTATTCTTGTTTCTTGTAGATTCTTGTTTGTTTATTTTTTTTGTTCCTGGAATTTCGAGGACAAAATTCTTTTTGTAGTTGGGTATAATGTAACACTCTAGTTTATTTATACCAGTTCTACTTCAAGTATTTCTTTATTTATGGTATTTTCTTGATTTACTGTGTTTTGGGTGCAAATAGTGTTTTGACATCTGTATTTGCATCTGACCCGACCCGCTTGCTAGAAACTCGTCTTGATTCCTGTTTATAGTTTATCCTGGTTTATTATATGGATCCGTGCACTTTCATTATTTATACATCACAAACTCGTATTATATCTGGCATCTGCATTTTTTAAAATATAACATGTAAGTCGCATAAAATAGTTTAAAAATATATTGCATGGCCTGCTTGATACCCCTAACCCTGTGGAAGCATCCGCGCATCTTGTTCTCGTCCTGTTCAGTGAAACGGACTTGTTTGGATGGCTACGCGCACGTACGTGCATCCTTTCTTGGGGGTATGCATTTTCGTTACCCGGATATCCTGTTTTGATTTTGGTTTACACATATATTTTTCGTATTTTAAAACTGGATTTTTAGACCCGACCCGGGCGTGTTTTGGACTAAGTTTCTATTTACCTGAAAATCAAATTTTATTAATTTAAATTAATTAACACAGTTTAAATCTTTGTAACTAAAAATATTTTTTAAATTTAAAATCTTAACTTTAAACAACCTTTCTCTCTTTCTCTTTCTCTTTCCTTCTCTCTCTCTCTCCGCAGCACTCTCTCTCCCCTTTTTCTCTCTCACCCTTTCTCTCTCCTCTCGCTCGCCTCTCTCCCCTCTCGGAAACACTGTTTCCTTCTCGATTCTGGTCACCTCCTCTCCTTTTACCGTCACTTCCCTTCTCTTCCTCCTCTCTTCTCTTCTTTTTAAAGCCCGAGCGCCTACGAGAAAACCCATACAAGCGAAACCCTAACCCTAAAACTCCTCTGCCTCCACTAACCCGACCTTGTCACCACCTCCATTTCCATTCTCTCCTCCTCCTCGTCATCTTCTTCCTCTTCTTCCTTCTTCCCGAGCACCAAAACCCTGCACATCAAGAACCCCGACAACCCATCACCCTGCACACCTCGTCGCCGGCGATCCCTCGACCTCGCCGTCACCACCACTATATCCTACTCTCCCTCTCCTCTTCCCTTCTCCCTCCTACACCAAGATCCCTACACCCGAGCCCTAGCCTGCACCAACACCCGAGCGCAAACCCTAACTCCTCAAAGCCAAACCCTAGCCTTGTCGCCGGAGCTCCGTTGATCTCGTCGCCACCTTCTCATCTCCTTGACCCCAGTGCACAACCCAGTAAGCAATCCCCTCTCTCTTCTTCTTCCTCTTCTTCTTTCCTTCTTCTTTTCTTTATCTTTTCTTGAATCTTGTTTCCAGCGATCGCCGGAGTTGCGTCGACGCTACCGATCTGACGATCCAGTGAACGTACCTTGCTCGCGTGAACACCCTCTCGCCTTGCCTAGACCCGTCCCGCGTGCCGCGTGTACGTTGCGACGATTTACCGACGTCGGACGTGCCGTGCGTATCCGTCGCGTGATCCGATCGAGGCAAGTTAATCTTGCTACATGCTATACTACAATATACTGCATCCATTTGAATAATAGTATTACATATTGTTTAGTTATGCATCCGTATTACAATTTTACAGTTTTCGGATACTCGTTTGCATCCATATCATTTAAAATATATATAACTGCATCTATAGATTACATTAATTCATATTATTATTGTAGTAACACCCCATGCTTAATAATGTGCATCCCACTTAGTCTTGGAACTGTAAATATAACCCTAATTGATAATTGTGCATCCATACCATTAATTTTATATCTATTCGCATACCATGTCACATTGTTACATATTATTGTTACAGTAATACCCCATGCTAGATAATGTGCATCCTACATAGTAGTGGAGCTATAGTTGCAACCCCTAATAGTTAGTTATGCATCCATGTTTTATTGTGTACCCATACCATTAATTCTTTATATCCAGTTGCATGCCATGTCGTATTAATTCATAATATTGTTACAGTAATACCCCATGCTTGATAATGTGCATCTTACATAGTCATGATGTAACCCCTGACAAAATATTTGTGCATCCATACCTTTACCGTGCATCCGTACTTGCTACAGTTTTATTATGAACATCCGCTTGACACATGTGCACTACCTATCATGACCTGATATACCACTGCTTGACTTGATACCTGATCTTGTTATTAATGCCGACAATCTTGACCTGTTGTCCCTACGGACATATCCTGTTGTCTATTTAGACAAACCTGTACCTGCTTGATCCTGTATTGGCATTAGCTCCAGATTTATCAATACCTGAATTGAACACATAACCTTGGGGGTATGGGGAAATCAAAAGTGTAAACTAAATTGTAGCTTACAAGGGTATTACTTAATCCGTGGTCCCGGGGGATAACGGGACAGAATCATTCGTGATTCTTACTTGATCCGTGGTCCCGGGAGATAACGGGACAGAGTCATTCATGACTCCCACTACCTAATCCATGGTCTCGCGGGATAACGGGACATATTCTTTGAGTTACATGGAGGATTACATTAATTGATTTCAAACAACTTTAGAATAGATAACCCAGTAGCACAGTTTAGATTGATCACTGCACGTCACATATATTGATACACTTCACCGTTCTATATCCGTGTTTACTTATTATATTCATGTTATTGTTTATGATTCATACCTGCATATCTCGTGTATCCTGTTCATTTATTATTGATTGATATCATGATGCACTGACGTCTGGGTTTTGCATGGCCCAGATCCTCTATCTCTGTCGCAGGCAATTCAGGAGTATTTTGACCAACAAATCGAGCAGTGAAGATCATGTTAGTAGCTAGTTAGTTTTTATTGCTTCCGCATATTATTTCTTGACTCGTTATTTTTGGTTCATGGACATGTACTAGATAGTTTCTTTTATTTTCCTGTTCTTGATATCTATAGACAGCCGTAATGTGACTGTGGAAGGTTGTTTCCTAACCACAGGTAGCATGGTTGGCTCTGTCACGTGCCTATCTTAGCACACTCTGGGAAGCGGGGCGTGACACGTAGGTGCGCAAAATCCACCATGCATCACTCTGCAAGACAGATGCTACCCCGTACGCGAACCCCTTCCTACATGTCTATCTCTTCCACCAGCCAATAGGGATAATTTCAAAATTAAATCCCACTTCATCAACCTGTTGCCCAAATTTCACGGGTTTGAATCTGGAGATGCATACGTTTTTATAACCAAATTCGAAAACGTATGTGTAATGATGAACACAATACAGCTTTCAGGGGATGCTCTGCGATTACGTCTTCTCTCTTTTACCTTGTGCGATATAGCAGAAAAATGGTTTTATAGCACCACCTCACATTCTATCTCTAAGTGGGAGGAATTTGTTAAAGCATTCCTTAAGAAATTTTATCCTCATCACAAGACTGCCCGTATTTGGAGCGAGATTAACCAGTTTACCCAACTTCCCAACGAACTCTTTTGGAAATGCTTTGATCGGTTTAAAGATCTTCTTGTCCAATGCCTTCATCACGGAATCGATAGATGGAAAATTTTCCGCATTGTGTACGAGGGTACCAATCCATCCACAAAACAAATGCTTGAAACCATTTGTCAATGTCATTTCATGTCAAAAGACGATGGCGAAGTATGACAATTTCTGGAAGATCTTGCCGAACAGACATTACATGTTAGTTGTATGTATGCCCTAGAGGCGAGTATTGTACAGATGATGTATATTATATTGGATGCTTGGACATATATAGAGATGACTTTCTTGCTCGATATGATAGTATGCTATCTGGTTACTCTTTATCTTAACATGTACACTAGTCTCTATAAACTGTCTTATAGTTACATGTTAGTAAAGCCCTTAGGATGTGTACTTGACTTCCTGGACTGTGATGCAGATCATACTAGTGGGGACATGGTAGTCCATAAGTACATCCTTCAAGGTCACTAGTCGTGGGTGTATCGAGACGGGGCATCGATATACCAGTGTAGACTAGCGTATACGCTTCTCGACCCATTAGATGGGCGATGGATGATCCCATATCCATTGGTGTTTGACATCAGAGATGGTGTACGGGTGCTCAGTGGAGACTGGGTACACTGGACGGACTCGCCGAGAACTCCCAGATGGTATTATACCTCACGTCAGATGGCAGTTCTCAGGTGACACTTGTGCAGGTTAGTCTGTAGACCCGAGATCGTCATAGAGTCTTGTGTGATTCCCACTGTGCTTTGATCTCCACCTTACCATGTCCATGAGGGCGTGCAAAACGGTGGTCTTTGGGTACAGTCCCGAGTCACATGGAGGCAATGAGCGATAGGAGGGGTTTCGTCTCTTCCGGTATTGGGGGTTGATGTTGCGCTGTGCTCGATTGGCCGTAACAGGGAAGTCCCTGGCCAGGGCTGATCAGAGATTTGCCGGTAAGTGTTACCAGTAGTTTCTCGACCCGTTATGAGCCTCACATCAGCACGACTTATCGGTTATTGGGGTCTGACGTATACCACCCTTAGACTTGATATGCGACATATCAGACGAACAGACCGGACTGTACGGTAAGTGTTACTGGTTGGATTCACAGGAGTGTGAGCGGGCTAGCTCGTCGATCTTCTGATCGCTCAATACCCGGATGGCCGTTACGTTTAGCAGACCGCTTGCGGCTTGTAGGTGCTTGATATGATCATCATCTGCTACCGGCGTATTGACGAGTCTTTAGAGTCCTACACAGAGGTTTCCTGGCTCAAGCGAAACGAAATAGGAGCGCATATGAGATATGTGCAGGACCGAGAATAATGCGTGTATGTGATACCGTATTCCATTCTCGCGATGAATGTATCGATTGGTTATATTCGATATAACCTAGATATCGAATCAACGATTGATTCGATAAGCCGATACATAGGATACTAGTCGGTTATATGCGATATGACCGGATCGTTAAGTCAAGTGTTGATTTAATGATTTAATGTATAATTATATATTTGATATATTACTTTGCATTAGCTAGTATTAGTTCACTTTATATGGATTTTCTCACTTGATGTGCAAGAAGTATATGTGATATACTTTTGTGCACATATTTGTATCATGTTTGATGATACTTGATCATTTAGTTAAGTGTATAGAATTAAACCATGATTAATTTGATGATTAGGGTTTTGCATATTCATTCATTTATTTATTTGTTCATTTATTTATTTGGAAAAGATAAAGATGAGAATGGTGGCTTTCTTTGTTTCTTATTGAAGCTTCATGAAGCTTTGACTTAGTCACCATTCTTGTCTCATGCTTAACCCTAACCATTTGAACTAACCCTAGTTCATTCTCTACACTTAACTATGGTTAAGATTATGATAAGTATTCATTTTCTTTTTCATTTTAAAACACTTATCATAACATTTCCTTCTTCTTGATCTTCTTCTTCAAGAAAGAAAGCTTGATGTCATCAATGGCAACTTGAGTTCTAAAGTGAGAAATCCAATTCTAAAGTGAACCCACCTCCTATTTCTTCACCCTTTACCTCTTGCCAAGTTGTTTTGGATGTTTTCTTCACAAGTTTCACAAATTTGTGAAGTCGGAGCTTGAACTTGTGATGCCTCGACGTAGATCATCTTCGGCACGAAGCCGACGACCTTGCCCGCTCGTTTTTCTGATGAACCCGACGATTGAGTCTAGGATTCGAGATGGACAGCGAGAGGACGCCTACGTGGAGCTAAGTAAGTGGAGAATCGGATCTACAAAGGTTGTAGCCTCTCTCCTTTAGTTAAGTTGTTAACTAGTTTAGTTTTTCGCCTAAATTTCTAGTCAACGATCTAGTCTAGGGTTTCTCGGCACCGTAAAATTTGAAATTGGCATGGTTGATGCCTTGTGAGACTTCATTAGCATGCCTAGGAACCCTACATTACAGTGGGAGAGCACTAGACCAACCACATCGTTTTCATCTAGGGCTAGGTATCCATCATCTTGACGCTTCCATCGCAATGAAAGCCGAAATGGTTGCAATGCAAAAGAAACTCGAAGGTATGGAAAGCAAATTCTCGTTAGCCTCCTTAAACCAAGTTACGCTCCCCAAAACCGTGTGTGGTTGCTGTTTTGACCCATCATATTTAACGGAAGAATGTCTTTTGAATCCTCCGTCTTAAGATCAAGAACAAACCAATGTTGCTTTTCAGCAACAACCTAGGAATGATCCTTATTCATCCACATATAATTAGGGATGGAGGAATCATCTAATTTTTCTTGGAACCAAAATCCAATTTCAAAATCAAAATCAGTTCCCAAGCCAAAATAACTATCAAAGGCTTCCTCCATAGCAACAACCGTGACAACAACAAATTCAGCAGCCCTTCAATCGCAAGCTTTTCAAAATCCGGCTAATAAATTTGCTCCTTATAATAATTCTTTCCAACCACAGTGTCACGCCCCACTTCCCAGTGTACGGCGAAGTGGGCGCGACGAGGTCCACTACGTATGTACTCAGAAGTACATACGCTAAGCATAGCTAAGCAATATAGAAATAAATACACAAGAGACAAGAGTATAAAAAGAACATCAACTTTTATTTATTAACATTCTTTATACAATACATGAAAAGGAAGTACAACTGAAATAAAGATGCCTAAACAGTGGCATAACAGGAAATGAAAAAGTACTGAAAAGAAAAGTGTACAATGATACTACAGTGCAGGGTCCTCAGTAAACTGCTCCAAGTCTTCTTGTGATGTCTCAACCTCTGCCGGGTCCAAATCACCTGACGACATTTAAAGAAGAGAGAAACAGAATGTCGTCAGCGAACATATCACTCGGTAAGTCCCAAAGGTAAGAGGGAAGTAGAGAAGACAGAATAAGAAGATATATTTTAAAGTGTAAACTATTGTTATAATGTTATGTCAACGCTGTTGTTTGTAGCTTGGTACAGAAGAATGCTAGTGTATACGAGGGGGGTCTCTATATGCTAGAGACCAGGGCAAACGGAAAGTACAAGGAACCGTTAAGCCACGGTACAACAGCAACGGAATATAGGTTAGGTGTCTTAATCTGACCACCTCGTGCCACCTTTAACACCTTCCGTACCAATTTACCCCTTAAACCCCGTAGTGTTTTAACAGTATTATAGTATTGTTTTATGTAAGTTGGATGACTGACCAAAATCATGATATCAGTAAACGGATTGTATCAGGTAATTGGAATAACGGAATAATGGATGTATATCCATGGTTTGATTCAGTCAAGTTGAATAAGTTGTTAACTGGATTCAGGGATTCATGTGTTCATATTGAGTTGGAATATTAAAGAATATAGATTGACTTGAATCATATTCAAGTCAGAAATAGTCAGACTCAAACCCGAGTCAGACTAAAAGAAAAGTAATTTGAAGTTCTATAATTGTTAGGGTCCTTATTGTAATTTATAAAACTTGAGGGGGTTTTATGTAAAAAGTTCTTTTGTATAGTTTTCAAGATACACCTCAAGTATTTGTTATTCGTCTTTATAGTTATAATGAGTGTAAATTTTACTTGTGTTATTCTAGTGAATATATCCTAATAAAAGTATTAATTTATAATATTGATTTATTTGAAATTCATGATATTTTAATGTAACTTTTAATCTTGTAATTTTTAGGAAAATGTGGAAACTTTATCTTATAATAAAATAAGTGTTTAAATGATAAATATACATATGTTTATACAAGAATAATTTTATATCAATATTTTATTTTCCAAAAAATCTCATTTTTTCTTAAATGTTGTATTTTAAACCTTTCGAGACCGAATGCTCCTTGCGGAGGTCTGAATCTCGCACTACTAAGCCCGAGGGTGCACGATAAACCGTACAATCCCTAACGAGTTCTCCAGAGATGGGTTGTAGTGGCGCTTTGCAAAGGTTTAATAAATACTATTCATTTAGAAAACGGTTTTATAAAGATAAGGTATTTATTTGTAAAAGGATGTAAATTTCCGTATTTTAGTTTCTAGGGTTCCCTAAGCCAACTAGCCTATTTCTAAAGGTCTAAACGACAAGTCATTAGAAGCCTCAAATTGCCTCTTCACCGCCAATTGTGGCCAGGTAAGTACAAGTGAGGAGGGAGGGACCCGCTCACGAATCGTGAGGCGGGCCTTTTAAAGTTACCCAAGCTCACTTGCCTAGCCTAGACACCGCAAAGTCAGTTTAGATAAACGATCGATATCCACAACTTATCGTATTTTCCTAGTAAGATGTCACGCCCCGCTTCCCAGTGTACGGCGAAGAGGGCGCGACGAGGCCCGCTACGTATATACTCAGAAGTACATACGTTAAGCATATCTAAACAATATAAAATAAATACACAAGAGACAAGAAATAAAAAGAACAGCAACTTTTATTTATTAACATTCTTTGTACAATGCATGAAAGGGAATACAACTGGAATAAAAGATGCCTAAACAGTGGCATAACAGGAAATGAAAAGTACTGAAAAGAAAAGTGTACAATGAAACTACTGTGCAGGATCTTCAGTAAACTGTTCCAAGTCTTCTTGCGATGACTCAACTTCTGCCGGGTCCAAACCACCTGACGACATTCAAAGAAGAGAGAAACCGAATGTCGTCAGCGAACAAATGGCTCGGTAAGTCCCAAAGATAAGGGGGGAATAGACAGAGAGTAAGAGAGGGAGAGAGAGTAGCTTTTAATGTTGTATTATAATGTTGTAATGATGTATTAACGCTGTTGTTTGTAGTTTGGTACAGAAGAATGCCAGTGTATACGAGAGGGGTCTCAGTATGCTAGAGACCAGGGCAAATGGAAGTACAAGGCTCCGTTATACAACCCGGAACAACGGCAATTGGATTCATGTTAGGTGTATTAATCTTACCGTCTCGTGCCACCTTTAACACCTTCCGTACCAATCTACCCCTTAAACCTCGCGATGTCTTGTTTGTATTGTTATCTTGTAAATTGTGTTGGTTGTATGATTGATTGACTGACTGACCGAAACCATGATATCAGTAAACGATTATAACCGTAGAGTCATGTAAATGGAATACTGTGAATCATGTAAAAGGAATATATATCAATGGTTCGGTTCAGTCAAGTTGTGTAAATTGATGATTGTATTCATGGATTCATGTGTTCATATTGACTTAGAATCTTGTAAATTATAGATTGACTTGAATCATATTCAAGTCAGATTAATCAGACTCAAACCCGAGTCAGACAATCAGAAATGTGAATCGAAGTCTTATAATTGCTAGGGTCCTTACGGTAATTTATAAACTTGAGGGGGTTTTATGTAAAAATACTTTTATATACTTTTCAAAATACACCTCAAGTATTTATTATTCGTCTTTAGGGTTGTAATGAGGGTGGATTTTATGTTGTGACATTTCTAGTGAAAATATCCTAGTTTTATAAATAAGGGTATTTATCTGTAATATTGATTTATTTGAAGTTCATGGTATTTTAGTGTAAAATTTATTCTTGTGATTTTTAGAAAAAGGTGGAATATTTATATTATAATAAAATAGATATTTAAATGATAAATATACATATATTTATACAAAAATAGTTTTAATAAATAATTTATATTCAAAAAATCTCATTTTCTTAAGATGTCGTATTTTAAACCTTTCGAGACCGAATGCTCCTTGCGGAGGTCTGAATCTCGTACTACTAGGCCCGAGGGTGCACGATAAACCATACTATCCCTAACGGGTTCCCCAAAGGTGGGTTGTAGCGGCGCTTTACAAAGATTGTAAAATACTAATCTTTTAGAAAACGGTTTTATAAAGTAAAAGGTATTTATTTGCAAAGTGTAATTTTCCGTATTTTATGTTCTATGGTTTCCTAAGCCAACTAGCCTATTTCTAAATGGTCTAAACGACAAGTCGTTAGAAGCCTCAAATCGCCTCTTCACCGCCAATTGTGGCCAGGTAAGTACAAGTGAGGAGGGAGGGATCCGCTCACGAATCGTGAGGCGGGCCTTTTAAAGTTACCCAAGCTCACTTGCCTAGCCTAGACACCACAAAGTCAGTTTAGATAAACGATCAATGTCCACAACTTATCGTATTTTCCTAGTAAGAAGTATTTATTTAAAAATGCAACAAATCTAAACCTTTAAGAATGGTTTTATGAAGATTATGGTATTTTAATGAAAATTTCGTTTTATCGTATTCTAAATTTTTATGATGTCATTTAAGGGTTTGCATTTGCGTGTGTGTGGAGGTAGGTCATTACCTCGTGATCTATTTTAAGGTATAGTGAAGTTTAGGGGTTAAAGATGATAAACTAAACATGAGGGTATTTAAGTGAAAGAATACGGTATTTGCAAAAGTTATCATTTCATGTGCGAAAACTCATTCAAATTGATTTTTACAAGTTTAATAGTCAAGATAAAGATGTTTAAGCATGATTGAATTGATTAGAAGTGAAATTTTATAGAAAACCGAATCGGAAATCGGATTTGTTCCGATTCCGTCGGGTTTCGTAAATTCGTATTTTTTTGAGAATTAGAAAGGGAGATAGAATGGGACTTACGGGTTTCGATTAGGCAAAGGAGTGTAGGGGGAACTAAAGAAGTTGCCGAGGCGTTGCTTCGTCGCCGGTTGTTTCTAAAAACGTCGCCGGAATTCCCGCCGGAATTTCATCGGAGCTTCGCCGCGAGCTTGTTTTCAAAGTACACAACTCTTGGAAAATTTTGAGAGAGTGAGCTTAGGATTTTGGGATGAGAGGGTAGAGGGGAGGGGGTGTATTTATAGGGTAGGCTAGGGGTAGGGTAGGTGAAGGGTTTTTAAATAATAATGTAAAAATGTATAAAATCATTAAAAGTTGGAGTAAATAGGGTATATGAAAGGTTTTAATGTAAAAATATATAAAATCATTAAAATGGAGTAAATGGGGATTTCAAAGGTCTCTGAAACCGATCTAGGAATTTGAAGTGTACATGGGGGTTTAGAAGATGAAGAGACACAATATTGAAGAAGAATTTAAAACAAAATAAATATTAAAAATAATATGGGGCATGGGATTTGAATTTTGGTGGCTTGGTTCAGCAGTGCAAGGTATTACCAATGAGCTACAAGCTCCTTCTTGTAATTAAATTGCTAATTAATTACTTAAATCTTGTGCTTAGGCAATAAATACCCCTTTATGGATTTTTGAAAAAATATTTGAAAAATATTTTATAGGAAAAAGTGTATAAGAAAATTAGGGTTGTTACATAAGAAATATTTATTTAAAAAATGTAACAAATCTAGACCTTTAAGAATGGTTTTATGAAGATTATGGTATTTTACTGAAAATTTCGTTTTATCGTATTCTAAATTTTTATGAAATCATTTTAGGGTTGTATTTGCTTGTGTGTGGAGGTAGGTCATTACCTCGTGCTCTATTTTAAATGTATATTAAGGTTAAGGGGTTAACTGTGAAATTGAAACTTCATGGTATTAAAGTGAAAATACGGCAAATTGAAAAGGTTATCATTTCATGTGTGAAAATTTATTCAAATTGATTTTTACAAGTTTAGTGGTCAAGATGAAGGTGTTTAGGAATGATTGAATTGATTAGAAGAAGAAAAATAAACATTATGGTATTAATGTGAAAAAGAATACGATATTGCAAAAGTTATCATTTCATGTGCGAAACTTTGTCCAAATTAGTTGTTATGTGATTAATAGTCATCATGAATATGTTTATGTATTATGGAATTGGTGACAAGTGAGATTTTGTAGAAAAACCGAATCGGAAATCGGTTTGTTCTGATTTCCGTCGGGTTTCATAAGTTCGTATTTTTGAGAAGTAGAAAGAAGAAAAGAACGGGACTTACGGGCTTCGATCTATACTGAAGAGTATAGAGGAACTAGGGAAATGGCCGAGGTGTTGTTTCGTCGCCGGTTGTTTCAAAGAACGTCGCCGGAAATCCGTCAGCGCTTCGCCGTGAACTCGGTTTCAAAGCACACCTTTCTTGTAGAAATTTTGAGAGAGTGAACCTAATGTTTTGAGATGAGAGGGTAGAGGGTAGGGGGTCTATTTATAGGGTAGCTAGGGTAGGGTAGGTGAAAGGTTTTCTTTATTAAAAAAAATTGTAAAAATTTAAAGAAAAACATTAAAATTTGTAGTAATTAGGGTGTATTTAAAATTCTGGAACTGATCTATTAAAATGGAGTGAACAGGGGGTTATGGAATGCAAAAAGCCACATTTTTGGTTTTGGGAGCTCGGCAGTCCGACCGAGTCCGGCCGGCCGGCCGGCCAAGTCCGGCGACTGTCGGGTGCGGGGTTCTCTGACGTAGACTTTGGTATAGTTAGTTTTTAGGGTTCAGTTCATCTTTTGGGAGTTATGGCTTGTGGACTGTTGGGCTTCCAAGAATTTTAAAAGAAACATAATCTAAAAATAATGTGGGGCATGGGATTCGAACTCTGGTGGCTTGGTTCAGCAGTGCAAGGTCTTACCAATGAGTTACAAGCTCCTTCTTGTAATTATTGTGGGAAAATAGATACTTAAAGTGATATCAGCTGTAATAAATACTCCAAGTATACATTGAATTTTAATTCAATTCTTTGTACTTTAAAAAAAATGGAGTTGTTACACACAGACTAATATTCCAACGGCCGATACCAATAAAATCTCTGCACTTGAACGAAGCTTAGAAACGTTTATTAAAAAATACACACAAATGACGGCTAATTTAACATCATCTAACCAAACGCTGATGCAATAAACTGCTTCCCACGGTGAAAGCATAAAATTGATAGAACCACAAATTGCACAGTTAAATGCCGCAATGAGTGAGAGATAGAAAGGGAAACTTCTATCTCAACCTCTACCAAATCCCGGCTACTCACAAAGCGCAAATCCATCCTTTACCAACAAAATCATAATGTGAGTGCCGTAACTACGTTGAGATCGGGGAGAGAGCTGAATAACCAAGTTGATGATATTGATGATACACCGGCTACAACTTCTACTCCTACTTCGTCTGATCCAACATCTTCTTCCGAGCCTATTCTCCGTTCTTCACTAGGCTCGAACCCTCAGCCCACTTCCTTGAATGAATTACCATCTATGACCATCCCTAATCCAATTTTGGAAACCATTCTATCCCCACAAACTTGTCCACAAGAGTTGGACCCAACCCTTGTTAATTAAACTCCTTTTCCAAACCGGTTGAGGCCAAACAGACCAAGTCCACAAATGGAGAAGATTGTGGAAATTTTTAAGCAAGTTAACATAAATATTTGTAACAACTCCAATTTTAGTGTACATAAAATTCATTTAAAGTTAATGTACAATTGGGGTATTTACAATTCCTGTGAGTACTATAAGAATTTGTTTTGCTTTTGAACAGCAAGAAAGAGCTTGTAGCTCATCGGTAAGACCTTGCACTGCTGAACCAAAGCATTAGAGTTCAAACCAATCAGCCACACATTCTTTTTATTTAAAATTCTTTTAATCTTTTATAAGCTCAATAGTCTACACGTGCACAACCTGTAAAACCAAGAGTCACAGCTTAAACATACGAGCACACGAGGCTAGACCAAGCGTCAGGGACACGTGGCACAAATATGAGCCCCCGACTCGGTGACTCGGGCCGGCGAACTCGGTGACTCAGCCAGCGCCGCCGGTCCGACTAGGGCCAAACCTAATTTTTCTTCAACCCTAGCGACTCTTGAACTCCCCCCATAACTTCTGTATTATTTGTTTTTTCTGTACATTTACAGAGCACATTAAAACACACATTTAATCCATTTTAATACAAATTTTTAATACACCTTTCACTACCCTAAAACCATAATTTTTCCTATAAATACCACCTTCAAATCACCCCTCCTCACTCCCAAATCCCTACCCAAACTCTCAAGAAAATTCCCAAGTCTTTTGTGTGCAAGTGGAGTTAGCAGAAGGGCGAAACTCCGACGAACTTCCGACGGCAATACGAGAAGATTCCGATGACGAAACGACGCACCGGCAACTCCTACCTCTTTCTCTTTCTCTCCTCTAACCAATCATCCAGTAATTCCCTACTTCTCCTTCTTTTTTCTATTCTAAAAACATACAAAACTAAAACCCGTCAGAAGCGGAGTTAGTCCGACTTCCGATTCGGTTTTCTTTAAAAGCTATAATTTTTCTTAATCAAAAACCTTCATATCATCACATATTGTTCATTAAACATTAAAAAACTTAATAAACAAGTTTCACATCAAACTAATCATTTTTGTAACTTTTATTATACTTTTTCAGAAAAATACCATATAGTTTAGTTTCGACATAAACCATCATAATTCCTTGTTATACCTATAGCTCACAAGGTAATAACCTACCTCCTTACAACACTCATATCTAATATAGCACGATGGAATTTGAGAACATAAATTTGGGAAAACACGACTTTACATATAAGTACCTTCAACTTATAAAACATTTTTCTATAAGAAATGTATTTTAACAAATCTTTGCATTTGCGCCTCTACAACCCATTTTGGGGAACCCATTCGGGTTGATACAGATTATTGCACATCCTCGGTCTTATTAGAGTGAGATGCAAACCTCTGCAAGGAGCATACGATCTCGAAAGATTTTAATACATTTTCCTTTAGAAAAATGTGATTTCTATTATAAATAAAACTTATATTTTTTATAAATAAATATAGATGTAATTAATATCAAAATATCTATTTTTAATATTTATAATATTCCACATTTCCAGAATTCAAGAAAAACATTCCATTTACAAGAAAATACCATACAATTTCAATATTTCAAATAAATACCTTATACTTTAAAATCTAGGTCATATCCACTAGAAATTTCACATTGAATAAAAGAAACATCTATGAAAAATCTAAAGACGATAATTAAATACTTGAGGTATATTTTGAAACTATAACAAAACTATTTTTACATAAACCCCCCTCAAATTATACTAAATTACAATAAGGACCCTAGTAAATATAGGTTTAAGCGGGACCGGTCTCTTGAGCCTCAGGGAGCCGGAGATATGGGTGCTTGCCTATTTAAGGTAGACAGCTTAACAAATGGTGTTATCAACACGGTAATTGTTTTTGAAAAAGACACAAATCCTGCCGTCCATGTGCAGCAGTTACTGATAGCACCAAAATATAATTCAGGATTCAATTTCTTTTCTAATTGTCTGACTCAGACTGAGTCTCAATATAATCAATCTGACTTGAATATGATTCAAGTATCAAACTACAATTTAACATGAATCCACGAATCTATATATTCAATCTGTTCAATCTAATCAATCTATATTGACCGAACCGAACCATGGATATATTCCATTTACATGATCATCCATTATATCCGTTAATATCATGGTTTCGGCAAGTTATCCATCTATATATAATATACAATTCAAACAATACAAACAATAGAATCAAGATATCGCGGGGTTTATAAGGGGTAGACTGGTACGGAAGGTGTTAGAACTGGCACGAGACTGTAACCATAATACACCTAACCTGAATTCAATTGCCGTTGTACCGTGGCTGAACGGTTCCTTGTGCTCCGTATACCTTAGTCTCCAGAATAGTGGGACTCCTCTTGTATACACTGGCATTCTTCTGTACCAAGCTACAAACAACAGCGTTAACATTAAATACAACATTATAACAATATACTTTCTATTCTGTCTATTCCATTCTTGTCTATTTACGGGACTTACCGAGCGATTTGTTCGTTGACGAAATTCTCTTTCTTTTCTTTGGAATGTCATTAGGTGATTCGGACCTTTAGGAGATCGAGCCTACCGTCGAGGACTTGGATCAGCTAGCTTTCGACCCGGAGCTCTAGTTACTTGTACATTTCATTTCAGTATTTTCCATTTCTGTTATGCCACTGTTTAGGCATTGCTTTCCATTCCATGTATTTACTTTTCAGATATATTGTAAAAAGAATGTTAATAAATAAAGTTGCTGTTTATTTACATCCTGTCTCTTGTGTACATTACATTTTATATTGCTTAGATACGCTTAGCGTCTTTAATTCTCAGTAAATACGTAGCGGCCTCATCACGTCCTCTTCCCGTATAGTGGGAAGCGAGGCGTGACAGGTTTTGTTGGTGGCCCATGCATGTCTGATATGTGTGGACATATAGGTCAGTTCTGTATGGACATACAGGTTAACACTGCGTAGACAACCTAAGCAATATAACACAAGAACCAGCAACTGAAAACATTCTTTACAATTCATATTCCTTGAATCTTATCATTTCATATACTTTGAATCTATCCTAAACCAAATTTTTCTTTCAAGGTTATGGATTCCCCAAACAACACTAGCATGAATGTCAATAACACTCCCCCCCACTACCACTAACATCTGCCGTCGATGCTCCGATCAACGAGCAGACGGTTCTGTTTGAGGCAATCCGCAACCTCCTGGAAAGTCAGCAGCAACAGACTGCTATCCTGATGAACCGACCAGAGGCAGAAGCACCTGGGGTGAAGCAATTCAGAGCTTTGAACCCAAAACAATTCTCGGGAAAGAAGAGCCCTCTAGAAGCCGAGGAATGGGCTCAAAGCATTGAAGATGATCTGGCAGCGGCACAAATGCCAGAGATTGCTTAGGTTCGTGTTGCGAAGCTGCAGCTCACGGACAATGCACGGGTTTGGTGGAAGGCGGAAGAAATCCGTCTTGATCAACCCATCGAATGGAAGACTTTCCGCGACATGTTCGACGCAAAGTACTTCCCAAAGACTGCCAGGTTCGACATGGAGCAGCAGTTCATCTATCTGCAATAAGGTTTAATGTGGACCAAGTTAGTAGATGAATATGACGCTGAGTTCACCATGCTCAGTTGTTAAGATACGTCTCAATATTTAGAGTTTGAAATATCACATACTACACAGCTAACACAATACTTTAACAGATTTGCGGCATACTTGATACCGACGGATGAGATCAGAGCCCGTCGATTTCAACAAGGGTTAGATTCGGAGATCCAGGCTGCATTAGCCACAGGAGATTTTCCGACTCATGAATCGGCTCTGAAAGCGGCCTGTCGTTATGAGGCAGTGGTAAAGATGAGGGGCAGATCTCAATCTACTGGAGTTAAGCGCCCTGCCACCCAGATGGCAAGAGGTGTCTCATCAAGGCCACCATTTGTGCACAGGAGACCGGGAGTACCAATCAACTGGCCTAGCCCAGCCTTTTGTACCTACTGCAGGAGAGATGGACATTTGGCGAAAGACTGCCAGCGAGCCAACTGTCTTTTCTTAATCTGTGGCTCAGCTACTCATGACATTGGGTCTTGTCCCCGAAGACACAACCCAATTGCTGCACCCAGGCCAGCAATCACTTACCAGCAGAGACCAGCCCTTCAGGCACCTGCTCCAAGACTCGCTCTCCCTGCTCCACCACCTAGAGGACCACCGACTGCACCTCCTCCTCGTCAGTTCCATCAAGATCAAAGGAACGTTCAGAGGAATGCTCCTCCGGCCAGGAGGAATGTACCACGGCGACAGGCTTTCACGATGACCGTGGAAGAAGCTAAGGCCATTGGTCAAGTCATCACTGGTAACCTTTTCTTCTCAAGCTTTTCTTTCAGTCTTAACACCCACCCACATATTTTTCTCTATACCTAAAACCTATCCCACATAACTTAGGTACAATCTTAGTAGCATCACTTCCTGTACTAGCACTATTCGATACTGGAGCATCTCATTGCTTTATGTGGCAACGGTTCGTCCGACACATGCAATTCCAGTCACACCGCTCGTATCCAGTTAGAATGTCAGTTCAAGGAACGATGTTCTAAAGGCAACAATAGGATACAGCTTGTGTCTAGTAGTCATCTGCAGCAGAGAATTCTATGCTGACTTCAAGGTGCTGGACATACCGAACTTCGATGTGGTTCTAGGTATGGATTGGCTCGGAACATTTTATGCTACCATTGACTGTCGTCAAAGGAGGGCAGCATTCGAGATTCCAGAGCATCTAGTTTTATATTTCAAAAGTGGAGACCGTACCCTGGAGCCAAGTACTTACAAGGTGAAACCAAAGAAGGCAGTGATTGCGGCAATTCAAGCGGAGGAAGGATCAAAGCCAGAAGTGGTTCGAGAGTTCGACGATGTGTTTCCTGACGATATATCAGGTTTGTCTCCCGATCGAGCTCTTGAATTCAGCATTGATTTAGTACCAGGAGCACAACCAGTGATCAAAGCACCGTATCGATTAAGTCCGGAAGGTTTGAAGGAGGTCCGAACTCAGTTGGACGAATTATTGGTGAAATGATGGATTCGTCCCAGCACTTCAAGTTGGGGATCTCCAGTTCTACTTGTGAAGAAGAAAGAAGGTTCATACAGAATGTGCATTGATTATAGAGCCTTGAACGAAGTAACAATAAAGAACAAGTATCCACTTCCACGCATCGACGATTTATTCGATCAGCTAAGTGGATCTTGTGTTTTCTCCAAATAAGATTTTCGTTCAGGTTATCATCAGGTGAAGGTCAAGGAAGCTGATATTCATAAAACAGCATTCAGAACTCGCTATGGTCATTACGAATTTCTTGTGATGCCATTTGGAGTGACCAACAAATCAGCAATATTCATGAACTTGATGAATCAAGTTTTCCGGGAGTATTTAGACAGGTTCGTTGTCATCTTCATCGACGACATCCTGGGGTATTCTAAGAGTCGGAAAGAACATGTCGAGCACCTACGAATTGTCCTGGAAACTCTACGACAACATCAACTCTATACCAAGTATAGCAAATGCGAATTATGGCTAAATCAAGTTGGTTTTCTCGGACATATTGTATCAGGCGAAGGAATCTCTGTGGATCCAGCGAAAGTTTCAGCAGTAAGCGAATGGCCGACACCAAAGTCAGTGAAGGACATTCGATGTTTCTGGGTCTAGCTGGATATTACAGAAGGTTCATTGAAGGATTTTCGAAGATAGCAACACCCCTGACCAAGCTCACACGTAAAGATGAAGAATTCGTTTGGTCAGAAGCATGCGAACAAGCTTTCGTAGAACTCAAGTCAAGGTTGACATCAGCGCCTATTCTCGTTATACCGGACCAATCTGGAGGTTTCGAAGTGCATTGCGATGCATCCGGTAAGGGATTAGGATGTGTTCTACATCAGCACGGAAAGGTTGTGGCTTATGCTTCAAGACAGCTAAAGATTCATGAGCGCAATTATCCGACGCATGATTTGGAGTTGGCAGCCGTTATCTTTGCTCTTAAGATTTAGCGCCATTATCTTCTTGGTGAACAAGTGAACATATACACAGATCACAAGAGTCTGAAATATGTGTTTACTCAGAAGAAGTTTAATATGTAGCAGAGAAGATGGTTAGAATTGATGGCGGACTTTGACATCAACCTGCAATATCACCCAGGAAAGGTGAATGTAGTACCTAATGCCCTTAGTCGCTAACCATTATCGATGAATCTCACCGCCCAGTGGAAGCTTCAACAAGATTTACATCAGATGGAGATTGAAGCAGTCATGCCAGGTAACGCTTAAAGCTTGATGAATTTACAAGTTCAATCTACCATTGTCAATCAGATCAAAGCAGCTCAAGCAAGTGATGCCAAGTTACAAAAGATCAGGGAAAAAGTAGAGAATGGACTCAGAACAGACTTCATCATTCATGAAGACGGATCTTTGAGATACGGCAGCAGATTGTGTATACCAAAAGGTTCTTTTCGGGGAGAGTTAATGAAAGAAGCTCACAGCTCTCCCTACTCAGTACACCCTGGAGGTATAAAGATGTACAAAGATCTGTGTCAAAATTACTGGTAGCATGGAATGAAGCGTGAAGTAGCCAGAAGCGTCGCTAAATGCTTGGTGTGTCAGCAAGTAAAGGCTGAACATCACAGGACAGCTGGATTACTTCAACCGTTACCTATCCTAGAATGGAAGTGGCAACACATCATAATGGATTTTGTGACTGCACTCCCTCGTAGCACAAAGAGTAACAATGCGGTATGGGTCATTGTGGATCGACTCACAAAGTTGGCTCACTTCATCCCGTTTCGGGTTGGCCAATCTACTGAGAAATTAGCAAAGAAGTATATGGAGGTAAGAATCTAAGTAAGATTTAAACCCTTCAAATAAGTACTATCTCTGATACCCATGAACTCATACAGGAAATTGTGAAACTTCATGAAGTACCGGTCTGCATTGTCTCCGATCGTGACACCAGGTTCCGATCACAATTTTGGCAAAGTCTGCAAGTGAGCTTGGGAACAAGTCTGAACTTTAGCACAGCTTATCATCCCCAAACAGATGGTTAGTCTGAGCGAACTATTCAGATCTTGGAAGATAAGTTCAGAGCGTGTATGTTAGACTTCGGAGAATCGTGGGAAGATCACCTACATCTTGTGGAGTTTTCATACAACAACAGCTACCAAGCAAGCATATGAATGTCACCTTTTGCAGCATTTTATGGAAGGAAGTGTCGATCGCCATTAAGTTGGGACGACGTTGGAGATAGAGAACTTCTTAGACCTGAGATGATAGTAGCAACTGTTGACGTAGTTCATACTATCAGGGAAAGAATGCACATAGCCCAGATCGACAGAAACACTGGGCTGATGCAAAGCGCCGTCATTTGGAGTTCCAACTGGGAGATCATGTATTTCTGAAGATATCTCCAAACCGCGGAGTGATTCGATTTGGAAGACAGGGTAAGCTAAGTCCAAGGTACATTAGACCGTTCAACATACTCGAATGAGTCGGTGAAGTGGCTTATCGCTTGGCACTTCCACCTTCATTGGAAGCAGTGCACAATGTGTTCCACATATCCCAACTCAGAAGGTATGTGAGTGACCCCAGCCATATTCTCGATCATTCCGAGCTCACTGTACAGCCCGACTTATCTTGTGAGCAACAACCTGTTGAGATCTTGGACAGGAAAGTGAAGTCACTTCGGAACAAGGAAGTCAACTTGGTTCGAGTAATGTGGAGAAAAGACACTCCAGGAGAATCGACATGGGAAAGAGAAGACGAGATGCGTGCAAGATATCCTCACTTATTTGTAAACTAGTCCTTAAAATAAATTGTAAATTTCGAGGACGAAATTTTTGTAAGGAGGGTAGACTGTAACAACTCCAATTTTAGTGTACATAAAACTCATTTAATGTTAATGTACAATTGGGGTATTTACAATTCCTGTGAGTACTATAAGAATTTGTTTTGCTTTTGAACAGCAAGAAAGAGCTTGTAGCTCATTGGTAAGACCTTGCACTGCTGAACCAAAGCACCAGAGTTCAAATCCCATCAGCCACACATTCTTTTTATTTAAAATTCTTTTAATCTTTTAGAAGCTCAATAGTCTCCACATGCACAACCCGTAAAACCAAGAGTCACAGCCTAAATAAACGAGCATATGAGGCTAGACCAAGCGTCAGGGACACGTGGCATAAATACGAGCCCCCGACTCGATGACTCGGGCCGGCGAACTCGGTGACTTGGCCGGCGCTGCCGGTTCGACTCGGGCTAAACCCAATTTTTCTTCCACTGGCGACTCTTGAACTCCCCCCTTAACTACATTATTTGTTTTTTCTGCACATTTACAGAGCACATTAAAACACACATTTATCCATTTTAATACAAATTTTTAATACACCTTTCGGTACCCTAAAACCCTAATTTTTCCTATAAATACCACCCTCAAATCATCCCTCCTCACTCCCAAATCCCTGCCCAAACTCTCAAGAAAATTTCCAAGTCTTTTGTGTGCAAGTGGAGTTAGCAGAAGGGCGAAGCTTCGACGAACTTCTGACGGCAATCCAAGCAGATCCCGACGACGAAACGACGCACCGGCAACTCCGACCTCTTCCTCTTTCTCTGCTCTAGCCAATCATCCAGTAATTCCCTACTTCTCCTTCTTTTCTCTATTCTAAAAACATTCAAAACTAAAACCCGTCGGAAGCGGAGTTAGTCCGACATCCGATTCAGTTTTCTTAAAAAACTATAAATTTTATTAATTAAGATACCTTCATATCATCAAATATTGTTCATTAAACATTAACAAACTTAATAAAACAAGTTGGACATCAAACTAATCATTTTTGTAACTTTTATTATACTTTTTCAGAAAAATACCATATACTTTAGTTTCGACATAAACCATCATAATTCCTTATTATACCTATAGATAGCTCATGAGGTAATAACCTACCTCCTCACAAAACTCATATCTAATATAGCACGATGGAATTTGAGAACATAGATTTGGGAAAACACGACTTTACATATAGCTACCTTCAACTTATAAAATCTTTTTCTACAAGAAGTGTATTTTAACAAATCTTTGCAATTGCGCCTCTACAACCCATTTTGGGGAACCCGTTCAGGATGATATATTATCGCACATCCTCGGGTTTAGTAGATTGAGATACAGACCTCCTCAAGAAGCATACCATCTCGAAAGATTTTAATACATTTTCCTTTAGAAAAATGTGATTTCTATTATAAATAAAACTTATATTTTTTATAAATAAATATATATGTAATTAATATCAAAATATCTATTTTTAATATTTATAATATTCCACATTTTCAGAATTCAAGAAAAACATCCCATTTACAAGAAAATACCATACAATTTCAATATATCAAATAAATACCTTATACTTTAAAAACTAGGTCATATCCACTAGAAATTTCACATTGAATAAAAGAAACATCTATGAAAAATCTAAAGACAATAATTAAATACTTGAGATATATTTTGAAAGTATAACAAAACTATTTTTACATAAAACCCCCTCAAGTTATACTAAATTATAATAAGGACCCTAGTAAACATAGGTTTAAGCAGGACCAGTCACTTAAGCCTCAGGGAGCCGGAAATATGGATGCTTGCTTATTTAAGGTAGACAACTTAACAAACGGTGTTATCAACATAGTAATTGTCTTTGAAAAAGACACAAATCCTACCGTCCATGTGCAGCAGTTACCGATAGCACCAAAACATAATTCAGTATTCAATTTCTTTTCTAATTGTATGACTCAGACTGAGTCTCAATATAATCAATCTGACTTGAATATGATTCTAGTATCAAACTACAATTCAACATGAATCCATGAATCTATATATTCAATATGTTCAATCTAATCAATCTATATTGACCGAACCGAACCATGGATATATTCCATTTACATGATCATCCATTATATCCATTCCATTGATGATATCATGGTTTCTGCAAGTCATCCATCTATATACAATATACAATTCAAACAATACAAACAATACAATCAAGATATCGCGGGGTTTATAAGGGGTAGACTGGTATGGAAGGTGTTAGATGTGGCACGAGACTGTAACCATAATACACCTAACCTGAATTCAATTGCCGTTGTACCGTGGCTGAACGGTTCCTTGTGCTCCGTATACTTTAGTCTCCGGAATAGTGGGACTCCTCTTGTATACACTGGCATTCTTCTGTACCAAGCTAAAAACAACAGCGTTAACATTAAATACAACATTATAACAATATAATCTCTATTCTGTCTATTCCATTCTTGTCTATTTACGGGACTTACCGAGCGATTTGTTTGCTGACGAAATTCTCTTTCTTTTCTTTGGAATGTCATCTAGTGATTCGGACCTTTAGGAGATCGAGCCCACCTTCGAGGACTTAGATCAGCTAGTTTTCGACCCGGAGCTCTAGTTACTTGTACATTTCATTTCAGTATTTTCCATTTCTGTTATGCTACTGTTTAGGCATTGCTTTCCATTCCATGTATTTACTTTTCAGATATATTGTAAAAAGAATGTTAATAAATAAAGTTATTGTTCATTTACTTCCTCTCTCTTGTGTACATTACATTTTATATTGCTTAGATACGCTTAGCGTGTTACTTCTGAGTAAATATGTAGCGGCCTCATCACGTCCTCTACCTGTATACTGGGAAGTGGGGCGTGGCAATATTCCTCTCTTAGATACTATCCAACAAGTTCCATCCTATACGAAAATTATAAAGGACTTTTGCACTATGAAAAGGAAAACTCAAGTGCCTAAAAAGGTTTTCTTAGCGAGTAATATGAGCAATTCTCTTACCCAATATGTGCCCAAGAAACGTAAGGACCCCGGTTGTCCTATAATATCTATTGCTATTGGGGGTAAAAACATCAATCGCGCTGTACTCGATTTAGATGCTAGTGTTAACTTGCTCCTTTATTCTGTTTATGAGCAATTAGGCATAGGATAGTTGAAACCTGCGCACTGCACTCTCCAGATGGCCGATCAATCTATCACCCACCCTAGGGATGAGCTAGAGGACATGTTGATCAAAGTTGGAGAATTTATATTCCCTGTGGATTTTATAGTTATAGATTCACGGTTTGTGGCAAATTCCGGTGATTCTATGTCGACATTTTCTAGTAACTTCCAACGCAATAATCAATTGTTGTAACGGTTCCATAAACCTGTCCTTTGGGAAGATAACAATTGAGCTTAACATTTACAGGTTAGGAAGTCAACCCTCCGAACCTTATGCTCATATAATTGATGTATGTTCTGTCGACAAGATACCTTTCGAAAGTTGCGAATTTGAGGAGCTTCACGATACTGATCTCGATGCCACTAGTGTGTTATTGTTTGATCCTGTTATTTATTATACATGTGAGGTCCCTTTTGTCGAAAAGTCCACACCCAAGTCCGAACCTTTGACTTATCGAATGACTTGGTCGAGCTATCCGAGTCAGACCCTTACACTAGAAATAAACCTCTTATGGAGTTCGAGTATCAAACCTTTCTTTCCGATGAGATTATCATTCGGAATATCGATGAAAGTTTTGAAGACATTTTCTCTGAAGAACTCGCGTTACTTAAGGACATGGATGTTGTAATGAATCAACCTCCACCCGAAGAAATTAACCACCACCCCTTCTTCTTATTAAGTATGAGAATACGAATATTCCACCTATTCTTAATTTTTCATATTCTCGTTTTCGTTCACCATCACTGTTTTGTCTCTACCAACTAAGACGTAAACCCGTTCAATTACACCTCTTATCTCCTTCCTACTTCTTCACGTCTATCTGTAACATGATCTTCTACCAACCATGGTGTTATATTGATAAAATATTTGAATGGTTTGTTTTAACTTTTGGTCTTTGTAAAACTTTACATAGACCAATAATTTTACCCTCCTCTTATGATTTTAAATGCTTAGTAATGAAAACACTGTTTTAATTAAGTTTGGGGAGGAGAGAAAAATATTTTGGCTCTTGAAAGAAAAGAAAATTTTTGCACGACTGTGAGCCAAAAATAAGTTTGGGGGAGGATTTCACTGTCATTAATTCTTGTCCTCTTTACTAATCATTGAGAACTTTTCCTCCCAAGTCTACAGATTTTGAGATTAAAAGATGATATCAGTGAGGACACTACTGCAAATAGCTTTGGGGGGGGGGAGGTTTGTGCTTATTCATATATCATTTTGCATTGTACTAAATAAAAGCACTAAATTTCTTTTGAAAATAAAAGTTAGAATGTGAAAAATACATATGAAAGATAGGAAGAGATTTAAGAAAAGCAAGAAAATTAGATGTTTTAAAACAAAGCTAGTAATAGGTAGTCATGAGCTGTTGTCCCAAGGGTTAGTAAGATGAAAGGAATCACTAATCTGTGGATAGAAATAAGTCTGAAAAATAGTCCCTATTCTTGAGTCCAAACATCTGAACGTTGATATCCTATTTTACGCACTTGCACACATCTTGAAACTTGGGATAGTAAAGGATACCTTGAAATGCTCTTGTCTAAAAGTTTTAGTATGAAGGAAAAAAAATAAATTGACAAAATATAAATGACACAGAAAATATAAATGGCGAAGAAAAAAAAGAACACTGGTTTTGTAATTACTTAAGGCAGCATAAAAAAAATATTGCGAGGGTGCCTTATCATCTAGTGCCTTAGACCAACTGGTTTGGGAGTCAGTGCTAAGCCTTAGGTATTGCAAGACTAGGATATTACTAATTACGCCTTGATGAGTGAGCACATTTGGTAATCAGTTGGTTAGTATCTCAAGAAGTATTAACGGTCGCATGAAGAATGTGTGAGCAAATCCATCTAAAATATTCACCGACTAAAAAATACTAAGGAAGATGGACAAGAGTATGACAGTTTGAATTGAATTCTCTAAGTGTAAGGGTGTCTCTTACACACACGTAGGGGTATATGATCGATGTTTGGAGGAAAGGTAGGAAGGAAGACTAAAGGCAATATTTTATTGAGGGATGATATGATTTCTGACATTTTTCAAGACCATTAAGATAGGGCTCATGACAACTAAAAAGCTAGTGTAGTTTAAAACTCTTATTTTCAAAGTTTTTCTTTTATATGTTCTTATCTTTGCATGTAATTTTTATTTTATTTCTTTTATTATAGGATTTTGTGGGTGTAATCCGCTGAAAACTCCTAGGAGACAACACTCCTCCTACTAGGGACACCTAGAGATTTAACGGTTTGTTGCACATGCTAAGTGCAATCGTGTTGCCTACGAAAATATACTGGTTAGGTTTTTCTTTTTCTCTTTAATAAATAGTTTGCTCTGGACGATCAAAGATAAGTTTGGGGGTATTTAATTAGTTAAATATATTGCACATTTGTATGAACATTTTCCCTACTATTGTTAACTACTAAAAGGTGTTAATTGTAAATAAAGAATATATGTGGGTTTATTTGTAAAAGTTTATTGTCATATGTTTCTTCATTTATAATTAATATAATTAGGGAAAATACATGTATATAATAGTTAAATGAAAAATTAGTAATTAAAATATGCATATCATATCAAATATTCCTAATCAATATTCTTAAGATATTATATCATATAAATGGTTGGAATAATATCTCAAAAATACCAAATGTTACTAATATTTTGATTTGAGATATTGTGCAGGTATTAGCTCAGGTCTGAAATTCAAGTAAGATATCCAAGTCAAATCGGAATATCGAAACCGAATCTGCTAAATTTTAGAAGCAAATCGAGAAATCTAGCAATGGCAGAGACTCAGAGTAATATTTTCAGAATTTATAAATTAAGAGGATCTCCAAATATCAACACAAAAAGCTAGAATAAATCTCAAAACCCAATTCTAGTATGAGGCGGCGGATCCGCGGCCATACGTGGCATCAGGCGGCGGAACCGCGGCTCTTTGGTAGCCGTTGGATGTGGGATTTGGGGAGCATGATCTTAACTGCATCTACTCACAAATGGAATCTAGGATTTCTGATTTCAAAGACTATATAAAGGACCGAGAGCTGTGCATTCAAAATTATCCAAGTGATCACATAATTATCTATTCATCTACCTCCATAAAGAGAGAGATCTAGAGCAAAACTAGGGTTCTTGTAATACACTTTCTAAGGAGAAAAGTTGTAATGAAATAATTGATTAATAAAGGTAGTTTTTCTTTTTGCATTTACTTTTCCGCATTTACTTTACGCATTACTTTTCCGCATTAATTTTCCGCATTATTTTTCTGCATCTTAATCACTACTAACCATGAGCGAGTAATTCCCTGCTTGCTAGGGTTTGTAGGATATGGTAGAATAATGGATGAAAAATCTTTTAATTTCTTTTTGACATTTTAATATTTATAAACTTTAGCAAAATAAATGTTAACCTTCTTATTGGGCGCACTATCAATTTATTGATAGTCACGATCACGATTTGAGATTGGTTAAACACTTGTTTTGTTAAGAGCTTGACATGAATAGAGATCAATGGAAGGCCAAGGGTTAGTAGTGGGAAATCCTAATTCCCTTCAAGAACCCTAATCCATATTCATCGCTATCTTTCTAGTTTTCTATTAAAAAATAAAAAGAGTCATTTTAAACATTCATCCATTAACTATTAAGTCCTATGAACCCTACAAGCCCTTTTATTATAAATTTTATATTCGTCTTAAAATAAGAACAACAACAACCCATCCTATCTTTTATCAACTCGTCAAAAGAAAGAAAAGAAGTTCACGTTTCCCTGCGGACGACCCGTACTCATCACAGTTAGCTATTAGCGATACCGTCTTAATTGCGGTTATTTACAAAATACTTTTCCACGATCAATCATGTATCGGACCCAATCAAACCATGATTCAGGTGGATGTTTACAATATCGCTTACAAATGTAAAATCATAAGTTTTTTTAGATAGTAAAGATATAGAGATGATGTTACATGTCAAACTAGGTACACAAAAATAGTTACGCAAAACCAAAATGTGTCCACTTGTCAATCCTAGGTGATATTCCCCTATAGAAACAGCATCCACGCTTGCTCTGTTAGCAACTTTAAGGGACATATCACTTGCCTTTATAACTCTATGCTTCTCAGTGGCTGCAATGAATTACAAATATGAGATCCTGAACCGGTATCCAATACCTAGGAAGTAGAGTTGATTGACAGATAGATTTCTATCATAAACACACCTGAAGACGAAACCACAAGTTGCTTCGAATCTTAGTTCTTGGCTTTCCAAGCCTTGCAGTCCTTCTTCCAATGACCTTTCCTATGACAATAGAAACATTCCTCTTTTTTCACTGTTGGCCTCTCAACTTTTGCCTTACCCTTACCCTTTCCCTGTACCTTACTGACGCCGCCTTTCGGCTTGGTGGGGGCCTTCTTCTTCCCTTTGGCTTACGCCTTGGATCTAGAGGAAGAAGATTCCACAATAAGTAGAGCAGGTGTCTCCCTGGTTTTCTTTATGGTGCCCTCTGCACTCCTTAACATGTTAAGGAGCTCTGAAAGTGTAACTTCCTTATTCTGTATATTGAAATTCAATATAAAATGGGTATAGGTAGAGGGGAGGGACTGTAGAATCAAGTCCGTGTACAACTTGTTCTCCAACGTGGTCCCTAGGTCCGCGAGCTCTTCAATATAGCTGATCATCATAAGGACGTGGTCCTCTATAGATGACCCGATAGCCAATCTCTCCTGAAATAATTTTTTCGAGATCTCGTATCTTGTGATACGAGATTGATCTCCATATAAACCTTTGGAATGGAGGAATATAGAAGCAAGGTCCATATTCTCCTGCCGCCTTTGGTGTTCATTATCCCTAAAAGTTAATACGAGGCACTTGGCTTTCGCATTGTCTAATTCCCATGTCTTATGGATCTCAATATCTGCGTCGGTGGAATCTGGACCCGAGAGGGCAGGGGTTTTAGTAGTAAGGAGGTAGCCCAGCTTGTCATAGGTAATGGCCATTTGGACATTCCTTAGACAATTTTTATAGTTTGGCCTCGTCAATATATTTTTATCTAATAGTAACTTAAGCCCGGTCATCTTGGTCGCTGTAATTAGGAGAGAGAGAGAAGAAAACACTTAGCATGATACTCTTGCAAGTTTAGATTGGTTTTTAGTTTATCTAAACAGGATGGCTCCCACTGTTTCCTCAAATCCTTCTTCAATCCATAAAAGAAGAATTAGTCGGGATTAATCGCACCCTACAATTCTTGCTTAACCTTTCGGCCAGACTAGTGTCGGTACTTCGAGAGAGGTTTTACAACACTTTCACGAAATTCCTTAATTAAATAACCTCTTTTCCCTGGAGACGTAGCGCCGCTAACACCATTCTAGACACCTACTTGGTTTATTGCATTGATTGTAAAGTGAAAAACTCTCCCGAGGAGTAACAATATTCACGGTGGGATCGGAATCTAACTATCATTGTGTAACAACTTTGAAGGAATCCTACCAAAATCATCACACTCTAGATGGTATGCAAAACTAGTAGGTTTCCTTTTCCTTTAAAATTCCCGATATGGATTTATGCCCCAGGCGCTTATGATCTTGACGAAGGCCAAAATATGATAAGACGCAAGTCAAGTTCTACCCATCATTGCCCAGGTTAATCTAAACCCATTCATACAAACTCTTGACGAAAACCAAAATAGATGTACGCCTGTCCCAGATTAACGTATCTATCTATGCTTCAGATGAATACCCAGCATTTACCAATCACTATGCCTTGGCGAAGGTCAAAATATATAGTTTGAATACTACTGAATACCCATCTGAAATGATGGAGGGCTACGACTGGTTTTGGAGAAAACCGTGAACGTAATGAACTTGATATAGCCGAAGGAACCATGCTAGCTTTTAAAAGGAGTGGTTTAGGCTCCACATTTAAAAGTTATTTTTAAAGAAAACCGAGTGGTTTTAAAATTGTTCCAACGATTTAAGATTTGGTTTATTTTCTTTGCATTAATCAATATTAATGCGGTCCCAGCATTTAACCCTATCATTGCAGAAAGAAACGAAAATAGAACGTACGCTTATGCCATCTGCATTTGCCACGGAGCCCCGTAATACACCGTTAGGTTACTTAACTAACGACAAAGCGGGGGCAGGGCTAGCGCGGGTGCAAACCATAAGCAACATTTATTATATGTAATATATATATATATATATAGCCATTTGTCTCACGCAATAATAGCCATTCCAGATCACAGATCGCAATAGAAGCAACACGGATGAATATATTGGATATATTAGAATTTCCGTGTTTCGTTTTAGCCTCTAACGAAAAACGGATTCCACGGTCATGATGAATAGCCAAACCCTCACCCTAGACCCTTACGAGTGCGGCAAACTATCCACCAAATTCCCGATGTGAAGCAATCTCCCTGAATGAAATGAGTAGGCCACTCGACACTTCAAGAACCCGGTAGTTTATGCACCCCACCTTGGGTTTATTCTAGGTGCAAGAAAAAATAAATGAAATAATATAATGATGGCAACAACCTCAAGATGTGCCCCACAAAAGAATATTATATCACTTTACAAATTACATGAATGAAAGAAAAGACCACTCTTCTCACATCCCCCTGGTTATTCAACCACGACGATCCAATACTTCATATCCAAAAATCGCAAACAAGATACCAGATATGTGCAACCCTTACTAATCGACGTATAGCAATTAGTTGACGTTTAGAAACACATATACAAACTTAAAGCGAATAAACGACGTTAAAATCTCGATTTAGAAATACTCTGTATGCCTAATCACAAAGATAACACTAGATGAAATTTGGGCACAATCAAACAATACCATAAATGCTAAATCCAAGAGTAAAAAACACCACAAGAAACACGACACAAAACTCCAACAGAAAACCACCCATGGCGGGAAAAACTCCATTTCTGGCAGTTTTTTATTGGATTAAGTGTCTCGTTTTTCTCTGGTGTTCTAGTTACAACACAAGGAGCATTGTGCAATTGTTTAAAAAAAATTAGAAGCTCTGGAAAATTTGACAGAAACTTGGACGGATTTAACATTACAGAGTTATTTCAGTTTCGAAACTCTAAACTTCGTCTAATATGTTAGTTAAATATTTGGGAAGGCTTTGATACTATTGTAAGTGTATATGTGCTCCTTGCCGTGACAACTACGGCTATGCGGAATGTAACGACTCTGAAATCACTGTACAGAATTTCCTTGTTATTGTACAGAAAAGAGTATTATAGCCTGTGTAAGAGTAAAAAGTTATTTTTGTTAAATAAAAGTAAGAAGCAACTTGTAGCTCACTGGTAAAGCCTCTACACTGCTGTGACATAGTTTGTGCATTCGAATCCCATCAGACCCAATTATATTTTAGATTTTTCTTTTTAATTTTTGGAAGCCCAAGAGTTGCACGTTCAATACACAGAGAAATGAAAAATTTCAGAAAAATCAAACATGCGCAATGAGGTGTACACACCAAACTTGACACGTGGCACGAATTTTGAGGAAATGCCTCAAGATCCGACCACCCAAACCCTTGATTTGGCCGGCGCCGACGGTCAAGATAAGCCCATTTGCCTCTGTGCTTTTCACACACACCCCTTCGACTGTAAGTCGATGTAGCGCACCCCATGTGTTCGCGGGGAGGGGGAATTTGCAAAAAATGATTTTTACGAGCTTCGCAACACCGACTAGAACCAAGGATCGTCCATAAACCCTAGCTAGCAAACTACATGAGGTTTAACTACTCGGATACAAAGTTATACCTCACGATACATGTCCTTCGGGTCTTCATAGCTGTCCTCCTCGTCTACGTAGGCTCCAAGGATCGATCCGGATCGTAGCTTCTTCGACGTCCTCCTCGAGTCAAAGACGATCCACCCGAGAGTCTATAGTCCGAGCTCCACCTCAAAACCGAGATAACTAGGGCAACAAGTTTGCTAAACTTGATGGCCTAGGTGATGTAGAGTATGAAGATAGATTTATTTGTCTCTTGAAACCCTAGGATTCTCAACACATGAGAGCTTTTAGGGTTTTGATGTGAGGAAGAAGAAGAGAGCTAGCTTGAGGAAAGAGAAATGATTTTTGATAATGATAATGATAAAATGAGATGGCTCACTTACATGACCACAAGCATGGCATGAAAAATATCTCATCAAAATATCTAGGTCACAAAATATCTCACAAAAATATCTAAGTCAAATAGTCAAACCAAATTAAGTGGTCAAGCCAAGTCAAATGGTCAAACAAAGTCAAGTAGTCAAAACAAGCAGCCATGCCTCAATTATCATTTACAAAAATAACAAATACTTTCCTCCACCTCATAATTGTTTTAATCAAGTAAATGGTCAAAACCCTAATGAGGTGTCTCCTTCTATGCCCCTCTCATCCGTATATACATACCCGCATTCGTGTTCCGAGAAACACGAATACAAAGAGACAAAACTGATCATCAATATAATACTAGGATATGGCTTAAACCAAAGCCCATTAGTATTATCCGCCTGAACATCATACGTGCACAAGTGCACGTAAGTGATCGAAGCCCTGCCGTAAAACCATACGGCCTTTACACCTTTTTCCCGATGCAGGGAAACTCTCTATGTGGGTCTCTAAAGACTCGACACTACGCTGGCAGTGGGTTTAACCACAGGCTGCAAGCGATACTAGCTGCACGTAACGGTCCCCAGATAGATGTCGATAAGAAGGCCGATGAGGAAAACCCATCCGATCTCCTACTGAGCCCGAATGTGACAATCTCTGTACAGTTCGGTTTGTTCGTCTAAGAGTATCGCATATCGGGCCTAGGGGCGGTAATCGTCAGACCCCTAATAGCGCAATAAGTCATGCTGGAGTGTAGCCCAAACACCCTGAGAAACTACTGGAATACCTACCAGTAAATCTCTGGCCAGGGACTTTGTGTAATGGCTCTCCGAACACAGCACGATATTAACCCCCAATACCGGGAGAGACAAATCCTATCTAACCGCCACTGCCTCCAAGTGCTTCGGGACTGCACCCAACTACTACCTGTCTGCATGACTCCTTTGAGCCGTGGTAGGGTAGTAATCAAAGTACGGTGGGAACACATTCGAGGGGAAGTAGCAGTGTCAAGTCGACGGACTAAGCTATACTCATGTCACCTGGGAACTGCTACCCGACGATTGGTATAATACCAAGCAATAGTTCTCGATGAGTCCTGTCTAGTGTACTCATAACCTAATGAGCACCTTCATACTATCTCCAGTATGATGTACTGATGGCTGTGGGACAGACCTGTTGGAGATAGTGCCCTCAGAGTCAATTATTGGATCACAGGCACGTGATTGCAGGGATTGAGGGAGGACCTATCCCGGTAGGACAGTCTTACTCGAGATGATAGTATGCTATCTGGTTTACCTTTATCATCGTGTACTGCTTTAGGTGACCTGACAGGTCGCTATTGCACGTTGATAGAGCCCCTAGGATTCTTGCTTGACTGCCGGCAGTATGAGGGCGATCATATACGTGAGAGCTGGGGTCTACAAGCATATCCTTAAAAGGTCCCTAGTCGTGGGAGTTTCGAGACAGGGCATCGATTCTCCAGAGTAGACTAGTGTATACAGTCGAGACCCCGACGAGGGGCGGTGGCCGGTCTCACAAGCCACTGGTGTCAGTTGGTTCACCTAAGATATATACAGGTGCTCATTGGGTTATGAGTACACCGGACAGGACTCACCGGGAACCTGCTAGTTGGTCTTATACCTGACGTCAGATAGCAGTTCCCAGGTGACATGTGTACAGGTTAGTTCATCGACCTGGGGATCGTCATTTGTCTCGTGTGAGTTCCCACTGTACTTTGATTACTACCCTACCACGGCTCAAAGGAGTCGTGCAAACAGGTTTTAGTTGGGTACAGTCCCGAGCCACATGGAGGCAGTGAGCGGATCTTCGGGGGTTTCGTCTCTTCCGGTATTGGGGGTGAGGTCGCGCTGTGTCAAGGAGAGCCATTACACGAAGTCCTTGGCCAAGGCAGGAGATTTACTGGTAGGTATTCCAGTAGTATCTCAGTGTGTTCTGGGCTACACTCCGACACGACTTGTACCGCTTTTGGGGGTCTGACTTTTACCCACCCCCTAGGCCCGACATGCGATGCTCATAGACGAACGGACCGGACTGTACGGATATTGTCACTGACAGGCTCAGTAGGGTGTCAGGATGAGTTCGCTCATCGACGTCCCTTTTAGTCAATAGCTGGTGGCCCGTTACGTATTGGCTTATACCTCTGACGTGCTAGTGGTTAAATCCACAGCCATAGTATTGACGAGTCTTTAGAGTCCACCACACTTTCAGTTACTCATCTTTCGGGCGAAACGCTGTAGAGGCCGTATGGAGATATGGCAGGGTCCGATCAGATTCGTGCGGTATTGCACGGATCAGGATCGGACAGTTTGTACTAGTAGCCGTATAGGTATATGGCAGGGTTCGATCAGATACGTGCGGTATTGCACGGATCAGGATCGAACGGATATTACTAGCCGGCTTTGGTTTAAGCCGGTCCTAGTTTAGTACAGTGTAGATTTTGTCTCTTTGCATTAGTATCCGGACGGAATACAGATGCGGGTGTGTATGCACAGTATCGGGGTTTTCCTGTAATTTATTACGGGACCAGTTTTCTGGAGTTGCCAGTTTGCATTCCGTTCCGGCCGGTTTTCCTTCGTTCTTTCCCGGCCGGACTTTTTCGATGGAGGGGGTTATTTGCAATTGTGCAAATAACATTTTGTGGAGGGGTTTATTGCATAAGGATTTATTATGATAGCATCATTATCTTTGCACCATTACTTGCATTAATGAGGGTATGGTTTTGATGTAAGATAAAAGCATGGTTGATGTTTCTTTGTCCCTTGATGTGGTCACCTTTTCTTCACTCCTACACTCACCTCCCTTCTTGCTTCATATTGATTTTCCTCCACCATTATTCTCACTTGATGGAAGAAGTTTTTCCATGGTTGAGAGAAAGAAAAAGATGAGAGTTTTCATTCTTGAGAGTTTCATTTCTTGATCTCATTTCATGTTAAGAAAAATGCAAGCACCATTTTTCTTATCTTGTTTCCTCCATCATCTTCAAATGGCAACCACCCCAAAAGAGACTATGATTCTACACTACACTTCCTACAGCAAATCTTGGACGCGTCGATTCGCCAGCTTCGCGCCCGAGTTGCCTCGGTATTGAGGTGGGAGCCCGTAAAAGCTACAGGCGATGTGGTGCCCTATCCGACGAGGAGGAGACGGACGGAGATCCCGCAAGGAGATCGGAGTGGAGATGAAGACCGGAGGACTCGGATCAGTCGGTACATCTCTTCCCTTTCTTGTTAGTAGCTTAGACTTGTTAATGGTTACGATCCGGAGTTTAGTGCGCGGTGGTGCCGGTTTGCAAAGTCCGCAAAAATTAAAGTTTATCACCGCTTCCGCATTCCGGCGTCGGATTGACGGCCGGGGCGCCGCCGTGCACTTAAACCATCTCCCATGCTGGGATGAGAAGCGTATAGACTAGTCTACTGTAGAGTATCGATGCCCTGTCTCGATAATCCTATGACTAGGGACCTGTATAGGATGTGCTTATAGACTACCCAGCCTCCACCAGTGTGACTGCCATCACAACGCTGGTAATGAAGTAAAGATCCTAAGGGCTCTACCAATATGTATAACGATATGCTAAAAGAAACATATGCACATATTGAGGTAGAAACAAACTAGATAGCATACTACCATTTCGAGCAAGACTGTTACTATATCCGTGTATATCCAAACTCCCATTAAGTAATATAAAATCCAGTATGATACAACAATGGCCTCTAGGACATATATCACTAACAATATCCCACTTGCACTAAGGCCATATACTGGCATATCGCAGACCGAAGATCTCGAATAGCCTCTCGAATACTGTCTGTGGGATGGCCTCTGTGAGTGGATCTACAGTGTTGTTCTCCGCATCTACTCTTCTCACCTCGATCCCCTGGGGATCAAAGATCTCCCTGATCAGGTGGTACTGCCTCAAGATATGTCTGGATCTCTGATGGGATCTGGGTTCCTTCCCTAAAGCTATAGCGCTGTATATTGTCACAATACTAAAGTATTGGATCAACAAATGGAAGGAACCACCTGAAGTTCAATTAAGAACTTCCATATCCAGACTGCCTCTTTTGCGGCTTCTCATGCAGCAAACTACTCCGTTTCCAACGTCGAGTTTGCAACGGTGTCCTGCTTGGAGCTCTTCCAACAGACCGCCCCTCCAGTGAGTGTAAAGCCATAACCTGACATGGACTTGGAGTCATTCTTATCACTCTGAAAGCTGGAGTTAGCAAAGGCCTCAATCTAGAGGTCATTTTCCGCCATACACCAAGAACATCTTCTTAGTCCTTCTCAGGTACTTGAGAATGTTCTTTACTGCTTCGCAGTGCTTCTCCCCTGGGTTTGACTGATACCGGCTTACCACGCTTAGTGTGTAAGCTACATCTGGTTTGGTATATAACATTGCATACATTATAGAGCCTACCGCAGAAGCGTAGGGTATAATCGACATGCGAACCCCTTCCAAATCAGTCTTGGAAGACATCTCTTTGGAGAGGGTGATTCCGTGACAAGCCGGTAGACTACCGCGCTTAGAATCGTCCATACTAAATATTTTCAGTATGGTGTTGTTGTACCTTGACTGTAAAACTCCCACCATCCTCTTTGATCTATCACGATAGATCTGGATCCCCAGAATGTAGTTGGTATCACTCAGGTCTTTCATGGAGAACCTCTGTGACAAGAATCCCTTGACTGATTGTAGCATAGGAATGTCATTTCCTATCAAGAGAATGTCATCCACGTACTCAATGAGGAATTCCATAGTTCTTTCTACAATCTTACTATAAATGCATGGTTCATCTGGATTTTTGATAAAGTCGAATTCTTTGACTGTCTTAATAAAAACAGATGTTCCAATTTCGCGATGCCTGGTTTAGTCCATAAATGGACTTAAGCAACTTGCACATTGTCCCGCTTCTCCCATTCTGATTGAAATTGTCTGGCTGATCCATATAGACGCACTCTTCTAAATTACCATTTAGAAAAGCCGTCTCTACATTCATCTGCCGGATCTCAAAATCTTGGAAGGCAGCAATGGCAAGAAGGATCCGAATGGATTTGAGCATAGATACCGGAGAAAAGGTTTCATCATGGTCCAAACTAGGTCTTTGATGAAAACCTTTTGCAACAAGTCTAGCCTTATAGGTTTTAACCTATCCATCTACACCAATATTCTTTCTGAAGATCCATTTGCAGCCTACGGGTTTTACCCCTTCTGGAGCAATGTTCAAAGTGCATACTTTGTTGGTGTACATGGACTCCATTTCGGTCCGCATTGCATCCAGCTATTTTACTGAGTCACCGCTCTGAATGGCTTACTGGAAGCTAGTTGGCTCATCATTGTTAATGATGCAATCCTCTCGATCCCCGTCTATAAGAAAACCGTAGTATCTCTCCGGCGGATGAGACTGTCTACTAGTCCTGCGGATTGGCGTAGCGATGTTCGGTTTTTTTGAAACCTCTGGTTCTACCATAATTTCAGTGATAGTTTGTGGTTCTATAATTTCTTCCATTTCTATTGCGCTCCCACTATTTCCTTTTACAAAAAATTGATTTTCTAAAAAATGGGCATGACGAGGAACAAAAACCTTTTGTTCCTCTGCGTAATAGGAAAGATACCCCCTGGAGTTGTTTGGGTATCCCACAAATTTACACAGTACTGAGCTTGCCTCGAGCTTGTCCGCATACTGCTTTTTAACAAAAGACGGACATCCGTATATCTTCAGATACTGAAGATAGGGTTTCTTCCCACTCCATATGTGATATGGTGTGGTAGGCACAGTCTTGGTAGGAACCTTTTTCAAAAGATATGCAGCTGATTCTAGTGCATAATTTCAGAAGGATCGTGACAACTCAGCGTTACTCATCATGGAATGAACAATATCCAATAGGGTTCTGTTCTGCTTATCCTATACACCGTTGTGTTGTGGTGTGTATGGAGGAGTAAGTTGAGAGAGAATTCTATTCTCTTTTAGGTAATCCAGGAACTCGGTTATTTAAGTATTCACCATGTCGATCAGATCTTAGTATCTTGATACTTTTGCCTGTTTGTTTTTCCACTTCATTCTTATATTCCCGGATTTTTCAAAGGGTTCGGATTTATGCTTTCACAAGAAGACATGTCCTAACCTAGAGAAATTATCCGTAAAAGTAATGAAATAGGAATAACCACTTCGTGCATCTATAGATATTGGACTACACACGTCGCTGTATATGAGTCCCAAGAGCGAGCTCGCTTTTACTCCGTGTCCAGTGAACGGAGTCTTTATCATCTTTCCCATAAGATAAGATTGATAAGTTGCATATGACTGATATTCGAACGGATCCAAATATCCCTTTCTATGTAGCTTCGTCAACCGTGTTTCATTAATGTGACCCAGTCTAGAATGCCATAAGAAAGGCTGATTTAATTTCGGTGACTTTCTTATAAGTGTGTTCTGGACACTGAAAACCTGAGCTTGATTTAATACGTATATTCCGTTATCTAATGTACCTGACCCAATCAAAGCTTGATTTAGGTGAATGTGTACCACATCGCTTACAAATGTTAAATCATATCCTTTCTTAGAAAGTAAGGATACAGATATGATGTTACAAGCTAGACTAGGTACATACAAATAGTTACGTAGAATCATTATCTGCCCACTTGTCAATCCAAGGTGATATTCCCCTACGGATTCAGCGTCCACGCTCATTCCGTTAGCAACCGTGAGAATCATATCACCTAACCTGATAACTCTACGATTTCTCAAATCCTGTAATGAATTGCAGATATGAGATCCTGATCCGGTATCTAGTACCCAGGAAGTAGAGCTAATTGACATACAGTTTTCTATTACAAACACACCCGAAGTCGAAACCGTAACATGCTTCAGATCCTGGATTCTGGGCTTTAAAGCCCTGTAATCCCTCTGCCAATGCCTTTTCCCGTGATAATAGGAATATCTCTCCTTCCCTACTGTTAGCCCAGAAACTTTTGCCCTTCCCTGTCCTTCTACCATACTGACACCGCATATCGGCTTTGTGGAGGTCTTCTTCTTCTCACCCTTTGCTTTCGCCTTGGATGCAGAAGAGGAAGATTCCCCAATAAGCTGAGTGGGTATGACCCTGGTTTCCTTTAGGGTGCCCTCAACTGGAAGTATAACTTTCTTCCCCTAGGCAAAAGTAGATGGTAAGGACTGTAGGATCAACTCAACACATGATTCGTTCTCCAACGTGGTCTCTAGGTCCGTGAGCTTTTTAATATTGCTAATCATTGTAGGGATGCGGTCCCTTACAGGTGATCTGGCAGCCAACCTCGCTTGAAGCAATTCCTTCGAGGTATCATATCTTGGGATACGAGATTGCTCTCCATATAAAACTTTTGTTATGGAGGAAGATAGAAACTAAGTCCATCTTCTCATGCCGCCTCTGGTATACACCATCAACTGAGGCCAACACGTGGCACTTAGCATTCATACAGTCTTATTCCCTTGTCTTACGGATATCCATATCCGCGACGGTGGAAACTGGACCTGGGACGGCGGGGGCTATGAATAGTAATGAGGTGGTCCAGCTTGTCATAGGTAATGGACATCTGGACAAAGTTTTGCCAGTCACAATAGTATAACTCAGTCATTTTATTATCTATCTGTAACCTAATCTGGTTACTTTGTCGCTGCAGTTACAAGAGAGAGAAGAAAACACTCAGCATGATACTCTTGCAAGTTTAGATTGGTTTTTAATTTATCTAAACAGGATGGCTCCCACTGTTCCTCAAATCCTTCCTCAAACCATAAAAGAAGAATTAGTCAGGATTAATCTCACCGTACAATTCTTACTTAACCGTTCAGCAAGGCTAGTGTCGGTACTTCGAGGGAGGTTTTACGACGCTTTCGCGAAGTTCCTTAATTAAATAACCTCTTTTCCCTGGAGGCGTAGCCCCGCTAACACTGTTCTAGACACCTCCTTGGTTTATAGTATTGATCGTTAAGTGAAAAATTCTCCCGAGGAGTAGTGGATATTCACAGTAGGATCAGGACCCAAATATCATTGTATGATAATGCTGAAGGAATCTTACCAACATTAACAAACTCTAATGGTATGCAGCACTAGCAAGTTTCGGTTTCTTTATAAACTCCCGATGTGGATTTTTTCCCCATGCTCTTATGACTTTGACTAAGGCCAACAAATTATAAGTCACATGTCAAGTTCTACCCGTCATTGTCCAGGTTAATTTGAACTCACCCGTAAATACCCTTGACTAAGGCTAACAAAGTAGTACGACTGTCCCAAACCAACGCATCTATCTATGCAACATATGAATACCCAGCAGCTACCAATCACTATGCCTTGACTATGGCCAACAAACATAGCTTGAATACTATTGAATATTCATATGAAATGACGGAGGGCTACGAATGGTTTTGGCGAAACCGTGAACGTAGTGAACTTGATATAATCGATGGAACCTGATAGTTTTTAAAAGGAGTGGTTTAAGCTCCGCATTTAAAAGTCCCCATTTTTAAAATAACCGAGTGGTTTTTAAAATTTGTTCCAACGATTCAGCTTTGATTTGTTTGCTTTGCATTAATGTAATGCAGTTCCATCAATTAACCTACTATTGCAGAAAACAATGAAAATACAACGTACGCTTATGCCATCCACATTCGCCACGGGGCCCCGTCATCACCCGTTAGGTTACTTAACTAACGACAGAGCGAGGGCTGGACTAGCGCGGATGCAAAACATAAGCAACGTTTATTATATAATAATTATACAATAATATCCATTCGTCAGATGCAATGATAGGCATTCCAGATCACAGATGAACACATTGGATATACTAGGAATTCCGTATTTCGTTTGAACCTGTAACGAAAGACGGATTCCACGGTCGTGATGAATAGCCAAAACCCCACCTTAAACCCTACGGGTGTGGCAAACTACCCGCCAAATACCCTAAGTGAAGTAACCTCCCTCAACAAAGTGAGTAGGCCACTCGGCACTTCAAAGTATCCGGTAGTTTGTGCACCCCATCTTGGTTCTATCCTAGGAGCAAAAACAGTAAAAAAATAATACAACGGTGGCTACAGCCTCAACCCGAATGTGCCCCGCAAAAATAATATTACATCACTTTACAAATTTATACATTGAATGAAAGAATGAAAACCCTCGTCTCACATCCCCGGCTATCTATTCACGACGATCCAACAAGTTCATCTACTCAAACCATCACAACAACATCACAGATATGTGCAACCCCGACTAATCAACATATAGCAATTAGTCGACATTTCCAAACACATATATACAACACAAAGCTTGTAAAGTAACTACGACATTAGAATTCCGCACGCAATTAGCAAACTGAAACAATTTTCCAAGACTTGAAAATCCAGTGAGCTAAAGTTCGAAAACCGATAGTTTTGAACCAATCCGGGAGTTGAAACGAACTCGAAACCCGGCTAAATCTTTGCGGAGGAGAAGACACATGAATTACCGTCGAATGAGGGCCTCGGGGGGGAGGGGTACCTACCCCTGGGGTCCACCACGAGGTGGCCCCCAAAGGTAGGCAGACCCGAGAGCACCAATTCCTAGAGCTCTCGGGTCACCAGCGCCTAAGGTCACCAAGTGGTGGTCTTGGGGGGTGGTCCTGGCTATTGGTCCCCCATGGGGTGTCCCTGGGGTGTGCACTCTTCACCCCTTGGCTTCTTGGTTCAAACCGTGAGCCCGCGGGGTGTGCAAACAACTCAAAACCTCACTTTTGAAAATTGTTTTTGTCGACAGTTTTTGCGCTACAAAAACGCCAGAATTCTAACATCGCTACTAGCTATCTAAGGTTATGAGAGGCTCTTATACCACTTTAAATCGATTTCACGCATCCTACATGTTCGCGGGGAGGCGGAATTTGCAAAAAATGATTTTTACGAGCTTCGTAACACCGACTAGAACCAAAGATCGTCCATAAACCCTAGCTAGCAAACTACATGAGGTTTAACTACTCGGATACGAAGTTATACCTCACAATACATGTCCTTCAGGTCTTCATCGCTGTCCTCCTCGTCTACGTAGGCTCCAAGGATCGATCCGGATCGTAGCTTCTTCGACGGCCTCCTCGAGTCAAAGACGATCCACCCGAGAGTGTATAGTCCAAGCTCCACCTCAAAACCGAGGTAACTAGGGCAACAAGCTTGCTAAACTTGATGGACTAGGTGATGTAGAGTATGAAGATGGATTTATTTATCTCTTGAAACCCTAGGATTCTCAACACATAGGGTTTTGATGTGAGGAAGAAGAATAGAGCTAGCTTGAAGAAAGAGAAATGATTTTTGATAATGATAATGATAAAATGAGATAGCTCACTTGACATGACCATAAGCATGGCATGAAAAACATCTCATCAAAATATCTAGGTCACAAAATATCTCACAAAAATATCTAAGTCAAATAGTCAAACCAAGTCAAGTGGTCAAGCCAAGCCAAATGGTCAAACAAAATTAAGTAGTCAAAACAAGTAGCCATACCTCAATTATCATTTACAAAAATAACAAATACTTTCCTCCACATCATAATTGTTTTAATCAAGTCAATGGTCAAAATCCTAATGAGGCATCTCCTTCTATGCCCCTCTCATCCGTATATACATACCCGCATTCGTGTTCCGAGAAACCAAAAATACAAAGAAGAAACTGATCCATCAATATAATACTAGGATCCGGCTTAAACCAAAGCCCACTAGTATTATCCGCCCGAACATCATACGCACACAAGTGCACGTAAGTGATCGAAGCCCTACCGTAAAACCATACGGCCTCTACACCTTTTTCCTGATGCAGGGAAACTCTATATGTGGGACTTTAAAGACTCGACACTACGCTGGCAGTGGGTTTAACCACAGGCCGCAAACGGTACTAGCTACACGTAACGGTCCCCAGGTAGATGTCGATAGGAAGTCCGATGAGGGAAACCCATCCGAACTCCTACTGAGCCTGAATGTGACAATCTCTGTACTGTCCGGTCTGTTCGTCTAAGAGTATGGCATATCGGGCCTAGGGGGCGGTAATCGTCAGACCCATAATAGTGCAATAAGTCGTGCCGGAGTGTAGCCCAAAATACCCTGAGAAACTACTGGAATACCTACCAGTAAATCTCTCTTGCTCTGGACAGGGACTTTGTGTAATGGCTCTCCAAACACAGCTCGATGTCAACCCCAAATACCGGGAGAGACGAATCCTATCTAACCGCCACTGCCTCCAAGTGCTTCGGGACTGCACCCAACTACTACCTGTTTGCATGACTTTTTTGAGCCGTGGTAGGGTAGTAATCAAAGTACAGTGGGAACACACTCGAGGCGAAGTAGCAGTGTCAAGTCGACGGACTAAGATGTACTCATGTCACATGGGAACTGCTACCCGACGATAGGTATAATACCAACCAACAGTTCCCGATGAGTCCTGTCCAGTGTACTCATAACCTAATGAGCACTTGCATACTATCTCCGGTACAACGCACTGATGGCTGTGGGACAGACCATCTCCCCTGCTGGGATGAGAAGCGTATATACTAGTCTACCGTGGAGTATCGCTGCCCTGTCTCGATAATCCTACGACTAGGGACCTGTATAGGATGTGCTTATAGACTACCCAGCCCCCACTAGTGTGACTGCCATCACAACGCTGGTAATGAAGCAAAGATCCTAAGGGCTCTACCAATATGTATAAGCGATATGCTAAAAGAAACATATGCACATATTGAGGTAGAAACAAACCAGGTAGCATACTACTATTTCGAGCAAGACTGTTACTATATCCGTGTATATCCCAAGCTCCCATTGAGTAATATACAATCCAGTATGATACCACAATGGCCTCTAGGGCATATATCACTAACATCGACTCCCCTTAACTCCCTGCACCGTTTGATTTTCCTGCAATCAAACAGAGAGTCTTCAATTTACCATTTAACTCCTTTTTAATGCTTTTTAATCAAAAATTTTAATTCCCAAACCCTAATTCTTCACTATAAATATCATCCCATGCCTTAGCTCTTCACCATTCTGAAACTCTAGCAAAAATTCACTCAAAACTCTCTTAGTGTCAAGTGGAGTTAAGCCCCTCAAGTGGAGTAGCGAGCCAAACTCGACGACCGGAGCATCTCCGACGAAACCACGACCCTGAGATCTTCTTCAATCTCTTCTTAACCTTCTAAAATCCGTAAGTCCCTTCATCCCTCTCTCTTTCTATCTTAAAACTTATTTTTAAAACAAACCGACAAAAGAGGTGTTATCTCCAATATAGTTTTCTTTTTAACATTTGTAAGCCATGTGATAAGCAAACGAGATCAAACTAACATGTTACACTAATCCTAACCTTATTCACATTGTTTGGTTTTTAGCTTAACAAAATTTTCATATGAAACAAACATATAAGGAACATTTTCATTAAAATACCATGAACTTTAGTGTAATATCTTTTTAATATCTAGTATACCCAAACCCTAGAACCTTCATGGGGTAATGACCTACCCCACACGCACACTATGGTTTCATAGCATGATATTCTAAGTATATGGGTAATTCAAAGTAAAATCTTTTTCATTAAAATACCACACCGTTTCAAAACGGGTTTCTTTAAATCGGTATTTCGAAATCCTTGACAATTACGCCTCTACAACCCTCGTCAGGGGACCCGCTAATGGATGGTGCAGATTATCGCACATCCTTGGAACATAGAGCGAGATGCAAAACTCCTCACGGAGTATTCGGTCTCGAAAGGAATAAAAATACGGTTTTTAAGAAACGCGACATTTTCTAATAAAAACTAATTTTTGGGAAAATTATATAAAATTATGAAATCTGTATTTTCAATAAAAGCATATTAAGAAACTATATTTTTTAAAATAAAGATTAAAATTGTAAATAAAATACCACCAAGTTTCCAAAAGTAGTAGTTTTCATAAAAATACCACAAACTTTCAAAAAGCTAGGTTTTATCACCAAAATACCACAACAATTAAAATACATGTTCATGAAAAGCCTAAATATTATAAATCGCCCTCGATATTTATTTTTAAACAGTATTAATATATATTTTTCATAAAACCCCATCGAGATATACAAACAATATTTTAAGAACTCTAGATTAATATAGGTTTAAGCGGGATCAATTCTCTTGAGCCCCAGGGAGCCGAAGAAAGTGAGTGCTTGCCTATTCAGATTAGACAACTTAACGGAGTTATCAATGACAATTGTCTTGGAAAAAGTTACAAATCCCGTCGTCCATGTGCAGCAGTTGACGATTTCTCCCAAACCTAAGATTTTAACAATTTATATCAATTCACATGAAAAGACACGAACTCAAATCCAAACTCAAATCTAAACTTGAACTTGAACTTGAATACAAACTCGAACTCTAACCTAACTCGAATCTAAACTCGAATATATACTCGAATCCAATCTAATCGAACCAACTTGACTCGAACCCAGATTGCAATTGTCATGACTCACATATTACTCGACTCACTCGAATACAATCTACACCTTTTGCAATCTATGGTTTCGATAAAGACATGTCAATCAATTAATCAAATCAATTAAGTATATTAACCAGTTATATATATTATACACGGGGTGTTTGGGATAGTTTCTTGTATGAATCTAACAGAGTTTCAGGAGTCTCGTATTAACCTCTTTTTTTATTTTACTCGAATATTAGTCGGGTTGACTCATCCAAAGCCTAGAGCCCCAATACTAACACATGAAATGAGCCCGTGTTTCCTTACTCCTGGGGCCCCACTCTTGAGCTCGTGAACACTTCTACAGCCGCGTTGACATTCACACTTGGAACTTAATGTTAACATAGTGACCATCTAGAGACCTATAGTATATATTTACCCATAATCATATACTTTTACTCGTCATATATATATTATACACTTGTTATTTTCTTTACTCTTACCCATCTTTAGGACTTACCGAGCGCTAGTTCGCTGACGGGCATTCCACCCACTTTTCTTCTCTTGGAATGTTCGTCAGATACGGTCGAGACGGAGGAGGTTGAAGCCACAGAGGAGGACTTCAACCAGATCGCTACTCAGGCTAGCTCAGCTTCACTTTTTCTCCAGTTTATGTATGCCACTTGTTTAGGCATTTTTCTTATTGTATTTACTTTCCAGCATAAACTCTTGTATT